>CM033362.1:2802324-3402324 GCA_019395295.1 Osmanthus fragrans
ATTGAACCTTAACTTATTTCCTATCATGGAAAATATTACTAAACGGAACTTATTTATGAATTTGGATTATTTCTATGCTATGAATTAATAATTACATTAGGGGTTGTTTGATAAAGCTTTTGATAAAAATTTTGATTAAAAATAATGAAATATATTGTTGAAAATGATAAAAAAAAAAAAATGATTCTTATGAAATGTGTAATTACAATTAATTGCTGGATTTGATTCAACTTTTTAGCAACTTTAAATATCCCACCAATCATAAATATAACGGTTTATGCATCAAGATTGCTGGTAAACAAAAGCAATATCAATTACGAAGAAAAAAAAATATGAAAAGAGATTAAAAAAATTAATATCATTAAGAAATAAATGTAAGTATATTTCCCTTCTGTGTCTTTAATGAGTCTCCACTATAACTAATGTAATTTCAAATCTATTTATATAGCTTTACAACATAACACAATATCTAGTACATATACTTGAAGTCGAATAAAATCACACGAGATACATCTTTTTAAATGATAATTGTCTTGTCTTAGACAATTTCAACGCAACAATCAGGATGGACTTGAGGGGATACTCAAGAGGCGGCTGCCTCAAGCCCAAAATCTATGGGGACCTAATACAATCTTTCACACCTAATTATTTTTCATTTTCAATTTTAAAGAAAAATAGAATTTCCATTTTACGCACATCTTATCAAAATTTGGTTAAATGCACAATTATTTTACGATGAATGTTGTGCAAAATGTTCGAAGAAGACAACTACGCGCCTCATGACAATTTGTTAGCAAAATGTATTGAAGTCTTTTGCATTATTTTCGTATTTATGTGCATGGTAGCTATGATTTTCATTTATTTTTCCTACTTTGTTAATAACCCTTACGGAGATAAAAAAAATAATAATAATAATTTGAATATTGAATTCGATTTGAGAGTCCAACTTTAGAATTTGACTCGGGCTTTAAAAATCTCATAAGCATGAGATTATATTTCATTTTGATAGTTGCTTGATGATTATATATGCTCAAACATGTTTTTGTCTACATTTGGTGCTATTTTATTTGTGTCAAGCCTAAGGAAAATAAAATATTAAATCCTTCATCACACACCAACTTCAGAAGAATAAAAAAATGATTTTGAGCTATAAAATAACTATTAATATAAGAAACCATTTTCATTAATTTATATTCATAGAAAAAAATTTCTAATAAAAAGATAGAAATTGAGAATGTTCATTTGTTTAATAATATATATTGAACAAATGAAGTATTTTCTAAATAATTCAATATTTTAATAACTTACTAAAATTGATTTTTTTTTTTTATTTGGTGTTGTAGTTTAGGATGAAAGATATAAATTTCACATATCTACCAAAAAAAAAAAAATCTTTTAAACATATTAATGAAAAATCAATAACTAGAAAATAGTATGCAAAACATTATTTATAATGTATAGGTTGTGATTATCACTAAAGGGTATAATGAAACCATTTGTAAATTTTTCGACAAATGGTGTTTTTTAACCATTATGCAAAATATAGTATTTAATTTAATTAATTTATTAATTTTTTTTTTGTAAAATAAAGTATACAAAATGTAATTACACTTTATGTATAAATGGTGTATTTTGCCTATAAACTAATGCTATGCATTAACATTTTCACTTAAAATTAAGGGCATTGTTGAGAGAAACGAAAAAAGTAAGGACCAAATGGTCAAAATTAATACTTCTTAAACATCCACACTTTTTATATATTGATAATTAATTGTAGATACATAAACAATCGATCCCTAAATGTGAAGTTGGACCGTTTCTAGATTTGCTTGTCTCATCCTTCTACAAGGTCATGTCGATTTTCTTTCTATCGTTGCAACTAGTATGCAATTGAAGGGGCAAAAAATAAGCATTGAATGTATATTTATATAGGGAATCTTTATCTTTATATGTAACACTATAGTATCTAATAATATATGCCACATTTATTTATTATTATTTATTCAAACCGAGGTGAATCAAATCTCACAAGATGCATCCTTTTTTTTTTTTTTTTGAAGATGATTGTCAAATCTTAGCCAATTTCAACATGGTCATACAGGAGAATATGCTGATTATATTTCATTTGGTGCTTGATATTTACATAAGACCAAACATGTTTTTGGCTCCATTTCATGCTATTTTATTTGTCTCGAGCCCTAATAAAAATATATTATCAAATTCTTCCTCACACATAAAAATTCTTGTGTGATACTAGACAAACTCGATGACAATTCAAGCAATCATGTCAAAGTCAACTCTGAATTGAATATCGTAGCCAAGTTTTTTTTTTTTGGGAACTATTATTCATTTAGATAAATAATATTATAGTGCTCGAATAAATTGTTCACTTTAAACATATTAAATCTGAAATTTGTGGGTGAGCTCCATAACTTACTTTTCAAAATTGTGATATAATTATAAGAACAAACAAAAATTAACCTTATAACGTATAAATATATGCATGGAAGAAATAAAGCATGAGAAGTTGAAACGGTCTAATTAATCAACCAATGAAGCTCATATTAACTAATTTGTTTCAATTAATCTTGGTACAAATCAAACATCTTCATTATAGTAGTTTAATGACTCCATACATTTTTTTCTTTTCTTTTTTTTTTTAAAAAAAAAAAATCGAGTCATGAAATTGATCACTAGGTAAGTAATAGGATATCATAGGATTTGGTTTTCATATTTAGCATGCTAGATTATTCTTGTAATTTTATATATTAGGATAGTTAGTTTTATTCTACATTATTGTGTTTCCTTATTCCTCAATTCAGCATTGTATATATATTATTATTTGGTGAATAATAGAATTGAATCATTATTCCAAAACCTTTATGGTATCAGAGCACTAAAGGCTAACAGCCGCCCAAGCCCTATTCTTCTCCTTCTTCCCTAAGGCATGGCCTCCCCTCCAACCACACCGCCATCCACCATCTCTCACACCCCCGTCCTTACCTCTTCACACAACACCACACACCTTATTGCCATTAATGCCTCAGCACGGGCACCACCTCTCAAACTAACGTCTACAAACTACACAACATGGAGACTTCAATTTAAAACACTTCTCATCGGCTATGACTTGCTTGGGTTTATTGATGGAACAAAGCCGTGTCCTCCCTCCACTGTTGTGAAAGACAATATCTCGAAGTCCAATCCCGACTACCTTCCGTGGATTCGTCAAGATCAACTTCTGCTCAACGGCATCATTGACTCGCTCACACCTTCGCTAATCCCGTTTATTGCTACTGCAAAGTCAGCCTCTGATGCTTGGATGACTCTTTCCAACACCTATGCTAAGCCAACCCGTGGCCGCATTCTAGGCCTCAAGGGTCGGCTCAATAACCCAGTCAAAGGCACTCAATCTATTATTGAATTTATGCAAGGTATCAAGTCTACTGTTGATGCACTAGCCTTCATGGATGTTTCGGTTGATTCTGAAGATTTGGTCATCAAAATTCTTAATGGTCTTGACGACAACTATAAAGAACTCTCCAATGCTATTCAAGCGAGGGAAAAATCTTATCTCGATTTCTCAGTTATGTACCTACAATAATGTTGATATTGCTTTCTCCTTGTCCAGCTTTCAGGTGAAGGATCGTCATATGGGGGCCCTTCTTCTCCAAGGACCGCATAAGGACGGTGTTTATTATTGGCCGGTCAAAGCAGGCTGGTCGGCTCCACCACATGCTCTTTCATCTGTCATTTCCTCCATGCCTGTGTGGCACTCCCGCCTTGGTCATCCTTCCCACAAAATTATTCGTCAATTAGTGTCATCCAATGTTTTTTCTTTATCGTCGAGTCGTTTATCAAACTTTGCTTGTAATTCTTGCAAGATTGATAAAAGCCATAAGCTTCCGTTTTATGAATCTTCGCTTTCCTCTTCGACGCCTCTTGAATTGATTTTTTCTGATGTGTGGTCTTCCCCCGTTCTTTCTGTTGATGGTTTTAAGTACTATGTTGTGTTTATAGACCATTTCACTCGGTACGTATGGTTGTATCCACTTCGGCGAAAATCTGACGTTTTTGATACTTTTGTCAAATTCCGTTCTCTTGTGGAAAACTACTTTCCCACTAAAATCGTTACCTTATATATTGATAACGGGGGGGAGTATGTTACCCTTCGTCCCTTCCTTGCCTCCAATGGGATTACCCACCTCATTGAAACTTCTTTAATTACTTAAGGGATTCCACAACTTCCTATTCCACCACCAGCTCCTCCACCCAATCCCCCTCCACCACCACCACCACCACCATCATTGCCACCAAAACCTCCTTATCCTTGAGCACCATTTCCAAACCCACCACCAAAACCACCCCGTGTTCCTCCACCTCAACCTCAACCTCAACCTCCACCTCCTCCTTAAAAACCACTTCCAAACCCACTACCCAATCCTCCTCCAGAACCAGAACCACCCTCAGATCCTTCACCTCCACCAAACCTCCACCTCCTCCTTGAGCACCATTTCCAAACCCACCACCCAATCCTCCTCCAGAACTAGAACCTCCTTCCATTCCTCCACCTCCACCTCCACCACCACCATCCACCACCAACCACCACCACCACCTCCTGAATCCCAGTGATCAAAGAAGACATTTTTTTCATGGTTGACAGAACCCTCTGTGTCAAAAAGCTTTCTTGCATTGGTGGTGCATATAAGAACACCAAGAAAAACCAAGAGAACAAATTTGGAAGTCATCTCAATTTGCAAGTAAAAGATAAGTATTGAATCTTGATTTTTGAGATTGTAGGACGCCAGAAAGGGTTTATATAATGCTACTGATTCATACCGTAAACCACATTTGAATTGCTAATGCAGTTAACTGTTTTTTGAAAAGGAAACATCTTACCTAAACTTGAATACTCTGATTAGACTATCAGTTAAGGGTGCGTTTGATTGCCAAATTTTTCATGGAATTTTTTTTTTTTTTTTCACCCAAATTCTCACTTTTGTACTCTTTGATTTTCTACTTTTGGTCACGTGACCATATTTTCCTTGAAATCAAACCTTCCAAAAATTCTGTTTTATCAAGTCTTCCACCTACTCACGTATCCTAATCTCTCTCTCTCCCCCCTATACCCCACGTACAAAACCCTTACCCTCTCTCATCACACAACCGAACCAAACCAGAAAGACGGAAGAAGAAACCAAATAATCACACCACTGAACCAGGAAGAAGGAAGAAGAAATCAAGGACCCGAACGAATCACTGCTTCCATATCCACCCTATTCACCACAAAAGGTCTAACGGACTGGGTCAATCTAAAATTCAAATAATGCACCTCATTTCACTCTTATTTTGTTTTGGATGTCCCTGCATAATCGAAAAATCTTTCTTACAAGAGCATTAATAAATAGAATGACAAGCGAGGAACTACTATGGATTATCACATACCTGCATGCAACGAGGATGAAATATAAAAATAAACGCATAAATCGAAACACACTCTTTTAGGGGTTTATCTCAATATAAAAACTATGTCCACTTGTCGGTGCAGGTCGTTACTAGGCATGTTTTTTTTAGCTCCATTTCATGCTATTTCACCCCTGTTTGATAGCCAATTTTTTTTTAATAAAGAATGAGTTTTTGAATACTATATTTCTTGAGATTGTGTGATTATTTTTTTTTGGATTTGCATGAAAATATTTTATTGTGAAAATGTGTACTTAAAAATGAGTATGATAGAAAAAGAATTTTGAAAGAATGGTTGTCAAACAGAAGCTTAATTTGTATCAAGCCCTACGAACAAATAAATTATCAAATTCTTCCTCGTGTGATATTAGAAAAAATCGACCCCAATTTAAGCATGCATGTCAAAGCCAACCCTGAATTGCATATCGTAGTCAAGTTAGATATGAATTATTAATTAAGAACTAAGTATTGGATGGGTTTTATTCGTTTAGAAAACATAATACTACAATGCTCGGATAAATTGTGCGCTTTAAACATGTTAAATCTGAAATTTGTGAATGAGCTCCATAACTTGCTTTTTGAATTTGTAACATAATTATAAGAACAAATAAAAATTAACCTCATAACATATAAATGCATGGAAGAAACAAGCATGAGAAATTGAAACTGTCTAATTAATCAACCAATGTAGCTCATATTAACTAATTTGTTTCAAGTAATCTTGAGTACAAATCAAACATCTTCATTATAGTAGTTTACTGACTCTATACCTTTTTTTTTTTTTTTTTTACCTTCTTTAAAAAAAATGAAATAGATCGCTTGGACTGGAATGGTTTATTAAGAGACGGGAATGCATGAGACAGAAACTTCTTTAATTAGTCAAGGGATTCCACCACCTCCTATTCCACCACCAGCTCCTCCACCAAATCCACTACCAGATCCTCCACCCAATCCACCCCCACCACCGCCTCCGCCACCAAATCCTCCTCCTCCTCCTTGAGCACCATTTCCCATCCCACCACCAAATCCTCCTCCGGAGCCAGAACCACCCCCTGTTCCTCCACCTCCACCTCCACCTCCACCTCCACCAAATCCTCCACCTCCTCCTTGAGAACCACTTCCAAACCCACCACCCAATCCTCCTCCAGAACCAGAACCACCCTCAGATCCTTCACCTCCACCTCCACCTCCACCTCCACCAAACCCTCCTCCTCCTCCTTGAGCACCATTTCCAAACCCACCACCCAATCCTCCTCCAGAACCAAAGCCTCCTTCAGCTCCTCCACCTCCTCCACCTCCACCAAGCCCTCCACCTCCTAAATCCCAGTGATCAAAGAAGAATTTTTCTCATCGTTGAAAGAAGCCTCTGTGCCAACAAGCTTTCTTGCATTGGTGGTGCAAATAAGAGCACCAAGAAGAACCAAGAGAACAAATTTGGAACTCATCTCAATTTGCAAGTGAAAGATAGGTATTGAATCTTGATTTATGAGAATGTAGGACACCAAAAAGGGTTTATATAATGCTACTGATTCGTACCATAGGCCACGTTGGAATTGTAAATGCAGCTAACAGTTTCATTGAAAAGGAAACACTTTACCTAAACTTGATTGCTCTGATTATCAGTTAAAAGTTTTGTCCTCGAGTTAATGTGTGAGTTAGTGGGGGTCTCATTAACCTTGCAGTTATTACATTTTTAGTGATTCAATTTATGTTTTTAGCTATTAATTAGTGCAAATGTTTGTGTTTACTTACGTTAGTGGTATATACACACGTTCTCATATCTTTCCGTGCATTGTAATTCATTTCTATAGTGCAATAATTTAGATCTATTTGGTTTGATATGATTTTAAAAGTAAGTAAAAGATCCTGTTTTACCTAGGAAATTAATTATTATGATGAAAATGCTCGTGCATCATGTTGGAAAGTACGTTTATGAACGATTTTGTTTATAAATGTATATAAATGAGCGATGGATATGTGGGTACTACTTAAAGAGTTCAATGGAATATGTGCATAAAAGTGATTTAATATTTATACACATGAGCAAAATATTGACGACGTCTTCAATTTCGAATTTTGAATACCTATAAATAGCACGGTTGATTTCTATGTAAATTTTGACAGTTTCTATATTTGTTTGTGTCATCTTTATAAAAGGGCATGATAATCTGTCCTATGTTGTTCCAATTTTATAATATTCGATTGCAGGATTAAAATGGAAGCCTTGAATCATTTTGAAATGGAGTCTTTATATTAACATGTAATAGATAGAATATTAAGATTTGTTTGATTCAACTAAAAAGATATATTAAAATTTAAGTTAAAGTTAACAATTGATCTTAAGTATACATTCCATAAGATCTAAAAGTTTTAAATCATACATTCTATCAACTTGTATCAAAATCTAGAAAATCTTTTTTTTTTTTCTAAAACGGAGGGGGATTAAATATATAAATGCCACGTACGGCTGTTATAGCATTATACCTTCTGCTATTGCAGCATTATACCTCAACTTATTTCCTATCATGAAAAGTTACTAAACAAATCTCATTTATGAATTTGGAGTATTTCTAGGCTATGAAATAAGAATTACGTTAAGGAGTTGCTTCACAACGCTTTTGATAAAAAAAAATTGATGAAATATATGGTTGAAAAGGATACAAGTTATGAATCTCATTAAATGTATGATTAAAACTAATGGCTGACTTTGATTCTACCTTTTAGTAACTTTAAATATCCCAACAACCATAGATATAACATTTTATGCATCAAGATTGTTGGTAAACAAAAGCCATATTGATTACGAAGAAAAAAAATATAAAAAGAAATTTAATTTAATTTGCCTTCTGTGTCTTTAATGAGTCTCCAATATAACTAATATAGCTCCTGTTTGAGCTACATTATTTGAGAAAAAAAATACATTTTTATTGTTGATGTGATGATGAATATGTGGTTGAAAAATAAGAAAATATTATTGATGTGATGGAAAATATTATTTTATTAAAAAATGTGTAGTTGAAAATGAGTAGAAGAATGAGAAAAATAATGTGGCTCAAACAGGGTCATAATTTCGAATCTATTGATATAGCTTTACAACATAAAACTATATCAAGTACATACAACTGAAGGGAATCAAATTTCACGAGATACATCTTTTTCATGATAATTGCCTTGTCTCTTAGACAATTCCAACGCAACCATCGGCGTGGACTTGAGGGAGAGCCTCAAGAGGCCGCCGCCTTAAGCCCAAAATCTATAAGGACCTAATACAATCTTTTACACCTAATTATTTTTCGTTTTCGATATTAATGAAAAACAGAAATTCAGTTTTTACGCACATCTTATCAAAATAAAATCTCAGAGCGTCTTATTTCGTGCAGCATGCACGCAAGTTTCTATTGATAATTTTGTGTACTCTAAAATTAGAATTAGCACCTCCTTTTCGCTCTTATTGAGTTCTGTGTGTCCCAGCATAGTCGAAATAATCTATCTTACAAGGGTAATAATAAAAAGAATGAAAAGCAATGAACTACTGTGGATAATCCCATACCTGCAAGGCAATGAAGAGTGAAACATAAAACAAAACACATACATAGAAATACACTTTTTTAGTGCTTTATCTCAATGTAAAAACTATGCCCTCTCGTTAGTGCAGACATTCACTAAGCGTTTGCTGTGTACAGCTTATTTGAAAATTATTTTTCCTCAATCTTATTTTCAACCACATATTCTCCCAATAAAATAATATTGCACGAGAATCCGTATTTTTTCCTTTTTTTTTTTTTGTTTTACAACACATTCTCCAATTTCTTTCAAGTAACGTCTGTCAAACAAACTCTAAATTCAAGAAATTTACAATAGAGATCTCGTAGCTCTATGTCTTTTGTCTCTCACAAATAGAAAGACAACCCGAAAAATTCAATTATAAAGTATAGGAGCAATGTCAATCTAGAGTAGAAGATAAAAACGACCAATATATTTAGGCATGTTTTTGGCTCCATTGCTTGCTATTTGGCCCCCGTTTGATAGTCATTTTTTTTGTTAAGAATGAGTTCTTGAATAGTAACTTTTTGGTGTTTTTCTAGTTAAAAAAGGGAAAATGTTATGGGTTTACATGAAAAATACTTTATTGTCAAAATGTGTGGTAGAAAATGAGTATGACGAAAAAAGAGTTTTGAAAGAATGGTCGTCAAACAGAGGCTTAATTTGTGTCAAGCCCTATACAAAACAAATTAACAAATTCTTCCTCGCTTGTGTGATGTTGAACAAACTTGAACCTGGATTAAGCATGCATGTCAAAGCCAACCCTGAATTGAACACCGTAATCAAGTTAGATTGGATTTATTAAGTTGGAACTCTTCATTTGACGGGTTTTAATCGTTTGGATAACATAATGCTCGGATAAATTGTCCGCTTTAAACATATTAAATCTGAAATTTGTGAATGAGCTCCATAACTTGCTTTTTAAATTTGTGACATAATTATAACAAGAAAACAAAAATTAACCTTATAACATATAAATTTTTGCATGGAAGAAATAAAGCATGAGAAATTGAAACGGTCTAATTAATCAACCAAAGAAGCTGATATTAACTAATTTGTTTCAATTAATATCGAGTGCAAATCAAACATCTTCATTACAGTAGTTTAATTAAACTATACTTTTTTATTTAAAAAAAAAATGGGGCATGAAATTGATCGCTAGTGAAGGAATGGTTTATTGAGAGATGGGAATGCGTGGGACTGAAACTTCTTTAATTACTCAAGGGATTCCACCAGCTCCTCCACCAAATCCACTACCAGATCCTCCACCCAATCCGCCACCACCACCGCCTCCGCCTCCGCCACCAAAACCTCCTCCTCCTCCTTGTGCACCATTTCCAAATCCACCACCAAATCCTCCTCCGGAGCCAGAACCACCCCCTGTTCCTCCACCTCTACCTCCACCTCCACCAAATCCTCCACCTCCTCCTTGAGAACCACTTCCAAACCCACCACCCAATCCTCCTCCAGAACCAGAACCACCCTCAGATCCTTCACCTCCACCAAACCCTCCACCTCCTCCTTGAGCACCATTTCCAAACCCACCACCCAATCCTCCTCCAGAACCAGAACCTCCTTCCGTACCTCCACCTCCACCTCCACCGAACCCTCCACCACCACCTCCACCAAGCCCTCCACTTCCTAAATTCCAGTGATCAAAGAAGAATTTTTTCTCATCGTTGGAAGAAGCCTCTGTGCCAGCAAGCTTTCTTGCATTGGTGGTGCAAATAAGAACACCAAGAAGAACCAAGAGAACCAATTTGGAACTCATCTCAATTTGCAAGTAAAAGATAGGTATTGAATCTTGATTTATGAGAATGTAGGACACCAAAAAGGGTTTATATAAGGGTACTGATTCGTACCATAAGCCACGTTGGAATTGTAAATGCAGCTTACAGTTTCTTTGAAAAGCAAACACTTTACCTAAACTTGATTGCTCTGATTATCAGTTAGAAGTTTGCCCTCAAGTTAATATGTGAGTTAGTGGGGGTCTCATTAACCTGGCTGTGATTACATTTATAGTGATTCAATTTATGTTTTTAGTTATTAATTAGTGCAATATTTTGTGTTTACTTACTTTAGTGGTATATGCGTACGTTCTCGTATCTTTCCAGGCACTGTAATACATTTCTATAGTGCTATAATTTAGATTTATTTGGTTTGATATGATTTTAAAAGAAAGTAAAAAATCCTGTTTAAACTTGGAAATTAATTATTATGATGAGAATGCTGGTGCATCATATTGGAAAGTACGTTTATAAACGATTTTGTTTATAAATGGATATGAATGAGTAATGGATACGCGGGTACTACTTAAGAGTTCAATGAAATATGTGCATAAAGTGATTTAATATAAACACGAGCAAAATATTGACGATGTCTTCAATTTCGAATTTCGAATACCTATATATAGTTTGGTTGATTTCTATATTTTCTCTTCCTAAACAAGAAAGCCCAAAAGTAAGTTTCAACAATTTCTGAATTTGTTTGTGTCATCTTCAGAAACGGGCATGATAATCTGCCCCATATTGTTCCAATTTTATAAAATTCGATTTCAGGGTAAAAATGGAAGCCTTGAATCAATTTGAAATGGAGTCTTTATGTAGACATGTCATAGATAGAATATTAAGATCCTGTTAGATTCAACTAAAAAGATATATTAAAATTTAAGTTGTAGATAAAAATTTCTTTTAACCATACATTTCATGGGATCTGCAATTTTTTAATTACACATTCCATCAACTTCTACCAAAATCCCCCAAAAAAATCAATTTTTATCCAAAACATAGAGGGATTAAATATATAAATGTAACGTACGGCTGTTATAGCATTATACCTACGAATTTTATAGCATTATACCTCAACTTATTTCCAATCACGAAAAAGTTACTAAACAAATCTTATTGATGAATTTGGAGTATTTCTATGCTAAGAATTAAGAAATACATTTACGGGTTGTTTGACAAAGATTTTGACAAAATTTTTGACACTTTTTGATAATAAAAAATTGACGAAATATATAAAAAGATAAATACTATGAACCTTATGAAATGTGCGATTAAAATTAATGGTTGGCTTTGATTGAACTTTTTAGTAGCTTTAAATATCCCAACAATCATAAATATAACATTTTATCCATCAAGGTTGTTGGTAAAAAAAAATATATCCACAACGAATTAAAACAAATATATAAAAAGAGATTAAAAATTAATATCCCTTAGAAAATTATTTAAAAAGATTTCCCTTCCGTGTCTTTAATGAGTCTCCCAATATGACAAATATAATTTCGAATCTAGCTTTACAACATAACAAAATATCAGGTACATATACTTGGAGTCGAATCAAATCTCATGCGATACATCTTTTCCGTGATATTTGTCTTGACCCTTAGACAATTCCAACACAACCATCGCCGTGGACTTCAGGAGGAGCCTCAAGAGGCGGCCGCCTCAAGCCCAAAATCTATAAGGACCTAATACAATCTTTCGCACCTAATTATTTTTCGTTTTCAATTTTAATGGAAAACAGAAATTCAGTTCTATGCACATCTTATCAAAATAAAATCTCATAGCGTCTTATTTCGTGCAGCATGCACGCAAGTTTCTATTGATAATTTCTTGTAGTCTAAAATTAGAATTAGCGCCTCCTTTCCGCTCTTATTGAGTTCTAGGGGTCCCCGCACAGTCGAAAAAATCTATCTTACAAGAGTAATAATAAAAAGAATGACAAGCGATGAACTACTACGGATAATCCCATACCTGCAAGGCAATGAAGAGCGAAACATAAAACAAAATGCATAAATAGAAATGCACTTTTTTAGTGCTTTATCTAAATGTAAAAACTATGCCCACTCGTCAGTGCGGACATTCACTAAGCGTTTGCTTTGTACAGCTTATTTGAAAATTATTTTTCCTCAATCTCATTTTCAACCACATATTCTCCCAATGGAATAATATTGCGCGAATCTGTATTTTTTCCTTTATTTTTTTTGTTTAACCACACATTCTCCAATTTCTTTCAAATAACGTCTGTCAAACAAACTCTAAATTCAAGAAATTTACAATAGAGATCTCATAGCTCTGTGTCTTTTGTCTCTCACAAATAGAAAGGCAACCCGAAAAATTCAATTATAAAGTACAGGAGCAATGCCAATCTAGAGGAGAAGATAAAAATGACCAATATATTTAGGCATGTTTTTGGCTCCATTGCATGCTATTTGGCCCCCGCTTGATAGTCATTTTTTTTTGTTAAGAATGAGTTCTTGAATAGTAACTTTCTGGTGATTGTGCAGTTAAAAAAGGGAAAATGTTATGGGTTTACATGAAAAATACTTTATTGTCAGAATGTGTGGTCGAAAATAATTATGACAAAAAATGAGTTTTGAAAGAATGGTCGTCAAACAGAGGCTTAATTTGTGTCAAGCCTTATGCAAAAAAAATTAACAAATTCTTCCTCGCTTGTTTGATGTTAAGAAAACTCGACCCCGGATTAAGCATGCATGTCAAAGCCGACCTTGAATTGAACACCGTAATCAAGTTAGATAGGATTTATTAAGTTGGAACTCTTCATTTGACGGGTTTTATTCGTTTAGATAACATGATGCTCTGACAAATTTTCCGCTTTAAACATATTTAATCTGAAATTTGTGAATGAGCTCCATAACTTGCTTTTTAAATTTGTGACATAATTATAACAACAAACAAAAATTACCTTATAACATATAAATTTTTGCATGGAAGAAATAAAGCATTAGAAATTGAAACGGTCTAATTAATCAACCAAAGAAGCTGATATTAACTAATTTGTTTCAATTAATCTCGAGTACAAATCAAACATCTTCATTACAGTAGAACCTATACTTTTTTATTTAAAAAAAAACTTGGCCATGAAATTGAACGCTAGAGACGGAATGGTTTATTGAGAGATGGGAATGCGTGGGACTGAAACTTCTTTAATTACTCAAGGGATTCCACCACCTCCTATTCCACCACCAGCTCCTCCACCAAATCCACTACCAGATCCTCCACCCAATCCGCCACCACCACCGCCTCCGCCACCAAAACCTCCTCCTCCTCCTTGAGCACCATTTCCCATCCCACCACCAAATCCTCCTCCGGAGCCGGAACCCCCTGTTCCTCCACCTCCACCTCCACCAAATCCTCCACCTCCTCCTTGAGAACCACTTCCAAACCCACCACCCAATCCTCCTCCAGAACCAGAACCACCCTCAGATCCTTCACCTCCACCTCCACCTCCACCTCCACCAAACCCTCCACCTCCTCCTTGAGCACCATTTCCAAACCCACCACCCAATCCTCCTCCAGAACCAGAACCTCCTTCCGCACCTCCGCCTCCACCTCCACCGAACCCTCCACCACCACCTCCACCAAGCCCTCCACCTCCTAAATTCCAGTGATCAAAGAAGAATTTTTTCTCATCGTTGGAAGAAGCCTCTGTGCCAGCAAGCTTTCTTGCATTGGTGGTGCAAATAAGAACACCAAGAAGAACCAAGAGAACCAATTTGGAACTCATCTCAATTTGCAAGTAAAAGATAGGTATTGAATCTTGATTTATGAGAATGTAGGACCCCAAAAAGGGTTTATATAAGGCTACTGATTCGTACCAGAAGACACGTTGGAATTGTAAATGCAGCTGACTGTTTCTTTACATAAACTTGATTGCTCTGATTATCAGTTAGAGGTTTTTCCTCGATTTAATATGTGAGTTGGTGGGGGTCTCATTAACCTGGCAGTTATTACATTTGTAGTGATTCAATTTATGTTTTTAGTTATTAATTAGTGCAATATTTTGTGTTTACTTACTTTAGTGGTATATGCGCACGTTCTCGTATCTTTCCAGGCATTGTAATTCATTTCGGTAGTGCAATAATTTACATTTATTTGGTTTGATATGATATGATATGATATGATATGATTTTAAAAGAAAGTAAAAGGTCCTGTTTGAACTAGGAAATTAATTATTATGATGAGAATGCTGGTGCATCTTGCTGGAAAGTACGTTTTATAAACGATTTTGTTTATAAATGTGTATGAATGAGTAATGGATACGCGGGTACTACTTAAGAGTTCAATGGAATATGTGCATAAAGTGATTTAATATTTATACACGTGAGCAAAATTTTGACGACGTCTTCAATTTCGAATTGGAATACCTATATATAGTTTGGTTGATTTCTATATTTTCTCTTCCTAAACAAGAAAGCCCAAAAGTAAGTTTCGACAATTTCTGAATTTGTTTCTGTCATCTTCATAAACGGGCATGATAATCTGCCCCCATACTGTTCCAATTTTATAAAATTCGATTGCATGGTTAAAATGGAAGCCTTGAATCAATTTGAAATGGATTCTTTATGTTGACATGTCATAGGTAGAATATTAAGATCCTGTTTGATGCAACTAAAAAGATATATTAAAATTTAAGTTGTAGATAACAATTTATTTTAACCATACATTTCATGGGATCTGTAACTTTTCAATCACACATTTCATCAACTTCTACCGAAATCTCCTAAAAATTCAATTTTTATCCAAAACAAAGAGGGTTAAAATATATAAATGTCACGTATGGCTGTTATAGCATTATACCTCAACTTATTTCCTATCACGAAAAAGTTACTAAACGAATCTTATTAATGAATTTGGAGTATTTCTATGCTAAGAATTAAGAAATACATTTAGGGGTTGTTTGACAAACCTTTTGACAAATTTTGATAAAAATTGACAAAATATATAGTTGAAAAGGGTAAATATTATGAGCCTTAATGAAATGTGTGATTAAAATTAATGGCAGCAATTATAGTCCTGTTGATTCTCTCAGCGACCCCATTCTGTTCAGGTGTGTATCTAACAGTTCTATGTCTTGTTATGCCTTTCTGCTTACAGAAGTTGTCAAATTCAAAATTGCAGAATTCAAACCCATTATCAGTTCTCAAAGTTTTAAGCTTCTTATCTAACTTATTTTTCACAGACTTTAACCAAATTCTGAATTTTTCAAAGGTTTCCGACTTAGCCTACAAAGGGTAAATCCAAACCTTTCTTGAATAATCATCGACTAAGGACAAGAAGTACTTGCTTCCACCAAATGTGAAGTGCTTCTCTGGACCCCATAGATCAGCATGGACATAGTCCAATGGTCTGCTGGTCCTATGAGAGCTAGCTTCAAAGCTCACCTTATGGGACTTACTCAAAACACATGTTTCACAGAAATCCATTGCTTCAATATCATCCTTTCCAAGCAATTTCTGATTACTTAAAGATTTTAGCCCTTTGAACCCAATATGACCCATTCTTTTATGCCAAATTTCAGTTTTGTCTTTACTCACGGTAAGAAGGTTAGAATCAAATGATATTTCAGTTCTACCCTCCAGATAGTACAACCCATTCCTTTTAGGGCCTTTCATAACTGTGAGAGAACCCCTCATAATTTTCAAAATTTTGTTACCAGACTTGAAGGTATATCCCTCATCTTCAAGAGAACCTAAGGAAATGAGGTTCCTCTTTAAATTAGGAACATATCTAACATTTCTGAGCTCCGTGACGGCTCCATCGTACATCCTGATGGCTATGTCATCAACTCCAACCACATTTTGAGAATTATTGTCCCCCATGTAGACCTTCCTAGGTTCAGTCGCTTTATAGTTATAGAACCAAGACCTCTCAGGGCACATATGAAAAGTGCACCCTGTGTCCAAGATCCAATTTTTATCAAATTCTTCCTCAGACACATTATGGACATGCAAACTGTCAAATTCAGAAACCATGGCAGCATTATCTTGATCAGAATTGTTCAGGTCTCTTTGTTTCCTTTTCCACTCAAAGCAGTCTTTCTTGAAATGTCCAAACTTTCCACAGTGATTACATTTCTTACCGCTTTTATCTTTGGATTTGGATTTCATTTTGGATTTCCCTCTCCCCTTCTTATTATGGAAGTTATATTCTTTCTTTTCAGATTTTCCCCTAACAAATAAGCTCTTTTAACGAGAATAAGTTCTATTGTCTCTTTTTAATTCAAGTTCTCTTGATTTTAAAGCATCTGTGACAATAGCTTGAGTGAGAGTGTCCCTACCATATCTTATGACATTTTTCATTTCTCTATAAGATTCAGACAAAGAGTTTAGCAATATGACAGCTAAATTCTCATCGGTAAATTTTTTATCATTATGAGCCAGACTCTTAACAATTATGCTAAAGTCACTCAAATTTCCCCGAGATCCATCTTAAAACTAAACAGCTTTTCCAACAGATATATCTTGTTGGGTAAAGTTTTAGTCAAGAATAAGACATCTAGTTCAGTCCACAAAGTTCTAGCAGTTTTAACATTATCAACTTATCTAACAATGTTATCAGATAAATGCAAAATTATAGAACTGTAAGTAATTTCATTCATGTCTTCAATTTCATGTGGTTTAGCCTTTAACTCATCAGAAAATGTAGCAGGATCATCGAGAGCTTTAGCAATTCTCTGTTGGACTAAAATAGCCCTCATTTTCTGTTTCCAAATCGACTAATCTCCCTTTCTATCGAATTGCGATAATTCGACCCTCAAATCCATTACAGATTCTGTAAAAGAGTGGCTTGTACTCGTGGACATAACAGAAAAAGTTTTGAAAAAAAAACTTTTCCACATGATCAATATATGAATGTGAATGTCGAGTTAAAACCAATTTTTCAGAAATGAAGCACAATAATGAAATAATCCGTTCACAAAATATAGGTATATAATGCAGGTAAATATGCTTCCAGATTACAAATTAATCAGAAGAATTCAATCCACAGAATTCACAAACAGGTAACCAAGCAAACGTGTATATACCGGTAAGAATACCAAACCTAACCTAACAGAGAGTTTGGAATAATCTTATCAAACTACTGTTGAAAAATAGTAAGAATACCACCAGTTTCAGAATCGAATTGCCGTAGATATCAAGTCAGGGAAAAATCGTCCAACTTTTTATGTATAACCTGAAATACTAAAATAAACACATCAATACGTTCAGCAGGTTAAAACAATAAAATTGCCCGAAAAACCTCGCCGGAGAATCACGCGCCACCACCACCAGCTACGCCTCAGCCTGCTGGACTCAGTTCCGGTCTCCGTTTGTCGATCGGAGTTTTGGTTTGGCCGAAATTTGGTTTTCTCCAATTCAGACTCTCCAAAATTGCCTCACCATTTCCTCGATTTTTGCCCCAAATTTTCACCTAGGAACGAAGCCCACGACCTGCAGAGTCAAGTTGTGGCCTTGGTTCCCCCGAGTGGTGCTTGGTTTGGCCGGAAAATTGAGTTGCAGGTTCGGCCGATTTTGAGAAAACACGCACAGCTTCTCCTCCTTATTGCTCTAGTTGATTTCTCCCTCAACTCTCAAGCCCTAGGCTCTGATACCAGTTTGTTGAGTTTCCTAGGCTCAGGAACACCCTTCCAATCAACGCAATCACCACACCAAAGAGAGAGAGAAGAAAACCGACAAAGAACCCCTCACCGCCACCGTTCACCAACACCAAACTAGGAGGAATAGCTCATTTACTTAGCCTATCTTTCAAGGCCTAAGTATCACAAGAATCACAAGAGAAACTCACAGTGAAAGGAAGAACCAGAGAGTCCCTTTTGGAGGAGAGAAGTCGGCCAAATGGGAGGGAAGAGAGTCTCTTTCTTTTCAAAGTCACGTGTGGCTTATAAGAAGGGGAAATACCAAATTGGTCAAAACTTCTTCAACAAGCTTAGATAAAATATCTAGCAAGAAACAATCTCCACCATCCATTTAATCAATGGCTCACAATAATACTAGGGTTAAGAGAACCATTTCTCACAAGAATAATAAGATGAAAGGATCAGTTGGATACCAAATTTTGGAGCAATTTTGATGTAGTATTGCGTTGCTTGATTGGGGATGAGCTAGTGCCAATTTATTCTTTCAAGAATGGATCTCAAGGGGCAAACACGGCAAGAAATTCACAAGGCAGATTTGTTTTGACAGGAAGCATGGAAAATATCAAAGAAGCAGCCAAAGAAATGGGAATACGGTTTGGGTAGAAAAAGAAGAAAAAGAAGCTAGCAGTGGTGACCAGGAAAAAACTGCGCTACGGTGAATACGAACAGGGCTGAGCCAGAGGGTAGAGTCGTGGGGGCAAATTTCACAAAATTTTAATTGTGGGGGCAAAATTGAAATTATAAGGAATGTATTTGAAAATCTCGTGTAAAATCTTGAAAAATTTATTGCAAAATCTAAGATTTTATCAGTTGCTTTTGAACTAATCACCAAAGGTCAGCGCAGTACATGAATTATTCAAAACCTAGCTGAGGATATAAAGAGTATATTGAAACTAGTTAATGCAAAAAGTGCCCCTTATCTTTCGAGGATGTAATATGGGCAGATTTTTTTGGCTAACAAGGGACAACATGCCTGGCTAGAACACGACTTTATTGGGAGCAGAAGAAGTAAGGGGTAAACTAGCAGGTCTTCGCAGGATAGATTGCTAGTCCCTCGATTCAAGTATAAAGTATAGTAAAATGTATAGGAAGGTAGAACGTTATGATCATTGTGAGGGACATAGTATCTCATGATTTTATTTCAAACCTTAAAAACATGTTTCACGTGTTAATTTGTATGTGTTGAGGTAAGGTGTATGCCCCCTTCTTGTACTCTATTTTTCTATCAATAAATAGGGTTGGGGAATCCAAACACCCCCCACTAAGTTTAGGTGAAGACCTAAAAATCCAGCCTACGTTTAGACGGTGTATAACAAAAGAAAGATATGGTTAATGAATTAGAAAGTATTTTTATTGTAATCTTTACTTTTGACACGTCCCATCTCGAATTACCCTAGTGGACTCGAAACGTGACGTGCGCTGATGATAGATATTGACTAGATGCAAGATCCATCACCAAGACTCAATATGATTCCTATAAAACATGCGCCAAAATTAAATGTTTATGAAAAATATAATGCGATGGACCAAAAATAATTATGTCATGCTTTGCAAAAATTAATCATACAACTCTATATGTCGTGTGGCTATCACTTAAAAATCATCAGGCTCCTCAAGCTATCAAGAACCAATGCTACGGATCTATGGATAACAATCTGGTTATATTGACGAGCATTTCCAAACTTTCACGTCATTACCTCTTCCTTCTTTTTCTTTTTCTTTTCTTTCCTCCTTTCTTTCTCTCTTTCCCGGCTTCTTCTCTGTCTTCTGCCGGTTCCCAGCTTTCTTTTTGAGTGAATGAAATGAAAAATGGATAATTGATTTTACATTAGCCACTTGTACTCCATTAATACCACAATTGCATGGGAAGTCCTCCAACATTAATATAATAAAGCATTAATTCCTTAACTTCCAAAATTAGAAAAATAAATCTCAACTTTAAATTTTAACCATCTTAAACCCACAATATTTTTCATAATAAATTAAGCCTCAATAAAATAAATTATTTTATTTAAGTCCTTATTCGATTTTGACTTTGACCGAATAATTTTTTTTTCATTTTTTTTTTACTTTTACTAAAAATGTGTGGGGTGTAACAACTTCCGCGCTTTGACGAGGATTTAATGTAAATAATATAATTTTTGAATTTATTGATATAAATTTACAAACATATTAATATATATCTGTCGAGAACATGTACTTGGAGTGAAGTCTTTGATATAAAACGAATCTATGATAGCTCTCTCGCATTATCTTAGCGAGTCCATCTTAATCAAATATTTTTAAATATAATTTTTTTTCCATCAAAATAAAATGGGCTAGCTTGGCCTAGTGCCCCTTACATATGCCCTAGATAATTTTGAAGGGGAACCCTTACACCCTCTGGTCCACCCGATATCCATTCCTTATGTTTCGGTTGGCCAGTACCAAAATTTTCATGATTTTCCATCCATCCCTCCCTCCTCGGATCCACCCCTAGCACGGTTCCCTGGAACTATGGCTATGAAGCAACAATCATTGATGGGGTAAAGATTATTCCTGAGGTAGGAGGGATGACTCGATCTGGGAGATGTTAGTTATTATAGGATTTGGTGATACACTCTACACTAAAACCTCTCTAAAATAATAATTTTTTTGACCAAGAAAAATTATTATCTTAGAAGAGTTATTAATTTATCGATAAATGAGCATTTATTAATTTACAGAGTATTTTATAATTTTTAACTTGTATTGTATTTTACCATAATACCTATAGGGAATAAAAAAAAAAAAAATTCAAAATTTAATTTTAAGCAAACAAATAAAAAGACGCACACATACTTACATTAAAGAGTAAACATTAATGTACATGCACTGGCTTTAAATAAATATTTCGAAAAAGGGGCGAATTGAATTTTTTTTATGTAGTATTGTGTTGCTTGATTGGTGATGAGCTAGTGCCAATTTATTCTTTCGAGAATGGATCTCTAGGGGCAAACACTGCAAGAAATTCAAGAGGCAGATTTGTTTTAACAGGAAGCATGGAAAATTCGAAGAAGCAGCCAAAGAAATGGGAATATGGTTTAGGTAGAAAAAGAAGAAGAAGAAGCTAGCAGTGGTGACATGTAAAAAACTGAGCTACGGTGAATACGAACAGGGCTGAACCAGGAGAGTAGAGTTGTGAGGGCAAGTTTCACAAAACTTTAATTGTAAGGGCAAAATTAAAAATTATAAGGAATGTATTTGAAAATCTTGTGTAAAATTTTGAAAAATCTATTGCAAAATCTTAGGGGCGTTCTCTTCGTATTTCAGTTTTGTGTTTTGAGTTTTGAATTCGTTTTGTGTTTTGGGTGTCCATTTTGAGATTGTTGAAAATTCATTCATTTTGTTGTTTTGAAAAAATATTTTTCAACCCGTGTTTTTTGAGTTTTGACAGATTTGTGAAGAAAATAGTCAAAACGTAAAAAATTGTATTCTGTTTTCTTCACAAAATTTTAGTCGTTTTCGAAAACGAGTTTTCGAAAACGGGAAAGAAAACGCGTTTTCAATGTTTTGAAAAATCGAAAACAGAAAACAGCCCGAAAATAGTAAAGAGAACGCCCCCCTTAGATTTTATTAGTTGCTTTTGAACTAATCACCAAAGGTCAGCACGACACATGAATTATTCGATACATGGTTGAGGATATAAAGAGAATACTGAAACTAGTTAATGCAAAAAGTGCCTTTTATCTTTCGAGGAGGTAATATGGGCAGATTTTTTTGGCTAACAAGGGGCAACATGCCCGGCTAGAACACGCCATTATTGGGAGTGGAAGAAGGGGTAAACTAGCAGGTCTTTGCAGGATAGATTGCTAGTCCCTCGACTCAAGTATAAAGCATAGTAAAATGTATAGGAAAGTAGAACGTTATGATCATTGTGAATTAGAAAGTATTTTTATTGTAATCTTTACTTCCGTGCTTTGATGAGTACTTAATATAAATAATATAATTTTTGAATATACTGATATAAACTTACAAACATATTAATATATATTTGTCGAGAACATGTACTTGGAGTCAAGTCTTTGATATAAAACGAATTTATGATAGCTCTCTCGCATTTTCTTAGTGAGTCCATCTTAATCAAATATTTTTAAATATACAATTTTTTTTTCCATCAAAATAAAATGGCTAGCTTGGCCTAGTGCCCACTATACTTTCCGTCGAGAGAATGGAATGATCCATAAACTTACCTTTTAGTTATTATAGGATTTGGTGATACACTTTACACTAAAACCTCTAAAATAATAATTTTTTTGACCAAGAAAATTTATTATCTTAGAAGAGTTATTAATTTATCGATAAATGAATATTTATTAATTTACAGAGTATTTTATAATTTTTAACTTGTAATGTATTTTAACTAATAACTGTAGGGAATAAAAAAAAACATTGAATGTGGTGAAATTCAAAATTTAATTTTAAAAAACAAATAAAAAGACGCACACATACATACATTATAGAGTAAACATTAATGTACATGCACTGGCTTTAAATACATATTTCAAAAAAGGGGCGAATTGAATTTTTTTTTGTCAAATTAAAAGTTCATTAATTTATATTGGTATAAATTTTTTATGAATTTAAGCTGTAATTATTTTATATATTCATTGGGCACGAAAGGATCTTACAAAAAGTTATTATCTTATACAAATAAGCGAGATTATTAATTTAGTACACTGGCCAAGTCCGAAGAATTTTATTATTTAATCGAGATTGATAATTTATTGAACATTCATTTATCGAACTTTTACTTTAGTTTAATTGTATTATGCTTCCTATATTGTCACTTCACGATGATACCTTTATATATTTATTTTGAATTTATGAAAATGAAAAAAAAAAATCAAGCACTTTATATTTAAGATTCCACGTTATAAAAAGCTCATTCTATATAATACAAAGCTACTCACCTTAAGTCTAAAATTGATTGTGCTTTCTTTTATTACTACAAACCATACTAGATAAAGGTTGACTTAACATGTTATTTGCGAGGGACGGAAAATTTTGAGATCCAAAGCCGCACATTACTTAAAATTAGCAAACCTATACCATATCGAGAACTGTAGGGATGATAGGGTTTATGTGACATGATTTTTAAAAAAAATGAAAACTACTTTTGAGAAGTTACTATGTGCATGTAGGGAAATTTTTTGAATTATGCTAGATGCACACTTAGGTATACATCCTCAATGACATTCCTCCTATGCAGAGGGAATTTGTGCAATGATGTTAGGTGTGTTTTCAAAATCAATGGTATAGATCACGCCACATGGTAGGGTGTAAACCAAAGTGTAAATTAAAGTGTTTTTTTAGCAATACTTTGTTTGACTAGAAGAGGTTTTAGAGAAAATTGATTCATCTTGAACAAGAAACTCTTCTACGAAAAAGTAAAAACAGAAACTATCGCAAACAGACTCTTAATCTCCTTCGAATATTGAAGAACACAAATGGAAAAGAAAAAAGGAAACTAATAGGAAAGTAGTTCAACACCATAAATAATTAAGAAGTCGGGACATATATAGGTAAATATCAGCAAATTTTCATGGTTTATTTATTAGTTTCTATTCTTCATAATTCAATCCTAATCTTATTCTTATTCTTCTTCCTCTACCTCTGCAACTTAGTCTTCAATTTTCACTCGTTTTTTCCATCATCTTTCATCTGATCGAACCTCCTTACAGTCTCCATATGCTCTTTTATGTAATGATGAAGCCTGAAAATCATCAATCCCAGAAATAGGGTAACACCTGCAAATCATGAAATCCCAATATCTCAATTTCTTTATTATTATGTTTTACTGAATTTCCTATTAACTGAGGAAAAATTAGAAAAAGCGAAGAATTCACCTAAAAGTGAAGCTTCATGAAGATGGTAGGCCAGGATAAACTGATCCGTGGCATTAAGTGGGCTCCCATCCGTTAATCACTTCTGAGTGTTTATTATACCATTCAGAATGGACACCAAAATCACAAACAAAATCCCTCCGGCGGTCATGAACACCACCACCAGGCCTCGGTTGCGCTTTGCCCTGTCTAACAATAGGAGAAGTGGTTTCTGCAAAGGTGTTCTAAACAGAAGCAGCAGTATCACAAAGACTTCTGCGAATACCAGGCAAAACAAAGGCTGAAGCATTTTTTTCTGTGAATTTTATTCAACTAGGGTTCTTGAACGGTAGGTGTGACTATTTAAACAGCTGAAATTTTGGACTTAGCAATTGGGGAGAATCTAGGAGACGTGGCAATTATGTGGAGGAATAAAAGAAACCGTGGCACCAAAGAACAAACATGCTTTTCATTATCTATCCAAGAAACGTATTTATGAGCCTGGAATCAAAGCTGAAACATGTATTGCATGGGAAGTAGGTCCTGGACGTGTTCGAGTTTCTTCTGGTATGATCATGGTTTGATGACCGTTCATTGACTTAAAATATCCCAGTCTACAGTATACAGTGGCTCCGATTATGGAATTTATCCGGGAAGATTCTTGGAATGTGGGAAAGTTGCAGGAGTGTCAGTCCACGTCGAAAATAGAAAAAAAAGAAAAAAAAATTAGTAACATTTCATTTTGTAAACAAGTAGAAGACACCCCATTTTGGTGAGAAGCCAGCAACGGAGAATTTCGTGTAAAATTGCCATGAATAAATAAGACAAAATGATCAGGTGGATACCAAATTTTGTAGCCATTTTGATTTTGTATTACGTTGCTTGATTGTAGATGAGCTAGTACCAATTCAATCTTAAGAGAAAGGATCTCTAGGGGCAAACAATGCAAGAAATTAATGGGGCAGATTTTTTTGGACAGGAAGCGTGGAAAGGTTTCAAAGAAACAGCCAAAGAAATGGGAAATCGGCTTAGGTAGAAAAATAAGAAGCAGCTAGCAGTGGTGATGGTGACATGGAAAAAACCGAGCTGCGGTGAATTCGAACAGGGCTGAGGTTATGTTGTCTAGAGGGTAGGTTTTGAATATGGGTAGGAGTGGATTCATTAGTTGCTTTTGAACTAATCACCAAAGGTCAGCGCGGTACATGATGTATTCAACACATGGTCGAGGAATTAAAGAATATACTGAAACTAGTTAATGCCAAAGTGACGCTAATCTTTTGAGGAGGTGATATGGCGGTAGATTTTTATGGCTAACAAGGGGCAACATGCCTGGCCAGAACTCAATTATATTGGGAGCGGAGGAAATTAGGGGTAAACTTCACAGGATAGATAACAAATCCCTCTGTTGGGTTTTATAGTTGTTGGCCGTCTGTAGTTTATTTAGATGTGTTAGAAGTCATTGGGGTCGTCTATGGAACAAAGGAAAAGTTGCCGAATTTTTGCTAGTCTGTCGCCAAACTGCTGCTCGAGCGACCAAAATAGTAAATACGTCGCTATCCTATCGCCTAACCTTCGCTCTAGCGAAATGCTGTCCCTCACCTGTCATTGAGCTATCGCTTAAGCGACAGTGTATATCGAGAAATCATATTTCGCATTTTAAAGGTTTTTAATTGGCGCATACTATCCAAAATGTCCAAACTATAAGTGCCTGCGCCTCACTTCATAAAATACAAAGATTAATCATTGAGATACATTAGATATTACTTCCTACACCTCAGATATATTGTTCAATTCATATTTGCTTGAGACAGTTTTGAAAAACATCAAATCAACACCAACCAAATACCAAAACATATACTTCCATAGAATCTGTCAGAGTGTTGATGATCTAGGAAGGTGATTGGAGTTCCGATTGTTGAAGAACGAGAAGTTCTTGGAAGATCCACATGAGATAGTCGAATTCAGAAAGTTGGGAGTTGGAGCAGGAGCACGCAATCCAGGAAAGCTTTGATGATTACAGTCAGGAGGTCACAAACTACTAGAGTTAATCGAGTCTAACAGCACTGTAAGTTAATTCATTTATAGTGAATTTATACTGGCTTGGGTCTAGGGTTTTTAATCCCGCGAGGGGTTTTCTCTGTCAACAATTCTCCTGTATTATTTATTTTTCTGCAGTTTATCAAACTATGGTATTTCAACATATGATAGTGTGTATGTGAATTCATCTGAATTAATTAATATTTGTGACTTGTTGCATTTGTTAATAGGTAAATTTAAATTTCGCATAAACACCTATTCACCCCCCTTTAGGTGTTAGTTGGGTGGAACTTCATTATTTTTACCCTCGACTCAAGTTTTAAAGCGTAGTAAATGTATAGGAAAGTAAAACGTTTCAATGATTGTGAGGGACATAGTATCTCCTGATTTTTATTTCAAATCTTGAAAACATGTTTCACATGTTAATTTGTGTGTGTCGAGGTAAGATGTATGGCCCCTTCTTATACTCTATTTCTCTATCTATTAATAAAGAGGGTTGGGGAGTCAAAACATCCCCTGTTAGTATTAAGTTTAGACGAAGACGTAAAAGTCCCACCTATGCTCAGACGATGTATAAAAAAATGATATATTTAATTAATGAATTGGAAAGTACTTTTATTGTAATCTTTTGTATTTGGCGAGTATTTAATATATATAATATAATTTTTGAATATATTGATATAGATTTACAAACAGCTCAATATATATTTGTTGAGACATGTACTTGGAGTCGACTCTTTGATATAAAACAAATCTATGATAGCTCTACCGCATTACCTTAGTTAGTCCACATTAATCAAATATTTTTTACATACATATATATTTTTTTTCCATCAAAATGAAATGGGCTATTACATCCGCCGTTAATATTTCTGAAGGTAAACCTTGTCACTTGTCACTATACTTTCTGTCAAGGGAATGGAGTGACCTATAAACTTGCCTTTTTAGTTATTGCAGGATTCGGTGATACGGTAAAACATTTCTAAAATAATAATGTTGGATCGAAAAAAAATTATTATTTTAGTGGGGTTATTAATTTTTCTATAAATGAATATTTATTAATTTATAGGATATTTTATCTTTTTTAACTAGTATTGTATTTTACCATAATACATGTAGTGAATTAAAAAATAAATTTGAATGAGGTTAAATTCAAAATTTAATTTTAAGCACACAAAATGGCACGTGCACACATACATTCGTATGAACGTATGTACGTCAAAGAGGAAACATTAATGTGCATGCATTGGCTTTAGATGCATATTTTGAAAAAGAAGCGAATTGAAAAAATGTTGTCGAATTAAAAATTTGTTAATTTATATTAGTACGATTTTTTTTTTTATAAATTTAAGCAATTATTATTTTAAATATTTGTTGGGCACGAAAGACTCTTAAAAAATTATCTTATGAAAATAAGTGGAATTTTTAATTTAGTATACTGACCAAGATGGGATCGAAGAATTTTATTATTTATGCAAGAATATTAATTTATCAATTATTCATTTATTGAGGTTTTACTGTTGTTTATTTGTATTATGCTTCCTATATCGTCAGTTCACGATGGAAACAGTTTTAACAGTTGCCTTTAGGAGTCTTCAAAGAACCAGTTTGCCCTTTGTTTTCTTCCTCTTTTTGTTAGTCTTGGAATCTCCTTCCACAATATTGAGCTTTGATTCCATCGAATGAAATGCACCATTCAACTTTTTAGATTTGCGATTGTCTTCTTCTATTCTCAACCGAACAATGATATCTTCAAGTTCGTTTTCTCATGCTTATGCTTTAGGTAATTCTTGAAGTCTTTCCACGAATGCGGTAATTTCTCGATCAGTGTAGCAACTTGAAATAATCCACTTAGTTTCATTTTTTCAGCATCCATATCAATGAGTATAATTTGAAGTTCTTAAATATGGGATATGACAGTCTTGCTGTCGACCATTTTGTAATAAAAAATTAACCGACAATGAATTTCTTCGCGCCAACATCTTCGATTTTATACTTGGTGTCCAAAGATTCCCACAGTTCTTTCGCAAATGTTGCATTGTAGTACACATTATATAATATGTTGTCTAGTCTATTGAGTACATAATTTCTGAATAGTAAATTCGAATACTTTCATGCATCAATCGCATCCAATTTCTCAACATCACTTTCTTTCTCGGTGTATAAATGTGCATCTTCTTTGAGAAATTTTGCCAAACATAATATTGTGAGATAAAAAAGTATTTTCTACTACCAACGCTCAAAATATGACCTATTAGATTTTTCGAAGTTTTTCTTCGATTGTATTAGGGAGTGTAGTATTGGAACACAATCAGAAGATAAACAACAAGAAGAAGTATAAACAGAATAAAAAAATCGTTTTAAGATTGTTGTTTTTGGAGTATAAATTCCTCATTTGAACAATCTGAATATACTACATTGACAGAATTACCGTAATGTAATTTGAATAGCGTAATAGGACGATCAACATGATTAGAATGTTAATTCGAGCCCATCGACATTACAATATTTCTTTTCTTTAAAACAAATTTGTTGCCTTCAAAATTGCTAAATGCGTTCAGTAATCATTTTTCAGAATAGAACGAATTTCATTTCATATGGACGCATCACAACAACCTACAAGAGTTTCAACGAATTCAATGAAGTGTTTTTCACTTCGAGAACAATATCACGAGAGAAAAATGAGATTCAAAGTAGAGAAAGTTTGCAATGAAATTGGTGTAATTTTTTTTGCGGTAGGGCAGGTTATTTATAGATTCGTTCATGGCCATTCGAACATCATTCAAACCTTTTCAGAACAGTCATCACTGTTTTGACAAACCTCTTAATTTGAATAGACAGCACTATTGAGAATGAAACATTGTGTCCGTTAAATTTGTTAACATATATCCGTTACTTTAGTTAAGATGATCCAGATTAAAATTATTACCTGAAAATAAGCCAATCAAAAAATTAATTTCATTAAGTACCCAAGAATTTTATTAATTATAATTTGGCCCAAAAATTTTAAATAAAATTTAAAATTTATCCAAAAAGATAATATAGTACAAAGACCTACATGCACCAGGACAAGTGCCCATGCCGTGCCGGCCGAATGACGACGAGGCGCGCGTGGGCTTAAGACCAAATCCAATAGGATATAGGTTTCCCTTCTTCCAAAACTATTGGTACCCCTTGGGGTCCAAACCCAATTGCCAAACTTCCACTGTATAAACCACATTAAAGTTTCCTATGTGACAAGTGTTTAGCAATTTTTAATAAATCAAATTCTTTACTAATTTATAGTTTCAAGTGGGGTAATTTGACATCAAATATTTCATTCACTTTTAAATGGTTTTCGATAAATAAATATATCACATTAATCACTTTGCGGAGTAGAACCTGAATATACTTGGTCCTGTTAAAATCGAAATACGGGTCTCATGACCCAATTCACAAATTAACAAACCATTTCCAATGGTGGATACCAAATTTTGGAGCCATTTTGATGTAGGATTACGTTGCTTGATTGTGGATGAGCTAGTACCATTTCATTATTTTGAGAATGGATCTCTAGGGGCAAACACTGCAAGAAATTCATGGGGCAGATTTGTTTGGACAGGGATCACGAAAAGGTTTCAAAAAAGCAGCCATATAAATGGTAATTCGGCTTAGGTTGAAAAAGAAGAAGCTAGCATTGGTGACATGGAAAAAACCGAGCTGCGGTGAATACGAACAGGGCTGAGGTTATGTTGTCTGGAGGGTAGGTTCTGAATATGGGTAGAAGTGGAGTCATTGGCTGCTTTTGAACTAATCACCAAAGGTCAGCGCGGTACATGGAGTATTTGATACATGTTCAAAGAAATAAAGAGTATATAGGTTGCAAGTCCGTCGACTCAAGTATAAAGCATGATTGTTTAATTAATTAATTTTTTGGTAAAATGTATAGGAAAGTAGATAGTTATGTTCTCTATTGATAAAGAGGGTTGAAGAATCCAAACGTTCCTTACAAAGTTTAGGTGGAGACCTAAAACTCCCACCTATATTGCGCTGGTGTTTTGCTTAAGAAAAGATAAAAGTTAATGAATTAGAAAGTATTTTTATTGTAGTTTTTATTTTCCTGCTTTGATGGGTCTTCAATATAACTAATAAATATAGATATTGCTTCACAAACATCTCAATATATATTTGTCGAGAACATGTACTTGAAATTGAGTCTTTGGTTTAAAAAAAAATTTCTGGTACCTCTTTCGCATTAACTTTCCGTCTTAGCCAAATTCAAGATGGTCATATGGATTACATTATTTTGAATAAGAACGAATTGAACTTGTGACCAGATTATAGGAATAAACCAAACTTAACCTTAGAATATAAAGAGATAATTTGCATGGAAAAATAAAGTGTGAGAATGGGACTAAAATCTTCTTCAATAACTCAAGGGAGTTTACCACCTACTATTCCACCACCAGCTCCTCCACCAAATCCACCACCAGATCCTCCACCCAATCCGCCTCCACCACCGACTCCGCCACCAAACCCTCCTCCTACTCCTCCAATATTACCTTCAATCCCACCACCAATTCCTCCTCCAAAGCCTGCAGAACCATCCTCGGCTATTCCTCCTCCTCCACCTCCACCAAATCCTCCACTGATACTTCCACCAAGTCCACCAATGCCACCACCAGCACCTCCACCTATCCCTCCACCAATACCGCCCCCTAAACCACCTCCACCACCAAACCCTTTGACTCCTGAAATCGGATGATCCAAGGAGAATGTTTTCTCATCATTGGAAGAACCCTCTGAGCCAACAAGATTTCTTGCAGTGCTGGTGCAAGCAAGAATACCAAGAACCAAGAGAACAAATTTGGAAGCCATCTCAATTTGCAAGTGAAAGATACGTCTTGACTCTTGATTTATATAATGCTATAAATCAAGAATTATTGAAGTGGACAACTAAGAGGAATTTAATTTCCCCACCCCTTCATCTTGCAAACCGCTCTCTAATTGATAACGTAAGAATTTATGTGGTTTGTGTTATTTATTAAAAAAACTTTAACATTAATGACATTTTAGTGAAGTTAATGAATTATTTGACATTAATGATTTTCCATTTAATAAAGATGTTTTAATAATGATTTTCTATATGATAATTTCACATTTTAAAGATGTTTTTGGCTCCACTTAGTGTATATGATTTGTGTCAAGCCATAAGGAAAATAAAATGAAATCATTACGTACCAAAAGTCTTATGTGACACTAGTCAAATTCGACTCCAAATTGAGCATGGGAGTCAAGTTGGATATAACTTATTAATTTGGTAATAAGGCATTGTACAAGTTTATTCATTTAGAAAATATGATAATTAAATTGCTCGATCATGCACCTAGTTGGCCACAATTTCTGAAACTCATTTTTCTTCGAATTTAATTTAATTACACATTTTGTGGAACCTACAACTTTTATCAATTCTTCAACCTCATGCATGACATTTTATCATCCTTTTAAAAAGATTAAAATTAAAATTTATTTTATGTGCACTATAACTTATTTTAGAATTGGTGACAAAATTATTAGAATAAAACAAAATTAACCTTTTAACCTATAAAGATTTGCATGGAATAAGTAGAGCATGAGAAAAGGAAAGAGGCTCATAATTATTAAACCAAACGAAGCTTACAAATATGTTTGAGTAATTGAGTGTAAATCAAACTTTTGTAGTCTAGTAGTTTAATAATGGCTCTAGAATTTTTTTTTTTTTTTTTTTTTTAATTGCAATGTTTCATTTACTTATTCAAGCAATTCATTAAGCATGCGTATAGGAACTCCAACGTAAATGAAGCACAAAATGAAAGACTCACTATTTCATTCTCTTTAATCTTTATTATTTTCAACGGATCATGAAGTAAAGGTGTTTTTTTGGCTTATATCTAGCTCCTATTTGCTACAAATTCTTAAAAACTAAAATTTTTTAAAACTCATTTTTACCACATATTCTCTCAATAAAATAATTTGCAAGTTGATTAATAATTTTTTCCTATTTTTTAACCACAAATTCTAAAAAAATTACATTCGACAAAATATATTCTCGACAAATCTACATCAAAGAGACTCATAATAAATTTCAATGTCTCATTTACAAAACACATGAATGAATTAATGTTTAAATGCCAATTCTTTGAGGGGGGAAATATTTATCTACTTATGAGTAAACGTTTCAAGCTTGTTTACTCTGCTTTCATTGTTTTTACATACATGCATCTCTTATACCAAGGCTAGCTACAGATACTCATAATGACATGCTTTTGCAAGAGGTTTATGAGGTGGAAGTTCTTGCTGCAGTTAAAGCTATACCTGAAGATTCTGCTCCGAACCTGACAGTTTTACTTCATCTATTTTTATCCATGCCTGGTCTATTGTAGCTGAGGATGTGGTGCCGGCTGTCCGAGAATTTTTTTATGGGGAGAGTACTGAATGATGCTTTTGGGGCTTGTCATTGCTTTGGTGCCTAAGTCGGATGATCCCAAGACTTTTTAGGGTTATAGGTCCTTCAGTTTATGTCAGTTTTTTTACAAAATCATATCCAAAGTGGTCGCTAACAGTTTGGTGTTGATTTTACCTAAATTAATTTCTATGAATCAAGGTGGCTTTGTTACTGGTAGGCTGATATCTAAAAATGTTGCACTAACACTAGCTTAGGAGTTAGTTCAAAATTTAAATAAGCGTTCCCGAGGTGCCAATTGTTATATGGGCTCCAGCCCATGAGGAAAATTGGCCCAGCTATTTATTTTAATTTAGGTCATAAAGTGGCTATTTATATATATATATATCCCAATGCATATTTAAGGGTCAAAAATGGAGGCTGAAACTTGGAGAAATAACAAAACAGAGGCAAAACAGACATTACGTGAAAAATGAAGAAAAAAAGGGAAAAATAAATGAGAATTTTTTTTATTATTATTATTTTTTCAATCTTTAGGTGTGGATTCACACATGTTTTTTTTTCTTCTCTACATAATACAAATTGGAGATTTCTCTAAGGTGTATTTTGGGTACTCTAGAGGTGTAGTATTCAAAATAGTATCTCAAAAGTTTCATCAAATTGGTGTTTTGGGGTGAGATTAATTGTTGCCTTGGAAATTGATTATTGTGGTATTTTCAATTTGTTGAGAATTCAAATTTTGGGGCATAATCTTGAATATTGCAATTTATATTTATTATAGTTGATTTGGCTGGAGTTGCCCCGTGATTTTTTCCCTCTACACTAGTGGGTTTTTTCCACGTAAAAATTTGGTGTTGTACATGTTCTCTTGTTTTTGTTTTGATCATTTACTTGTATATTTAATCACTCTAATTAGTTACTTGGATTATTAAATTTATCCTTGCAATAAGTGAAATTGCTCGACACCAATTTGATAATGAAAGTGGACATGGCAAAGGCGTTTGATAAGGTCTCTTGGGACTACTTATTAGAAGTGTTGAGGGCGTGTGGATTTGCAAATTCGTGGGTGTGTCTTATTAAGAATGCTATTACTTCGCCATAGTTTTCAGTTAAAATTAATGGTGCATTAGCTGGTTTTTTCACTCCCTCTCGTGGACTTAGACAAGACGATCCATTATCACCATTGTTATTTATTCTTAGTGAAGAACCTTTTAGAAGGGGTCTAATGAAGCTTCTTGCAGAAGGCATAACTGCTCTTTATCAGGTTCTTAATGCATGCTCTCCTATATTGCACCTTCTTTATGCAGATGATTTCTTGGTGTTTGCTAATGGCTCTTGAAGTAGCCTTAATAATTTAATGGGATTTCTTCGACGTTATGAAGCTGTTTCTGGGCAGTTAATTAATCTTGGTATAAATGAATTAATTTGGTGCCCTTGTAGCAATAGTTTATTTTCTTCTAGCTCAGCTCGGTCTCTTCTCAGAAGTACTAGACCTTCCTCTCTACGTCATAAAATTATTTGGAACTCCACCTTGCCATTAAAAAAATCATTTTTTTGGTGGCGCCTTTGGCATAATGTGGCTCCAGTGGATGAAGTGGTTAGGTGTTGTGAGGTTCTCATTGTCTCCAAATGTCGCTGTTGTTCACAGGGTCATGCAGAAATGGTAGATCATGTTTTTGCGCACAGTTCTATAGCTTCTCAAGCATGGCAATATTTTGGAAACTTTTTTGGAGTTAGAATTCCTGCTAATATTTCCTGGCGGGCTACCATGTTATTTTGGGATGCTCATTTTGGTGGGTCCACACAGTCACATTTTGTAGCTTTTCTAATCCCACCTCTTCTTTCGGTTGGCTAGAAATTCTGCACGATTTAAGGATGAGGCTGCAAACTTGCACAGAATTTGTGCTAAAGTAAAACATTGGCTACATGAATTGAATGGTATGCTAAAACCAAAGAAATTGTAAGAGGGTTCCCACCACAATATGGTTTTTATAAGCTAATTTTTGATGGTGCTAGTGCTGGAAATCCAGGCCCAACTGGTCGTCGTGATTTGCTTCGAGATTGGCAGTGGAAGGTAATTTTTGGGTTCCATCATTCTCTCGAGGTTGGTACTAACACTTTAGCGGTGTATCAACTCTTAAGACATACCTGTTCGGCTAATTTGGGAGGATATTTAGAGCTTGTTCAAGTTATATCTATTGATATATCACATATTTGTCGTGAAGCAAATCATGCGACCGATTCTTTTGCGCATCTTGGATCTCAAGGTCATTTATATTTCTTAGAATCAATCTCTAGTTTTTTCACTTCTACAATTGGTTGCATTTGTTTAGATAAACGTGATTTACCTTCTTTTCACTTTTCGTAATTGATTGTAACCATGGTTTTCCTCCTCCACAAGGGAGGGTTTACCAATAAAACTCGAATGTTCTGATTAAAATAAAAAGTTTTGCTGCAATATATGAGAATTATTATTAGGGCCCTGTTTGATTCCCATTTTAATTCTCATTTTCATTCTTCTACTCATTTTCAACCACACATTCTTCAATGAAATAATATTTTTTATCACATCAATAACTTTTCATTCTTTTTCAACCACACATTTCTCATCGTATCATTATTTCAAAATTCAGTTTTCCCAAATAATGCCTATCAAACACACTCTAGAAAGTCTTAATTAAAATGCATGTAACTGTTACATCTGAAAATTGAATTTTTCTAGTTCAAGTAGTTTTTAAATATGTTATTCCAAAGCATACAATTTCTCTTAAAATTTTGAGTAACTAAAATCTCGAATAAAGTGGAATTAGGGATATTTTTTTGTTTTAAGTTAGATTTATAATGCCAAGAATGTGTCTTTTCACAGTATTTTCAATTATGACTATAATTATCTTGGAATACAGGACTACATTTATTTACATAATATTTTTTTTTTGGTTTTTCATCTTTACACAAAATTATATATTTTTATTAGTTATGTTTATAGATTCTTTTATTTTGTCAAGCTTTCTCACCCGCAGTCTATATGAAAAATTTACATATTCATTACTAACAATTTTTTAAGTTGCAAAATGACCCAACTTAAAATGAATAAGAAATTAATTTTAAGCTACAAAATAACAACTCATATAAACAATCATTTTCATTTATTTAATTTTTAATCATAAAAAATTTTCTGATTAGAATATACAAATTGAGAATTTTCATTTGTTTTATAATATTTGACAAGTGAAGTATTTTCTAAATATTCAATATTTTAATAAATTACTGAAATTTATTTTAGTTGATTTGGTGTTAGAGTTTAGGAGAAAAAGATAATAAATGTATCTTACAAAAAAAATAAATTTGTAAAAAGTATTTACTTCAAAAATAATATGCAAAACGCAATATAATGTAATGTATAGGGCGTGATTTGATATTTAACGATATTTTGTTTGTTAGGTACAATGACACATTCGTAAATTTTTCAACAAATGATGTTTTTTTAATCATTATTCAAAATCTATTATGTAAAATGTAAATTTGTAAAATATGGTATGTAAAGTGTAATTACACCCTATATACATTATTTATATTTTTTAAAATTTCCCTATAAACTAATGCTATGGATTAACGTGTAACACAAGAGTATTAAATAATATATGTCACATTTAGTTATTTTTATTTATTCTAATTGAGTTGAAGAGCATCTTTTTTTTTTTTAAGATGTCTAATCTTGGTCAATTTCAATATAGCCATACACATAAGCATGCCGATTATGTTTCATTTGATAGTTGATTGATGTTTATATACGGTCAAACGTGTTTTTGGCTCCCTTTTCATGCAAATTAATTTGTCTCAAGTCCTAAGAAAAAAAATCAAATCATTCCTCACACAAGAAAATTCTTGGGCAACACTATAGAAACTCGACTCCAAATTAAGCATGCCAAAGTCTACTCTAAATTAAGTATTGACGTCAAGTTGGATATGACTCATCAATTTGAAACTAAGCATTAGATGAATTTTATTCGCTTAGAAAATATAATATTATAGTGCTCGAATAAATTGTTCGCTTTAAACATATTAAATTCCAAATTTGTGAAAACTTGCCTTTTAATGTTATGACATAATTGTAAGAACAAACAAAAATTACCTTATAATATATAAAGATTTGCATGGAAGAAATAGAGCATGAGAAATTGAAACAGGCTCTTTAACAAACCAAATGAAGCTCACATTAATTAATTTGTTTAATTAATTTTGAGTACAAATCAAGCATATTCAATATACTAGTTAAATGCCTCGAGACAATTTTTTTTTTCTTTTTCTTTATTTGAATCGAGCCAAGAAATTAATCACTAGCAAATAGAATGGTTTATTAAGAGATGGGAAGAAGATTTTTCTCATCGTTGAAAGAACCCACTGTGCCAACAATCTTTCTTGCATTGGCGGTGCAAATAAGAACACCAAGAAGAACCAAGTGAACAAATTTGGATGTCATCTCAATTTGCAAGTAAAAGATAGGTATTGAATCTTGATTTATGAGAATTTAGGACACCAAAAAGGGTTTATACAGTGCTACTGATTCGTATGATAAACCACGTTTGAAGTGTTAAAGCGGCTAACTATTTCTTTGAAAAGGAAACACTTCACCTAAACTTGATTACTCTGATTATCAGTTAAAAGTTTTGTGCTTGAATTAATATGTGAGTTAGTTGTAATTCATTTCTATAGTGCAATAATTTAGATTTATTTGATTTGATTTTAAAATTAAGTAAAAGATCCAGTTCTAACTAGGAAATTAATTATTATGCACTACAACAAAAAAACCTCTTTTGCAACACTCAAAATGCAACATTCACTCAATGAATGTTGCTAAAGGAGTCTATGACAACATTCAAATATGTAAATGTTGCATGGTTAACTTTATTGAGTATTAGCAACATTCTTCAAAAGAATATTGCCAATACTACTTTTCGCAACGTTCATTGCACGTTGCGAAAAATTTCACTTTTCGCAACGTGCATTGAATGTTGCGAAATGTCCATTTCGCAACGTTCATTTAAACGTTACGAAAAGAGGAACTTTTCGCAACGTTCAGTGCATGTTGCGAAACTTATCTGTGTGAGAGAAAGCCCATTTCTTCTTCCTCAACAAACACTACCATGATCCGCCGCCTGAACAACCTCAATCGACTCCCGTTCGAACCCCGTAACCTCCCTCTTCTACCCTGTATACTTGTCCAAGCCACTTAGTTGCAAAAACCGCCCCCAATTTAGGGAAAAAACCGCGTGATTATCGATGGTTTTTCCATATTACCACCGCCGTCGGCCATCATTTCGAAGACGGAGCGTCACCATTCTACTTCTCTCAACCAGGCGCATCCAGTATCACCATGGCATCCTGCAATTTTGGTCCAGAATCAAGTGATTTTTGTCGAACCAGTCGACTGCCTTTTGTGAATTCGTCTATTGGGCTCGTTCATTACCAGATTACTTGTTCATTTTACACCATTTAAGTTCAATTGATCTTGAATTGACAAAGTAATTGTGAAGTTTGATGTTGAATTTTGCCTCTTCTTTTGTGGTTCGTCTTGTGTATTTCTCTTGGTTTCTCTGGGTGACTAGATTTCTCTTGTTGCATTGGTTTCTCTGTGTTTCACATTGCTACTTAATTTGAGGCTACATAGTCATTCCTTTGGGGTGGTGGGTGTGTGAGTGATAAGTGTCATACGGTTTTCACTTCTTCATTAATTCTTTGACACTAATCTCATTATACTCTATGTTTGAATAGGTAGGCACACTGGTCTCACGAGATTCAAAGAATTTTTTCAAAGCTATTAATTCACATATCCTCTTCCTGTTCTCACAAGCTAAAACTATGTTATAAATGAATTACATACTTACAATTTACATCTGCATTATAGGTAAAAATGTCCTTGCTCTGACATCTTATATTCCATAGTAATCCTAAAATAAGTTGACGCAAATGCTTTGTTATTTATACTTTAGATTTTGGTTTACAAACCAAGTGATCTTTACAAGTATACGTCATTTACATTAGATTATAAAAATATTTGTTAGTTCTCTGGTCTCTTTATCTTGACTTCATTTTATTCATTTTTTATGTTCTGTTGGCTTGAGAGGTGATGATGCATCCTAATATTGTGTCAATATATATTAATCTTGTGGCTGAGTTGGGATTGAATGCGTTTGACATTAATCTAGTGCATGCCTCTTCTTTAGCAATACTACTGCAATGACAGTTTTTTAAAACTCATTCTTATTGGGAATTCACAGTACATAATTTGGATTTTGTATACGTCTTACTTATCGAAGATTCCATAGCAGAAGTGTTCTAGCCGTCATAAGAGGGAATGAGTTCATTTATCACATGAAATGAGGGAATAATGAGGAGGATTCATTTTATTGGCTAGTGTGAATTTAATTTAGAGAAAGAAGAGAAATCATCCTATAGTGATTGGAAAGAATAAATGTAGAACATTACAGAGTTAAGTTCTTTTTTTTTGGGTTAAGACTGAATATACAACAATATGATTGATGTACTTAGAAGGATTTCAAGTAGTGGAACAAATTTTAAGACCCCGAAGACAATAATAAGAGTGATATGATATGTTTGTTCTTTATATTCATTTTCACCATGCTCTTTCACGGGCTAACTGAACCACAAGCTTTTAGCTGGTGGCATTTATCACCTTTTCTTTCATTTTGGTTCTGTTTTGGTTGCTTTTATCTCCTTACATTTTTGGGATGTTCAAGATTTTCATTTAGAAGTTATTCTTATCACTTTATTAGTTCAATTTGGAGCCTGTAGGTGCATTTTTTTATGGCAAGGCTTACGCTTCAAGGATAAGCTTCTGGGTGATTGATCTGTTCATGTTTGTCTTGCCTTTCCAAGCTTTTCCTTGACTAGCCTCAGGTCCTCAGCATTTTATGCTATATATTTTATAGCCTAGAACATATTATGGGTTTTTTTTTTTTGTTATCAGCATTTACACGGACGGGGAAGGCATCATTGCAATTGTAGGATAACGACAAATAATGAGAGAAACTGAGCAATGAGAATGATGATAAGGGAACCAAATATCTTGATGATTCTCTTAAAGATACTGTTAGTATAGATCGTATTGGAGATTTCTAGGTTGTTTCTACAGTCTACTTCTAGTGGTAGATTTCAATTTTATTATGCGATTGAAAATTTGAGAACTCATTATTGCTACTTTATTGATCTATTTTATGTTTCCTTAAAATTATTATATTGGTTTTTAGATGTTTACGCATTGAGGCTGTACCAGGAGGTAAAACACTTTGGTACGCTTTTAAGCCTTTTTAATCATTAGGGCGTTCATTTCAATTTTGTATTTTTGTGTCACTTGCATCAGGTGTAATTGAAATGTCAAGGTGCCCCATTGACAGCTCCTATTTGCTTACGTGTGCCAAGGATAGCCGCACCATTTGCTGGGACACTGTATCTGGAGAGGGGTAAGTGAGTTTGATTGCTATCTCTTTGTTGACTTATGTGTGTTCTTTTATATGAAATGCCCTTTTGTTTATTACTGTTGTTTATCTTAGGCCTCTCCATTTCTATTTTCAAATTTTGTATTTTACTTGATATACAAGAGATGGAACGGGGTAGAGAATTTTGGTGTCAGATTGTGCAATAGGTAACAATAGTGATGTAAAACTTTGTGCAGATAGTGGCTGAATTGCCTGCTGGAACCAACTGAAATTTTGATGTACACTGGTATCCTAATATTATTTAAATCTCGATTTTATTATGTTGTTCTAACCTTGATTTATAGGTATTACATTCGCCTATTACTGTTACTATATATATATGTGTAGTTTTTCAAATTAGTTTTATTAATGTTAACGTCTTCCCTTGCAGGCTTGATAAGACTAAGTTCTATGTTGTTAGGGCAGAGATTTTTACTGGCCTTACAGTTGCACTTTATCCAATTTCAGCTGTGAAGATCACTATGCATGTTGCTTCACATGATGTTTCCAAAGAACTTCTTGATTATACCCGAAAGGCTATAGCAAGACTTCTACCCGTCCCCAAATGCTCTTGGATAAGAACCTGAAATGGCTACTGGCATGTACAAAACAACAAATTTTTTTCTTTGTAATGATGAGCTCTAATTTAAATTTTTGAAAGATAGTGTATCCAATAGTTGGACTAACAATTCTTGTAATTTAGTTTTATTTTATCTTCATTTGAATTTTAAAAATTAAGGAATTAAAGGGATATATTTACAATTTTATGTACGTTGTTAGTTTTTACATTAAAATTTGAATGTTGGTCCCCAAGAAAAAAATTTAATATAATAATTTATATTCACGATGTTCAAAAAAAAAAAAGAAAAAAAAAGAACTTTGCGAAAAGCCCTGAAAAGGTTTTTAGCAACGTTCGGTGAACGTTGCGAAAAGTCTTTTCTGCAACGTTCAACGTTCACTGAATATTGTGAAAAACGTTGCGAAAAGGTTCCACTCTACGACAACATGACAATCCGCAACACGCTCCCGAACGTTACAAAAACTCTTGGGCAACTTTTTTGCACGTTGCAAAAAACTGTTTCTGGTGTAGTGATGATACAAAATGCTGGTGCATCATGTTGGAAAGTACGTTTATAAATGATTTTGTTTATATATACTTATACACATGAGCAAATTACAGGCGACGTCTTCAATTTCGAATTTTGGATACCTATATGTAGCTTGATTGATTTTTATAGTTTTTCTTCATAAACAAGAAAGCCTAAAAGTAAATTTCGACAGTTCTAAATTTGTTTGTGTCATCTTCGTAAAAGGGCATGATAATCTGCCCTATATTGTTCCAATTTTATAATATTCGATTGCAGGTTTAAAAGAGAAGCCTTGATTCATTTTGAAATGGAGTCTTTATTTTGACATGTAATAGATAGAATATTAAGATCATGTTCGATTCAACTAAAAAGTTATATTAAAATTTAAGTTAAAGTTAGCAATTAGTTTTAACCATAAATTTAATGGAATCTACAACTTTTCATTCACACATTCTATCAATTTCTATCAAAATTTACTAAAAATTTGATTTTTATGTAAAACAAAGAAGGACTAAATATATAAATGCCATGTACTGATGTTATAGCATTGAACCTTAACTTATTTCCTATCATGGAAAATATTACTAAACGGAACTTATTTATGAATTTGGATTATTTCTATGCTATGAATTAATAATTACATTAGGTGTTTTCTGATAAAGCTTTTGATAAAAATTTTAATAAATTTTGATAAAAATGATGAAATATATTGTTGAAAATGATAAAAAAAAAATATGATTCTTATGAAATGTGTAATTACAATTAATTGCTGGATTTGATTCAACTTTTTAGCAACTTTAAATATCCCAACAATCATAAATATAACGGTTTATGCATCAAGATTGTTGGTAAACAAAAGCAATATCAATTACGAAGAAAAAAAAATATGAAAAGAGATTAAAAAAATTAATATCGTTTAGAAATAAATTTAAGTATATTTCCCTTCTGTGTCTTTAATGAGTCTCCACTATAACTAATGTAATTTCAAATCTATTGATATAGCTTTACAACATAACACAATATCTAGTACATATACTTGAAGTCGAATCAAATCACACGAGATACATCTTTTTAAATGATAATTGTCTTGTCTTAGACAATTTCAACGCAACAATCAGGATGTACTTGAGGGGATACTCAAGAGGCGGCTGCCTCAAGCCCAAAATCTATGGGGACCTAATACAATCTTTCACACCTAATTATTTTTCATTTTCAATTTTAAAGAAAAATAGAATTTCCGTTTTACGCACATCTTATCAAAATTTGGTTAGATGCACAATTATTTTACGATGAATGTTGTGCAAAATGTTCGAAGAAGACAACTATGCGCCTCATGACAATTTGTTTGCAAAATGTATTGAAGTCTTTTGCATTATTTTCGTATTTATGTGCATGGTAGCTATGATTTTCATTTATTTTTCCTACTTTGTTAATAACCCTTACGGAGATTAAAAAAAATAATAATAATAATTTGAATATTGAATTCGATTTGAGAGTCCAACTTTAGAATTTGACTCGGGCTTTAAAAATCTCATAAGCATGAGATTATATTTCATTTTGATAGTTGCTTGATGATTATATATGCTCAAACATGTTTTTGTCTACATTTGGTGCTATTTTATTTGTGTCAAGCCTAAGGAAAATAAAATATTAAATCCTTCATCACACACCAACTTCAGAAGAATAAAAAAATGATTTTGAGCTATAAAATAACTATTAATATAAGAAACCATTTTAATTAATTTATATTCATAGAAAAAATTTTCTAATAAAAAGATAGAAATTGAGAATGTTCATTTGTTTAATAATATATATTGAACAAATGAAGTATTTTCTAAATAATTCAATATTTTAATAACTTACTAAAATTGATTTTTTTTTTTTTTTATTTGGTGTTGTAGTTTAGGATGAAAGATATAAATTTCACATATCTACCAAAAAAAAAAAAAATCTTTTAAACATATTAATGAAAAATCAATAACTAGAAAATAGTATGCAAAACATTATTTATAATGTATAGGTTGTGATTATCACTAAAGGGTATAATGAAACCAATTGTAAATTTTTCGACAAATGGTGTTTTTTTTAACCATTATGCAAAATATAGTATTTAATTTAATTTATTTATTAATTTTTTTTTTTGTAAAATACAGTATACAAAATGTAATTACACTTTATGTATAAATGGTGTATTTTGTAAATATCCCTATAAACTAATGCTATGCATTAACATTTTCACTTAAAATTAAGGGCATTGTTGAGAGAAACGAAAAAAGTAAGGACCAAATGGTCAAAATTAATACTTCTTAAACATCTACACTTTTTATATATTGATAATTAATTGTAGATACATAAACAATCGATCCCTAAATGTGAAGTTGGACCGTTTCTAGATTTGCTTGTCTCATCCTTCTACAAGGTCATGTCGATTTTCTTTCTGTCATTGCAACTGGTATGCAATTGAAGGGGCAAAAAATAAGCATTGAATGTATATTTATATAGGGAATCTTTATCTTTATATGTAACACTATAGTATCTAATAATATATGCCACATTTATTTATTATTATTTATTCAAACTGAGGTGAATCAAATCTCACAAGATGCATCCTTTTTTTTTTTTTTTTTTTGAAGATGATTGTCAAATCTTAACCAATTTCAACATGGTCATACAGGAGAATATGCTGATTATATTTCATTTGATGCTTGATATTTACATAAGACCAAACATGTTTTTTGCTCCATTTCATGCTATTTAATTTGTCTCGAGCCCTAATAAAAATATATTATCAAATTCTTCCTCACACACAAAAATTCTTGTGTGATACTAGACAAACTCGATGACAATTCAAGCAATCATGTCAAAGTCAACTCTGAATTGAATATCGTAGCAGATTTTTTTTTTTTTTTTTTGGGAACTATTATTCATTTAGATAAATAATATTATAGTGCTCGAATAAATTGTTCACTTTAAACATATTAAATCTGAAATTTGTGGGGGAGCTCCATAACTTACTTTTCAAAATTGTGATATAATTATAAGAACAAACAAAAATTAACCTTATAACGTATAAATATATGCATGGAAGAAATAAAGCATGAGAAATTGAAACGGTCTAATTAATCAACCAATGAAGCTCATATTAACTAATTTGTTTCAATTAATCTTGGTACAAATCAAACATCTTCATTATAGTAGTTTAATGACTCCATACATTTTTTTCTTCTCTTTTTTTTTTTTAAATCGAGTCATGAAATTGATCACTAGGTAAGTAATAGGATATCACAGGATTTGGTTTTCATATTTAGCATGCTAGATTATTCTTGTAATTTTATATATTAGGATAGTTAGTTTATTCTACATTATTGTGTTTCCTTATTCCTCAATTCAGCATTGTATATATATTATTATTTGGTGTATAATAGAATTGAATCATTATTCCAAAACCTTTATGGTATCAGAGCACTAAAGGCTAACAGCCGCCCAAGCCCTATTCTTCTCCTTCTTCCCTAAGGCATGGCCTCCCCAAGGCATGGCCTCCCCTCCAACCACACCGCCATCCACCATCTCTCACACCCCCGTCCTTACCTCTTCAGACAACACCACACACCTTATTGCCATTAATGCCTCAGCACAGGCACCTCTCAAACTAACGTCTACAAACTACACAGCATGGAGACTTCAATTTAAAACACTTCTCATCGGCTATGACTTGCTTGGGTTTATTGATGGAACAAAGTCGTGTCCTCCCTCCACTGTTGTGAAAGACAATATCTCAAAGTCCAATCCCGACTACCTTCCGTGGATTCGTCAAGATCAACTTCTGCTCAACGCCATCATTGGCTCTCTTACACCTTCGCTAATCCCGTTTATTGCTACTGCAAAGTCAGCCTCTGATGCTTGGATGACTCTTTCCAACACCTATGCTAAGCCAACCTGTGGCCGCATTCTAGGCCTCAAGGGTCGGCTCAATAACCCAGTCAAAGGCACTCAATCTATTACTGAATTTATGCAAGGTATCAAGTCTACTGTTGATGCACTAGCCCTCATGGATGTTTCGGTTGATTCTGAAGATTTGGTCATCAAAATTCTTAATGGTCTCGACGACAACTATAAAGAACTCTCCAATGCTATTCAAGCGCGGGAAACATCCATCTCCTTTGATGAACTACATAAGAAACTTCTCAACCATGAAGCCCAGTTGGCAACCAAGGCAGATTTAGCATCTCCTATTCCTGCCACGGCTTTTCCTGCTACTCAGTCTCTTTCCCAAAGTCGTGGTCTGCTGCCCCAGCCACCCCGTGGTCCGCCTCGCATTTTTCCCCCCATCTCGTGGTCAGTCTCCTCGTTCTAAGCATGTCCCCCTCAATTCTCAGCCTGCGTCTTCTATCAGTAACCCTGGACCCCACCCATATCTTGGCCGTTGCCAATTATGTGATCAACAAGGGCACTCCGCTAAACGTTGCTCCTCTTTCAAGCATGTACCGTGGTCTTCTCCTGCCCACCCGTCACGTTCCTTTCATCGCCCAGCCTACACATCCCCTAGTGCGCACACAGCCACCCACCCAACTACATCTCCACCATCGAATGGATCCTAGACTCGGGTGCCTCTCATCACGTCACTACTGACCTTGCCAACCTTTCCCTGCACTCGCCTTATGATGGTTTTGACGACATTGTTATCGGTAATGATAAAGGTTTGGTTATTACTCACATTGTCTCTCTTAATCTCTCCGGCTCTTCCTTCCTGTCCTTCCCCAATTTCCTTTGTGTTCCCACTATGACCAAAAATTTTATCTCGATTTCTCAGTTATGTACCTACAATAATGTTGATATTGCTTTCTCAGGTGAAGGATCGTCATACGGGGGCCCTTCTTCTCCAAGGACCGCATAAGGACGGTATTTATTATTGGCCCGTCAAAGCAGGCTCGTCGGCTCCACCACATGCTCTTTCGTCTGTCATTTCCTCCATGCCTGTGTGGCACTCCCCCCTTGGTCATCCTTCCCACAAAATTATTCGTCATTTAGTGTCATCCAATATTTTTTCTTTATCGTCGAGTCGTTTATCAAACTTTGCTTGTAATTCTTGCTAGATTAATAAAAGCCATAAGCTTCCATTTTATGAATCTTCGCTTTCCTCTTCGACGCCTCTTGAATTGATTTTTGATGTGTGGTCTTCCCCCGTTCTTCCTGTTGATGGTTTTAAGTACTATGTTGTGTTTATAGACCATTTCACTCGGTACGTATGGTTGTATCCACTTCGGCGAAAATCTGACGTTTTTGATACTTTTGTCAAATTCCGTTCTCTTGTGGAAAACTACTTTCCCACTAAAATCGTTACCTTATATACTGATAACGGGGGGGAGTATGTTACCCTTCGTCCCTTCCTTACCTCCAATGGGATTGCCCACCTCACTGAAACTTCTTTAATTACTTAAGGGATTCCACAACTTCCTATTCCACCACCAGCTCCTCCACCACCACCGCCACCAAAACCTCCTTATCTTTGAGCACCATTTCCAAACCCACCACCAAAACCACCCCATGTTCCTCCACCTCAACCTCCACCTCCTCCTTAAAAACCACTTCCAAACCCACTACCCAATCCTCCTCCAGAACCAGAACCACCCTCAGATCCTTTACCTCCACCTCCTCCTTGAGCACCATTTCCAAACCCACCACCCAATCCTCCTCCAGAACTAGAACCTCCTTCCATTCCTCCACCTCCACCTCCACCTCCACCTCCACCTCCACCTCCTGAATCCCAGTGATCAAAGAAGACATTTTTCTCATCGTTGACAGAACCCTCTGTGTCAAAAAGCTTTCTTGCATTAGTGGTGCATATAAGAACACCAAGAAAAACCAAGAGAACAAATTTGGAAGTCATCTCAATTTGCAAGTAAAAGATAAGTATTGAATCTTGATTTTTGAGAATGTAGGACGCCAGAAAGGGTTTATATAATGCTACTGATTCATACCGTAAACCACATTTGAATTGTTAATGCAGCTAACTGTTTTTTGAAAAGGAAACATCTTACCTAAACTTGAATACTCTGATTAGACTATCGGTTAAGGGTGCGTTTGATTGCCAAATTTTTCATGGAAAATATATTTTTTTTCAACCCAAATTCTCACTTTTGTACTCTTTTGATTTTCTACTTTTGGTCATGTGACCATATTTTTCTTGAAATCAAACCTTCCAAAAATTCTGTTTTATCAAGTCTTCCACCTACTCACGTATCCTAATCTCTCTCTCTCTCCCCCCTATACCCCACGTACAAAACCCTTACCCTCTCTCATCACACAACCGAACCAAACCAGAAAGACGGAAGAAGAAACCAAATAATCACACCACTGAACCAGGAAGAAGGAAGAAGAAATCAAGGACCCGAACGAATCACTGCTTCCATATCCACCCTATTCACCACAAAAGGTCTAACGGACTGGGTCAATCTAAAATTCAAATAATGCACCTCATTTCACTCTTATTTTGTTTTGGATGTCCCTGCATAATCGAAAAATCTTTCTTACAAGAGGATTAATAAATAGAATGACAAGCGAGGAACTACTATGGATTATCACATACCTGCATGCAACGAGGATGAAATATAAAAATAAACGCATAAATCGAAGCACACTCTTTTAGGGGTTTATCTCAATGTAAAAACTATGTCCACTTGTCGGTGCAGGTCGTTACTAAGCATTTTCATTGTATAGCTTATTTGAAAATTATTTTTCCTCAAAATCATTTCCAACCACACATTCTTCCAATAAAATAATTTTGCTCTTGAATCTATATTTTCCCCCCTTTTTATTTTAATCAAATATTCTCCCAAAATGTCATTTTTCACTTCAAATAAAGTCTCCCACGCAAACTCCAAATTCAAGAAATTTACTATAGAGATCTCGCTGCTCTATGTCTTTTGTCTCCCACACGAAGAAAAACCCTAAGAAATTCATTTATACAATATAGGAGCTATGTCAATCGATGGTGGAAGACATAAATGACCAATATATTTAGGCATGTTTTTTTTAGCTCCATTTCATGCTATTTCACCCCTGTTTGATAGCCACTTTTTTTTAATAAAGAATGAGTTTTTGAATAGTATATTTCTTGAAATTGTGTGATTATTTTTTTTTGGATTTGCATGAAAATATTTTATTGTGAAAATGTGTACTTAAAAATGAGTATGATAGAAAAAGAATTTTGAAAGAATGATTGTCAAACAGAAGCTTAATTTGTATCAAGCCCTACGAACAAATAAATTATCAAATTCTTCCTCGTGTGATATTAGAAAAAATCGACCCCAATTTAAGCATGCATGTCAAAGCCAACCCTGAATTGCATATCGTAGTCAAGTTAGATATGAATTATTAATTAAGAACTAAGTATTGGACGGGTTTTCTTCGTTTAGAAAACATAATACTATAATGCTCGGATAAATTGTGCGCTTTAAACATGTTAAATCTGAAATTTGTGAATGAGCTCCATAACTTGCTTTTTGAATTTGTAACATAATTATAAGAACAAATAAAAATTAACCTCATAACATATAAATGCATGGAAGAAATAAGCATGAGAAATTGAAACTGTCTAATTAATCAACCAATGTAGGTCATATTAACTAATTTTGTTTCAAGTAATCTTGAGTACAAATCAAACATCTTCATTATAGTAGTTTACTGACTCTATACCTTTCTTTTTTTTTTTTACCTTCTTTAAAAAAAATGAAATAGATCGCTTGGACTGGAATGGTTTATTAAGAGATGGGAATGCATGAGACAGAAACTTCTTTAATTAGTCAAGGGATTCCACCACCTCCTATTCCACCACCAGCTCCTCCACCAAATCCACTACCAGATCCTCCACCCAGTCCACCCCCACCACCGCCTCCGCCACCAAATCCTCCTCCTCCTCCTTGAGCACCATTTCCCATCCCACCACCAAATCCTCCTCCGGAGCCAGAACCACCCCCTGTTCCTCCACCTCCACCTCCACCAAATCCTCCACCTTCTCCTTGAGAACCACTCCCAAACCCACCACCCAATCCTCCTCCAGAACCAGAACCACCCTCAGATCCTTCACCTCCACCTCCACCTCCACCTCCACCTCCACCAAACCCTCCTCCTCCTCCTTGAGCACCATTTCCAAACCCACCACCCAATCCTCCTCCAGAACCAAAGCCTCCTTCAGCTCCTCCACCTCCACCTCCACCAAGCCCTCCACCTCCTAAATCCCAGTGATCAAAGAAGAATTTTTTCTCATCGTTGAAAGAAGCCTCTGTGCCAACAAGCTTTCTTGCATTGGTGGTGCAAATAAGAGCACCAAGAAGAACCAAGAGAACAAATTTGGAACTCATCTCAATTTGCAAGTGAAAGATAGGTATTGAATCTTGATTTATGAGAATGTAGGACACCAAAAAGGGTTTATATAATGCTACTGATTCGTACCATAGGCCACGTTGGAATTGTAAATGCAGCTAACAGTTTCATTGAAAAGGAAACACTTTACCTAAACTTGATTGCTCTGATTATCAGTTAAAAGTTTTGTCCTCGAGTTAATGTGTGAGTTAGTGGGGGTCTCATTAACCTTGCAGTTATTACATTTTTAGTGATTCAATTTATGTTTTTAGCTATTAATTAGTGCAAATGTTTGTGTTTACTTACGTTAGTGGTATATACACACGTTCTCATATCTTTCCGTGCATTGTAATTCATTTCTATAGTGCAATAATTTAGATCTATTTGGTTTGATATGATTTTAAAAGTAAGTAAAAGATCCTGTTTTACCTAGGAAATTAATTATTATGATGAAAATGCTCGTGCATCATGTTGGAAAGTACGTTTATGAACGATTTTGTTTATAAATGTATATAAATGAGCGATGGATATGTGGGTACTACTTAAAGAGTTCAATGGAATATGTGCATAAAAGTGATTTAATATTTATACACATGAGCAAAATATTGACGACGTCTTCAATTTCGAATTTTGAATACCTATAAATAGCACGGTTGATTTCTATGTAAATTTTGACAGTTTCTATATTTGTTTGTGTCATCTTTATAAAAGGGCATGATAATCTGTCCTATGTTGTTCCAATTTTATAATATTCGATTGCAGGATTAAAATGGAAGCCTTGAATCATTTTGAAATGGAGTCTTTATATTAACATGTAATAGATAGAATATTAAGATTTGTTTGATTCAACTAAAAAGATATATTAAAATTTAAGTTAAAGTTAACAATTGATCTTAAGTATACATTCCATAAGATCTAAAAGTTTTGAATCATACATTCTATCCACTTGTATCAAAATCTAGAAAATCTTTTTTTTTTTTTTCTAAAACGGAGGGGGATTAAATATATAAATGCCACGTACGGCTGTTATAGCATTATACCTTCGGCTATTGCAGCATTATACCTCAACTTATTTCCTTTCATGAAAAGTTACTAAACAAATCTCATTTATGAATTTGGAGTATTTCTAGGCTATGAAATAAGAATTACGCTAAGGAGTTGCTTCACAATGCTTTTGATAAAAAAAAAAAATTGATGAAATATATGGTTAAAAAGGATACAAATTATGAATCTCATTAAATGTATGATTAAAACTAATGGCTGACTTTGATTCTACCTTTTAGTAACTTTAAATATCCCAACAACCATAGATATAACATTTTATGCATCAAGATTGTTGGTAAACAAAAGCCATATTGATTATGAAGAAAAAAAATATAAAAAGAAATTTAATTTAATTTGCCTTCTGTGTCTTTAATGAGTCTCCAATATAACTAATATAGCTCCTGTTTGAGCCACATTATTTGAGAAAAAGAATGCATTTTTACTGTTGATGTGGTGATGAATATGTGGTTGAAAAATAAGAAAATATTATTGATGTGATGGAAAATATTATTTTATTAAAAAATGTGTAGTTGAAAATGAGTAGAAGAATGAGAAAAATAATGTAGCTCAAACAGGGTCATAATTTCGAATCTATTGATATAGCTTTACAACATAAAACTATATCAAGTACATACAACTGAAGGGAATCAAATTTCACGAGATACATCTTTTTCATGATAATTGCCTTGTCTCTTAGACAATTCCAACGCAACCATCGGCGTGGACTTGAGCGAGAGCCTCAAGCCCAAAATCTATAAGGACCTAATACAATCTTTCACACCTAATTATTTTTCGTTATCGATTTTAATGAAAAACAGAAATTCAGTTTTTACGCACATCTTATCAAAATAAAATCTCAGAGTGTCTTATTTCGTGTAGCATGCACGCAAGTTTTTCTATTGATAATTTCGTGTACTCTAAAATTAGAATTAGCATCTCCTTTTTGCTCTTATTGAGTTCTGCGTGTCCCTGCATAGTCGAAATAATCTATCCTACAAGAGTAATAATAAAAAGAATGAAAAGCAATGAACTACTGTGGATAATCCCATACCTGCAAGGCAATGAAGAGTGAAACATAAAACAAAACACATACATAGAAATACACTTTTTTAGTGCTTTATCTCAATGTGAAAACTATGTCCACTCGTCAGTGCAGACATTCACTAAGCATTTGCTGTGTACAGCTTATTTGAAAATTATTTTTCCTCAGTCTCATTTTCAACCACATATTCTTCCAAAAAAATAATATTGCACGAGAATCCGTATTTTTTCCTTTTTTTTTTTTTTTTGTTTTACAACACATTCTCCAATTCCTTTCAAGTAACGTCTGTCAAACAAACTCTAAATTCAAGAAATTTACAATAGAGATCTCGTAGCTCTATGTCTTTTGTCTCTCACAAATAGAAAGACAACCTGAAAAATTCAATTATAAAGTATAGGTGCAATGTCAATCTAGAGTAGAAGATAAAAACGACCGATATATTTAGGCATGTTTTTGGCTCCATTGCTTGCTATTTGGCCCCCGCTTGATAGTCATTTTTTGTTAAGAATGAGTTCTTGAATAGTAACTTTTTGGTGATTGTCTAGTTAAAAAAAGGAAAATGTTATGGGTTTACATGAAAAATACTTTATTGTTAAAATGTGTGGTAGAAAATGAGTATGACAAAAAAAGAGTTTTGAAAGAATGGTCGTCAAACAGGGGCTTAATTTGTGTCAAGCCCTATACAAAACAAATTAACAAATTCTTCCTCGCTTGTGTGATGTTGAACAAACTTGAACCTGGATTAAGCATGCATGTCAAAGCCAACCCTGAATTGAACACCGTAATCAAGTTAGATAGGATTTATTAAGTTGGAACTCTTCATTTGACGGGTTTCAATCGTTTGGACAACATCATGCTCAGATAAATTGTCTGCTTTAAACGTATTAAATCTGAAATTTGTGAATGAGCTCCATAACTTGCTTTTTAAATTTGTGACATAATTATAACAACAAAACAAAAATTAACCTTATAACATATAAATTTTTGCATGGAAGAAATAAAGCATGGGAAATTGAAACGGTCTAATTAATCAACCAAAGAAGCTGATATTAACTAATTTGTTTCAATTAATATCGAGTGCAAATCAAACATCTTCATTACAGTAGTTTAATTAAACTATACTTTATTTTAAAAAAAAAAATGGGCCATGAAATTGATCGCTAGGGAAGGAATGGTTTATTGAGAGATGGGAATGCGTGGGACTGAAACTTCTTTAATTACTCAAGGCATTCCACCAGCTCCTCCACCAAATTCACTACCAGATCCTCCACCCAATCCGCCACCACCACCGCCTCCGCCACCAAAACCTCCTCCTCCTCCTTGTGCACCATTTCCAAATCCTCCTCCGGAGCCAGAACCACCCCCTGTTCCTCCACCTCCACCAAATCCTCCACCTCCTCCTTGAGAACCACTTCCAAACCCACCACCCAATCCTCCTCCAAAACCAGAACCACCCTCAGATCCTTCACCTCCACCAAACCCTCCACCTCTTCCTTGAGCACCATTTCCAAACCCACCACCCAATCCTCCTCCAGAACCAGAACCTCCTTGTGTACCTCCGCCTCCACCGAACCCTCCACCAAGCCCTCCACCTCCTAAATCCCAGTGATCAAAGAAGAATTTTTTTCTCATCGTTGGAAGAAGCCTCTGTGCCAGCAAGCTTTCTTGCATTGGTGGTGAAAATAAGAACACCAAGAAGAACCAAGAGAACCAATTTGGAACTCATCTCTATTCGCAAGTAAAATATAGGTATTAAATCTTGATTTATGAGAATGTAGGACACCAAAAAGGGTTTATATAAGGGTACTGAATCGTACCATAAGCCACGTTGGAATTGTAAATGCAGCTTACTGTTTCTTTGAAAAGCAAACACTTTACCTAAACTTGATTGCTCTGATTATCAGTTAGAAGTTTGCCCTCAAGTTAATATGTGAGTTAGTGGGGGTCTCATTAACCTTGGCTGTGATTACATTTGTAGTGATTCAATTTATGTTTTTAGTTATTAATTAGTGCAATATTTTGTGTTTTCTTACTTTAGTGGTATATGCGAACGTTCTCATATCTTTCCAGGCACTGTAATACATTTCTATAGTGCTATAATTTAGATTTATTTGGTTTGATATGATTTTAAAAGAAAGTAAAAGATCCTGTTTAAACTAGGAAATTAATTATTATGATGAGAATGCTGGTGCATCATGTTGGAAAGTACGTTTATAAACGATTTTGTTTATAAATGGATATGAATGAGTAATGGATACGTGGGTACTACTTAAGAGTTCAATGAAATATGTGCATAAAGTGATTTAATATAAACACGAGCAAAATATTGACGATGTCTTCAATTTCGAATTTCGAATACCTATATATAGTTTGGTTGATTTCTATATTTTCTCTTCCTAAACAAGAAAGCCCAAAAGTAAGTTTCCACAATTTCTGAATTTGTTTGTGTCATCTTCAGAAACGGGCATGATAATCTGCCCCATATTGTTCCAATTTTATAAAATTCGATTGCAGGGTTAAAATGGAAGCCTTGAATCAATTTGAAATGGAGTCTTTATGTTGACATGTCTTAGATAGAATATTAAGATCCTGTTACATTCAACTAAAAAGATATATTAAAATTTAAGTTGTAGATAAAAATTTCTTTTAACCATACATTTCATGCGATCTGCAATTTTTCAATTACACATTCCATCAACTTCTACCAAAATCCCCTAAAAAATCATTTTTTATCCAAAACATAGAGGGATTAAATATATAAATGTAACGTACGGCTGTTATAACATTATACCTACGGATTTTATAGCATTATACCTCAACTTATTTCCTATCACGAAAAAGTTACTAAACGAATCTTATTAATGAATTTGGAGTATTTCTATGCAAAGAATTAAGAATTACATTTAGGGGTTGTTTGACAAAAGCTTTTGACAAAATTTTTGACACTTTTTGATAATAAAAAATTGACGAAATATATAAAAAGATAAATACTATGAGCCTTATGAAATGTGCGATTAAAATTAATGGTTGGCTTTGATTGAACTTTTTAGTAGCTTTAAATATCCCAACAATCATAAATATAACATTTTACCCATCAAGGTTGTTGGTAAAAAAAAAATATATCGATAACGAATTTATAAAAAAAAAATATAAAAAGAGATTAAAAATTAATATCCCTTAGAAAATTATTTAAAAAGATTTCCGTTCCGTGTCTTTAATGAGTCTCCCAATATGACAAATATAATTTCGAATCTAGCTTTACAACATAACAAAATATCAGGTACATATACTTGGAGTCGAATCAAATCTCATGAGATACATCTTTTCCGTGATATTTGTCTTGTCTCTTAGACAATTCCAACACAACCATCGGCGTGGACTTCAGGAGGAGCCTCAAGAGGCGGCCGCCTCAAGCCCAAAATCTATAAGGACCTAATACAATCTTTCGCACCTAATGATTTTTCGTTTTCAATTTTAATGGAAAACAGAATTTCAGTTCTACGCACATCTTATCAAAATAAAATCTCATAGCGTCTTATTTCGTGCAGCATGCACGCAAGTTTCTATTGATAATTTCTTGTAGTCTAAAATTAGAATTAGCGCCTCCTTTCCGCTCTTATTGAGTTCTAGGTGTCCCCGCACAGTCGAAAAAATCTACCTTACAAGAGTAATAATAAAAAGAATGACAAGCGTTGAACTACTATGGATAATCCCATACCTGCAAGGCAATGAAGAGCGAAACATAAAACAAAATGCATAAATAGAAATGCACTTTTTTAGTGCTTTATCTAAATGTAAAAACTATGCCCACTCGTCAGTGTGGACATTCACTAAGCGTTTTCTTTGTACAGCTTATTTGAAAATTATTTTTCCTCAATCTCATTTTCAACCATATATTCTCCCAATGGAATAATATTGCGCGTGAATCCGCAATTTTTTTTTTTTTTTTTTTTTTTTGTTTAACCACACATTCTCCAATTCCTTTCAAATAACGTCTGTCAAACAAACTCTAAATTCGAGAAATTTACAATAGAAATCGCGTAGCTCTATGTCTTTTCTCTCCCACAAATAGAAAGGAAACCAGAAAAATTCAATTATAAAGTATAGGAGCAATGTCAATCTAGAGTAGAGGATAAAAATGACCAATATACTTTGGCATGTTTTTGGCTCCATTGCATGCTATTTGGCCCCCGCTTGATAGTCATTTTTTTGTTAAGAATGAGTTCTTGAATAGTAACTTCTGGTGATTGTGCAGTTAAAAAAGGGAAAACGTTATGGGTGTACATCAAAAATACTTTATTGTCAATATGTGTGGTCGAAAATGATTATGACAAATAATGAGTTTTGAAAGAATGGTCGTCAAACAGAGGCTTAATTTGTGTCAAGCCCTATGCAAAACAAATTAACAAATTCTTCCTCGCTTGTGTGATGTTACACAAACTAGACCCGGATTAAGCATGCATGTCAAAGCCGACACTGAATTGAACACCGTAATCGTGTTAGATAGGATTTATTAAGTTGGAAATCTTCATTTGACGGGTTTTATTCGTTTAGATAACATGATGCTCGGATAAATTGTCCGCTTTAAACATATTAAATCTGAAATTTGTGAATGAGCTCCATAACTTGCTTTTTAAATTTGTGACATAATTATAACAACAAACAAAAATTACCTTATAACATATAAATTTTTGCACGGAAGAAATAAAGCATTAGAAATTGAAACGGTCTAATTAATCAACCAAAGAAGCTGATATTAACTAATTTGTTTCAATTAATCTCGAGTACAAATCAAAAATCTTCATTACAGTAGTTTACTTAACCTATACTTTTTTATTTTAAGAAAAAAACTGGGCCATGAAATTGATCGCTAGAGACGGAATGGTTTATTGAGAGATGGGAATGCGTGGGACTGAAACTTCTTTAATTACTCAAGGGATTCCACCACCTCCTATTCCACCACCAGCTCCTCCACCAAACCCACTACCAGATCCTCCACCCAATCCGCCACCACCACCGCCTCCGCCACCAAAACCTCCTCCTCCTCCTTGAGCACCATTTCCCATCCCACCACCAAATCCTCCTCCGGAGCCAGAACCACCCCCTGTTCCTCCACCTCCACCTCCACCAAATCCTCCACCTCCTCCTTGAGAACCACTTCCAAACCCACCACCCAATCCTCCTCCAGAACCAGAACCACCCACAGATCCTACACCTCCACCTCCACCTCCACCTCCACCAAACCCTCCACCTCCTCCTTGAGCACCATTTCCAAACCCACCACCCAATCCTCCTCCAGAACCAGAACCTCCTTCCATACCTCCACCTCCACCTCCACCGAACCCTCCACCACCACCTCCACCAAGCCCTCCACCTCCTAAATTCCAGTGATCAAAGAAGAATTTTTTCTCATCGTTGGAAGAAGCCTCTGTGCCAGCAAGCTTTCTTGCATTGGTGGTGCAAATAAGAACACCAAGAAGAACCAAGAGAACCAATTTGGAACTCATCTCAATTTGCAAGTAAAAGATAGGTATTGAATCTTGATTTATGAGAATGTAGGACACCAAAAAGGGTTTATATAAGGCTACTGATTCGTACCAGAAGCCACGTTGGAATTGTAAATGCAGCTGACTGTTTCTTTACATAAACTTGATTGCTCTGATTAGCAGTTAGAGGTTTTTCCTCGATTTAATATGTGAGTTGGTGGGGGTCTCATTAACCTGACAGTTATTACATTTGTATTGATTCAATTTATGTTTTTAGTTATTAATTAGTGCAATATTTTGTGTTTACTTACTTTAGTGGTATATGCGCACGTTCTCGTATCTTTCCAGGCATTGTAATTCATTTCGGTAGTGCAATAATTTACATTTATTTGGTTTGATATGATATGATTTTAAAAGAAAGTAAAAGGTCCTGTTTGAACTAGGAAATTAATTATTATGATGAGAATGCTGGTGCATCTTGTTGGAAAGTACGTTTTATAAACGATTTTGTTTATAAATGTGTATGAATGAGTAATGGATACGCGGGTACTACTTAAGAGTTCAATGGAATATGTGCATAAAGTGATTTAATATTTATACACGTGAGAAAAATTTTGACGACGTCTTCAATTTCGAATTTTGAATACCTATATATAGTTTGGTTGATTTCCATATTTTCTCTTCCTAAACAAGAAAGCCCAAAAGTAAGTTTCGACAATTTCTGAATTTGTTTGTGTCATCTTCATAAACGGGCATGATAATCTGCCCCCATATTGTTCCAATTTTATAAAATTCGATTGCAGGGTTAAAATGGAAGCCTTGAATCAATTTGAAATGGAGCCTTTATGTTGACATGTCATAGGTAGAATATTAAGATCCTGTTTGATGCAACTAAAAAGATATATTAAAATTTAAGTCGTAGGTAACAATTTATTTTAACCATACATTTCATAGGATCTGCAACTTTTCAATCACACATTTCATCGGCTTCTACCGAAATCTCCTAAAAATTCGATTTTTATCCAAAACAAAGAGGGATAAAAATATATAAATGTCACGTACGGCTGTTATAGCATTATACCTCAACTTATTTCCTATCACGAAAAAGTTACTAGACGAATCTTATTAATGGATTTGGAGTATTTCTATGCTAAGAATTAAGAATTACATTTAGGGGTTGTTTGACAAACCTTTTGACAAGTTTTGATAAAAAATTGACGAAATATATAGTTGAAAAGGGTAATTATTATGAGCCTTAATGAAATGTGCGATTAAAACCAATGGCTGGCTTGGATTCAAATTTTTAGTAGCTTTAAATATCCCAACAATCATAAATATAACATTTTATCCGTCAAGGTTGTTGGTAAAAAAAAAAAAACTAATATCGATAACGAATTAAAAATATATATATATATATATATAAAGAGATTGAAAATTAATATCCCTTAGAAAATTATTTAAAAAGATTTCCCTTCCGTGTCTTTAATGAGTCTACCAATGTGACAAATATAATTTCGAATCTATCAATATAGCTTTACAACATAAAACAATATCAAGTACATATACTTGGGGTCGAATCAAATCTCATGAGATACATCTTTTCCATGACAATTGTCTTGTCTCTTAGACAATTCCAACGCAACCAACGGCGTGGACTTGATGGGGAGCCTCAAGAGGCGGCCGCCTCAAGCCCAAAATCTATAAGGACTTAATACAATCTTTCACACCTAATTATTTTTCGTTTTCAATTTTAATGGAAAACAGATATTCAGTTTTACGCACATCTTATCAAAGTAAAATCCCATAGCATCTTATTTCGCAAGTTTCAATTGATAATTTCTTGTAGTCTAAAATTAGAATTGGCACCTCCTTTTCGCTCTTATTGAGTTCTGGGTGTCCCGGCATATTCGAAAAAATCTATCTTACAAGAGTAATAATAAAAAGAATGACAAGCGATGAACTACTGTGGATAACCCCATACCTGCAACTGCAAGGCAATGAAGAGTGAAACATAAAACAAAACGCATACATAGAAATGCACTTTTTTAGTGCTTTATTTCAATGCAAAAAACCATGCCCACTCGTTAGTGCAGACATTCACTAAGCGTTTTCTTTGTACACCATATTCGGAAATCATTTTTTTATCAATCTCATTTTCAACTACATATTCTCCCAATAAAGTAATATTGCGCGTGAATCCGTATTTTTTTTTTTTTTTTTTTCTGTTTAACCACGCATTCTCCAATTCCTTTCAAATAATGTATGTCAAACAAACTCTAAATTCAAGCAATTTACAATAGAGATCTCACATCTCTATGTCTTTTCTCTCTCACAAATAGAAATGCAACCCGGAAAATTCAATTATAAAGTATAGGAGCAATGTCAATCTAGAGTAGAAGATATAAATGACCAATATATTTAGGCATGTTTTTGGCTCCATTGCATGCTATGTGGCCCCTGTTTGATAGTCATTTTTTGCTAAGAATGAGTTCTTGAATAGTAACTTTTTTGGTGATTGTGCAGTTAAAAAAAGGAAAATGTTATGGGTTTACATGAAAAATAATTTACTGTCAGAATGTGTGGTCGAAAATGAGTATGACAAAAAAAAAAAAGAGTTTTGAAAGAATGGTCGTCAAACAAAGGCTTAATTTGTGTCAAGCCCTATGCAAAACAAATTAACAAATTCTTCCTCGCTTGTGTGATGTTAAACAAACTAGACCCCGGATTAAGCATGCATGTCAAAGCCGACCCTGAATTGAACACCGTAATCGTGTTAGATAGGATTTATTAAGCTGGAACTCTTCATTTGACGGGTTTTATTCGTTTAGATAACATGGTGCTCGGATAAATTGTCCGCTTTAAACATATTAAATCTGAAATTTGTGAATGAGCTCCATAACTTGCTTTTTAAATTTGTGACATAATTATAACAACAAACAAAAATTACCTTATAACGTATAAGTTTTTGCATGGAAGAAATAAAGCATTAGAAATTGAAACGGTCTAATTAATCAACCAAAGAAGCTGATATTAACTAATTTGTTTCAATTAATCTCGAGTGCAAATCAAAAATCTTCATTACAGTAGTTTAATTAACCTATACTTTTTTATTTTTAAAAAAAAAAAAAAACTGGGCCATGAAATTGATCGCTAGAGACGGAATGGTTTATTGAGAGATGGGAATGCGTGGGACTGAAACTTCTTTAATTACTCAAGGGATTCCACCACCTCCTATTCCACCACCAGCTCCTCCACCAAACCCACTACCAGATCCTCCACCCAATCCGCCACCACCACCGCCTCCGCCACCAAAACCTCCTCCTCCTCCTCCTCCTTGAGCACCATTTCCCATCCCACCACCAAATCCTCCTCCGGAGCCAGAACCACCCCCTGTTCCTCCACCTCCACCTCCACCAAATCCTCCACCTCCTCCTTGAGAACCACTTCCAAACCCACCACCCAATCCTCCTCCAGAACCAGAACCACCCTCAGATCCTTCACCTCCACCTCCACCTCCACCTCCACCTCCACCAAACCCTCCACCTCCTCCTTGAGCACCATTTCCAAACCCACCACCCAATCCTCCTCCAGAACCAGAACCTCCTTCCGCACCTCCGCCTCCACCTCCACCGAACCCTCCACCACCACCTCCACCAAGCCCTCCACCTCCTAAATTCCAGTGATCAAAGAAGAATTTTTTCTCATCGTTGGAAGAAGCCTCTGTGCCAGCAAGCTTTCTTGCATTGGTGGTGCAAATAAGAACACCAAGAAGAACCAAGAGAACCAATTTGGGACTCATCTCAATTTGCAAGTAAAAGATAGGTATTGAATCTTGATTTATGAGAATGTAGGACACCAAAAAGGGTTTATATAAGGCTACTGATTCGTACCAGAAGCCACGTTGGAATTGTAAATGCAGCTGACTGTTTCTTTACATAAACTTGATTGCTCTGATTATCAGTTAGAGGTTTTTCCTCGATTGAATGTGTGAGTTGGTGGGGGTCTCATTAACCTGGCAGTTATTACATTTTGTACTGATTCAATTTATGTTTTTAGTTATTAATTAGTGCAATATTTTGTGTTTACTTACTTTAGTGGTATATGCGCACGTTCTCGTATCTTTCCAGGCATTGTAATTCATTTCGGTAGTGCAATAATTTACATTTATTTGGTTTGATATGATATGATATGATTTTAAAAAGAAAGTAAAAGGTCCTGTTTGAACTAGGAAATTAATTATTATGATGAGAATGCTGGTGCATCTTGTTGGAAAGTACGTTTTATAAAACGATTTTGTTTGTAAATGTGTATGAATGAGTAATGGATAAGCGGGTACTACTTAAGAGTTCAATGGAATATGTGCATAAAGTGATTTAATATTTATACACGTGAGCAAAATTTTGACGACGTCTTCAATTTCGAATTTTGAATACCTATATATAGTTTGGTTGATTTCCATATTTTCTCTTCCTAAACAAGAAAGCCCAAAAGTAAGTTTCGACAATTTCTGAATTTGTTTGTGTCATCTTCATAAACGGGCATGATAATCTGCCCCCATATTGTTCCAATTTTATAAAATTCGATTGCAGGGTTAAAATGGAAGCCTTGAATCAATTTGAAATGGAGCCTTTATGTTGACATGTCATAGGTAGAATATTAAGATCCTGTTTGATGCAACTAAAAAGATATATTAAAATTTAAGTCGTAGGTAACAATTTATTTTTAACCATACATTTCATAGGATCTGCAACTTTTCAATCACACATTTCATCGGCTTCTACCGAAATCTCCTAAAAATTCGATTTTTATCCAAAACAAAGAGGGATAAAAATATATAAATGTCACGTACGGCTGTTATAGCATTATACCTCAACTTATTTCCTATCACGAAAAAAGTTACTAGACGAATCTTATTAATGGATTTGGAGTATTTCTATGCTAAGAATTAAGAATTACATTTAGGGGTTGTTTGACAAACCTTTTGACAAGTTTTGATAAAAATTGACGAAATATATAGTTGAAAAGGGTAATTATTATGAGCCTTAATGAAATGTGCGATTAAAACCAATGGCTGGCTTGGATTCAAATTTTTAGTAGCTTTTTAAATATCCCAACAATCATAAATATAACATTTTATCCGTCAAGGTTGTTGGTAAAAAAAAAAAAAAACTAATATCGATAACGAATTAAAAAATATATATATATATATATATATAAAGAGATTGAAAATTAATATCCCTTAGAAAATTATTTAAAAAGATTTCCCTTCCGTGTCTTTAATGAGTCTACCAATGTGACAAATATAATTTCGAATCTATCAATATAGCTTTACAACATAAAACAATATCAAGTACATATACTTGGGGTCGAATCAAATCTCATGAGATACATCTTTTCCATGACAATTGTCTTGTCTCTTAGACAATTCCAACGCAACCAACGGCGTGGACTTGATGGGGAGCCTCAAGAGGCGGCCGCCTCAAGCCCAAAATCTATAAGGACTTAATACAATCTTTCACACCTAATTATTTTTCGTTTTCAATTTTAATGGAAAACAGATATTCAGTTTTACGCACATCTTATCAAAGTAAAATCCCATAGCATCTTATTTCGCAAGTTTCAATTGATAATTTCTTGTAGTCTAAAATTAGAATTGGCACCTCCTTTTCGCTCTTATTGAGTTCTGGGTGTCCCGGCATATTCGAAAAAATCTATCTTACAAGAGTAATAATAAAAAGAATGACAAGCGATGAACTACTGTGGATAACCCCATACCTGCAACTGCAAGGCAATGAAGAGTGAAACATAAAACAAAACGCATACATAGAAATGCACTTTTTTAGTGCTTTATTTCAATGCAAAAAAAACCATGCCCACTCGTTAGTGCAGACATTCACTAAGCGTTTTTCTTTGTACACCATATTCGGAAATCATTTTTTTTATCAATCTCATTTTCAACTACATATTCTCCCAATAAAGTAATATTGCGCGTGAATCCGTATTTTTTTTCCTTTTTTTCTGTTTAACCACGCATTCTCCAATTCCTTTCAAATAATGTATGTCAAACAAACTCTAAATTCAAGCAATTTACAATAGAGATCTCACATCTCTATGTCTTTTCTCTCTCACAAATAGAAATGCAACCCGGAAAATTCAATTATAAAGTATAGGAGCAATGTCAATCTAGAGTAGAAGATATAAATGACCAATATATTTAGGCATGTTTTTGGCTCCATTGCATGCTATGTGGCCCCTGTTTGATAGTCATTTTTTGCTAAGAATGAGTTCTTGAATAGTAACTTTTTGGTGATTGTGCAGTTAAAAAAAGGAAAATGTTATGGGTTTACATGAAAAATAATTTACTGTCAGAATGTGTGGTCGAAAATGAGTATGACAAAAAAAAAAAGAGTTTTGAAAGAATGGTCGTCAAACAAAGGCTTAATTTGTGTCAAGCCCTATGCAAAACAAATTAACAAATTCTTCCTCGCTTGTGTGATGTTAAACAAACTAGACCCCGGATTAAGCATGCATGTCAAAGCCGACCCTGAATTGAACACCGTAATCGTGTTAGATAGGATTTATTAAGCTGGAACTCTTCATTTGACGGGTTTTATTCGTTTAGATAACATGGTGCTCGGATAAATTGTCCGCTTTAAACATATTAAATCTGAAATTTGTGAATGAGCTCCATAACTTGCTTTTTAAATTTGTGACATAATTATAACAACAAACAAAAATTACCTTATAACGTATAAGTTTTTGCATGGAAGAAATAAAGCATTAGAAATTGAAACGGTCTAATTAATCAACCAAAGAAGCTGATATTAACTAATTTGTTTCAATTAATCTCGAGTGCAAATCAAAAATCTTCATTACAGTAGTTTAATTAACCTATACTTTTTTATTTTAAAAAAAAAAAAAACTGGGCCATGAAATTGATCGCTAGAGACGGAATGGTTTATTGAGAGATGGGAATGCGTGGGACTGAAACTTCTTTAATTACTCAAGGGATTCCACCACCTCCTATTCCACCACCAGCTCCTCCACCAAACCCACTACCAGATCCTCCACCCAATCCGCCACCACCACCGCCTCCGCCACCAAAACCTCCTCCTCCTCCTCCTTGAGCACCATTTCCCATCCCACCACCAAATCCTCCTCCGGAGCCAGAACCACCCCCTGTTCCTCCACCTCCACCTCCACCTCCACCAAATCCTCCACCTCCTCCTTGAGAACCACTTCCAAACCCACCACCCAATCCTCCTCCAGAACCAGAACCACCCTCAGATCCTTCACCTCCACCTCCACCTCCACCTCCACCTCCACCAAACCCTCCACCTTCCTCCTTGAGCACCATTTCCAAACCCACCACCCAATCCTCCTCCAGAACCAGAACCTCCTTCCGCACCTCCGCCTCCACCTCCACCGAACCCTCCACCACCACCTCCACCAAGCCCTCCACCTCCTAAATTCCAGTGATCAAAGAAGAATTTTTTCTCATCGTTGGAAGAAGCCTCTGTGCCAGCAAGCTTTCTTGCATTGGTGGTGCAAATAAGAACACCAAGAAGAACCAAGAGAACCAATTTGGGACTCATCTCAATTTGCAAGTAAAAGATAGGTATTGAATCTTGATTTATGAGAATGTAGGACACCAAAAAGGGTTTATATAAGGCTACTGATTCGTACCAGAAGCCACGTTGGAATTGTAAATGCAGCTGACTGTTTCTTTACATAAACTTGATTGCTCTGATTATCAGTTAGAGGTTTTTCCTCGATTGAATGTGTGAGTTGGTGGGGGTCTCATTAACCTGGCAGTTATTACATTTGTACTGATTCAATTTATGTTTTTAGTTATTAATTAGTGCAATATTTTGTGTTTACTTACTTTAGTGGTATATGCGCACGTTCTCGTATCTTTCCAGGCATTGTAATTCATTTCGGTAGTGCAATAATTTACATTTATTTGGTTTGATATGATATGATATGATTTTAAAAGAAAGTAAAAGGTCCTGTTTGAACTAGGAAATTAATTATTATGATGAGAATGCTGGTGCATCTTGTTGGAAAGTACGTTTTATAAACGATTTTGTTTGTAAATGTGTATGAATGAGTAATGGATAAGCGGGTACTACTTAAGAGTTCAATGGAATATGTGCATAAAGTGATTTAATATTTATACACGTGAGCAAAATTTTGACGACGTCTTCAATTTCGAATTTTGAATACCTATATATAGTTTGGTTGATTTCCATATTTTCTCTTCCTAAACAAGAAAGCCCAAAAGTAAGTTTCGACAATTTCTGAATTTGTTTGTGTCATCTTCATAAACGGGCATGATAATCTGCCCCCATATTGTTCCAATTTTATAAAATTCGATTGCAGGGTTAAAATGGAAGCCTTGAATCAATTTGAAATGGAGCCTTTATGTTGACATGTCATAGGTAGAATATTAAGATCCTGTTTGATGCAACTAAAAAGATATATTAAAATTTAAGTCGTAGGTAACAATTTATTTTAACCATACATTTCATAGGATCTGCAACTTTTCAATCACACATTTCATCGGCTTCTACCGAAATCTCCTAAAAAATTCGATTTTTATCCAAAACAAAGAGGGATAAAAATATATAAATGTCACGTACGGCTGTTATAGCATTATACCTCAACTTATTTCCTATCACGAAAAAGTTACTAGACGAATCTTATTAATGGATTTGGAGTATTTCTATGCTAAGAATTAAGAATTACATTTAGGGGTTGTTTGACAAACCTTTTGACAAGTTTTGATAAAAATTGACGAAATATATAGTTGAAAAGGGTAATTATTATGAGCCTTAATGAAATGTGCGATTAAAACCAATGGCTGGCTTGGATTCAAATTTTTAGTAGCTTTAAATATCCCAACAATCATAAATATAACATTTTATCCGTCAAGGTTGTTGGTAAAAAAAAAAAACTAATATCGATAACGAATTAAAAATATATATATATATATATATAAAGAGATTGAAAATTAATATCCCTTAGAAAATTATTTAAAAAGATTTCCCTTCCGTGTCTTTAATGAGTCTACCAATGTGACAAATATAATTTCGAATCTATCAATATAGCTTTACAACATAAAACAATATCAAGTACATATACTTGGGGTCGAATCAAATCTCATGAGATACATCTTTTCCATGACAATTGTCTTGTCTCTTAGACAATTCCAACGCAACCAACGGCGTGGACTTGATGGGGAGCCTCAAGAGGCGGCCGCCTCAAGCCCAAAATCTATAAGGACTTAATACAATCTTTCACACCTAATTATTTTTCGTTTTCAATTTTAATGGAAAACAGATATTCAGTTTTACGCACATCTTATCAAAGTAAAATCCCATAGCATCTTATTTCGCAAGTTTCAATTGATAATTTCTTGTAGTCTAAAATTAGAATTGGCACCTCCTTTTCGCTCTTATTGAGTTCTGGGTGTCCCGGCATATTCGAAAAAATCTATCTTACAAGAGTAATAATAAAAAGAATGACAAGCGATGAACTACTGTGGATAACCCCATACCTGCAACTGCAAGGCAATGAAGAGTGAAACATAAAACAAAACGCATACATAGAAATGCACTTTTTTAGTGCTTTATTTCAATGCAAAAACCATGCCCACTCGTTAGTGCAGACATTCACTAAGCGTTTTCTTTGTACACCATATTCGGAAATCATTTTTTTATCAATCTCATTTTCAACTACATATTCTCCCAATAAAGTAATATTGCGCGTGAATCCGTATTTTTTTTTTCCTTTTTTCTGTTTAACCACGCATTCTCCAATTCCTTTCAAATAATGTATGTCAAACAAACTCTAAATTCAAGCAATTTACAATAGAGATCTCACATCTCTATGTCTTTTCTCTCTCACAAATAGAAATGCAACCCGGAAAATTCAATTATAAAGTATAGGAGCAATGTCAATCTAGAGTAGAAGATATAAATGACCAATATATTTAGGCATGTTTTTGGCTCCATTGCATGCTATGTGGCCCCTGTTTGATAGTCATTTTTTGCTAAGAATGAGTTCTTGAATAGTAACATTTTGGTGATTGTGCAGTTAAAAAAAAGGAAAATGTTATGGGTTTACATGAAAAATAATTTACTGTCAGAATGTGTGGTCGAAAATGAGTATGACAAAAAAAAAAAGAGTTTTGAAAGAATGGTCGTCAAACAAAGGCTTAATTTGTGTCAAGCCCTATGCAAAACAAATTAACAAATTCTTCCTCGCTTGTGTGATGTTAAACAAACTAGACCCCGGATTAAGCATGCATGTCAAAGCCGACCCTGAATTGAACACCGTAATCGTGTTAGATAGGATTTATTAAGCTGGAACTCTTCATTTGACGGGTTTTATTCGTTTAGATAACATGGTGCTCGGATAAATTGTCCGCTTTAAACATATTAAATCTGAAATTTGTGAATGAGCTCCATAACTTGCTTTTTAAATTTGTGACATAATTATAACAACAAACAAAAATTACCTTATAACGTATAAGTTTTTGCATGGAAGAAATAAAGCATTAGAAATTGAAACGGTCTAATTAATCAACCAAAGAAGCTGATATTAACTAATTTGTTTCAATTAATCTCGAGTGCAAATCAAAAATCTTCATTACAGTAGTTTAATTAACCTATACTTTTTTATAAAAAAAAAAAAAAAAAACTGGGCCATGAAATTGATCGCTAGAGACGGAATGGTTTATTGAGAGATGGGAATGCGTGGGACTGAAACTTCTTTAATTACTCAAGGGATTCCACCACCTCCTATTCCACCACCAGCTCCTCCACCAAACCCACTACCAGATCCTCCACCCAATCCGCCACCACCACCGCCTCCGCCACCAAAACCTCCTCCTCCTCCTCCTTGAGCACCATTTCCCATCCCACCACCAAATCCTCCTCCGGAGCCAGAACCACCCCCTGTTCCTCCACCTCCACCTCCACCAAATCCTCCACCTCCTCCTTGAGAACCACTTCCAAACCCACCACCCAATCCTCCTCCAGAACCAGAACCACCCTCAGATCCTTCACCTCCACCTCCACCTCCACCTCCACCTCCACCAAACCCTCCACCTCCTCCTTGAGCACCATTTCCAAACCCACCACCCAATCCTCCTCCAGAACCAGAACCTCCTTCCGCACCTCCGCCTCCACCTCCACCGAACCCTCCACCACCACCTCCACCAAGCCCTCCACCTCCTAAATTCCAGTGATCAAAGAAGAATTTTTTTCTCATCGTTGGAAGAAGCCTCTGTGCCAGCAAGCTTTCTTGCATTGGTGGTGCAAATAAGAACACCAAGAAGAACCAAGAGAACCAATTTGGGACTCATCTCAATTTGCAAGTAAAAGATAGGTATTGAATCTTGATTTATGAGAATGTAGGACACCAAAAAGGGTTTATATAAGGCTACTGATTCGTACCAGAAGCCACGTTGGAATTGTAAATGCAGCTGACTGTTTCTTTACATAAACTTGATTGCTCTGATTATCAGTTAGAGGTTTTTCCTCGATTGAATGTGTGAGTTGGTGGGGGTCTCATTAACCTGGCAGTTATTACATTTGTACTGATTCAATTTATGTTTTTAGTTATTAATTAGTGCAATATTTTGTGTTTACTTACTTTAGTGGTATATGCGCACGTTCTCGTATCTTTCCAGGCATTGTAATTCATTTCGGTAGTGCAATAATTTACATTTATTTGGTTTGATATGATATGATATGATTTTAAAAGAAAGTAAAAGGTCCTGTTTGAACTAGGAAATTAATTATTATGATGAGAATGCTGGTGCATCTTGTTGGAAAGTACGTTTTATAAACGATTTTGTTTGTAAATGTGTATGAATGAGTAATGGATAAGCGGGTACTACTTAAGAGTTCAATGGAATATGTGCATAAAGTGATTTAATATTTATACACGTGAGCAAAATTTTGACGACGTCTTCAATTTCGAATTTTGAATACCTATATATAGTTTGGTTGATTTCCATATTTTCTCTTCCTAAACAAGAAAGCCCAAAAGTAAGTTTCGACAATTTCTGAATTTGTTTGTGTCATCTTCATAAACGGGCATGATAATCTGCCCCCATATTGTTCCAATTTTATAAAATTCGATTGCAGGGTTAAAATGGAAGCCTTGAATCAATTTGAAATGGAGCCTTTATGTTGACATGTCATAGGTAGAATATTAAGATCCTGTTTGATGCAACTAAAAAGATATATTAAAATTTAAGTCGTAGGTAACAATTTATTTTAACCATACATTTCATAGGATCTGCAACTTTTCAATCACACATTTCATCGGCTTCTACCGAAATCTCCTAAAAATTCGATTTTTATCCAAAACAAAGAGGGATAAAAATATATAAATGTCACGTACGGCTGTTATAGCATTATACCTCAACTTATTTCCTATCACGAAAAAGTTACTAGACGAATCTTATTAATGGATTTGGAGTATTTCTATGCTAAGAATTAAGAATTACATTTAGGGGTTGTTTGACAAACCTTTTGACAAGTTTTGATAAAAATTGACGAAATATATAGTTGAAAAGGGTAATTATTATGAGCCTTAATGAAATGTGCGATTAAAACCAATGGCTGGCTTGGATTCAAATTTTTAGTAGCTTTAAATATCCCAACAATCATAAATATAACATTTTATCCGTCAAGGTTGTTGGTAAAAAAAAAAAACTAATATCGATAACGAATTAAAAATATATATATATATATATATATATATAAAGAGATTGAAAATTAATATCCCTTAGAAAATTATTTAAAAAGATTTCCCTTCCGTGTCTTTAATGAGTCTACCAATGTGACAAATATAATTTCGAATCTATCAATATAGCTTTACAACATAAAACAATATCAAGTACATATACTTGGGGTCGAATCAAATCTCATGAGATACATCTTTTCCATGACAATTGTCTTGTCTCTTAGACAATTCCAACGCAACCAACGGCGTGGACTTGATGGGGAGCCTCAAGAGGCGGCCGCCTCAAGCCCAAAATCTATAAGGACTTAATACAATCTTTCACACCTAATTATTTTTCGTTTTCAATTTTAATGGAAAACAGATATTCAGTTTTACGCACATCTTATCAAAGTAAAATCCCATAGCATCTTATTTCGCAAGTTTCAATTGATAATTTCTTGTAGTCTAAAATTAGAATTGGCACCTCCTTTTCGCTCTTATTGAGTTCTGGGTGTCCCGGCATATTCGAAAAAATCTATCTTACAAGAGTAATAATAAAAAGAATGACAAGCGATGAACTACTGTGGATAACCCCATACCTGCAACTGCAAGGCAATGAAGAGTGAAACATAAAACAAAACGCATACATAGAAATGCACTTTTTTAGTGCTTTATTTCAATGCAAAAACCATGCCCACTCGTTAGTGCAGACATTCACTAAGCGTTTTCTTTGTACACCATATTCGGAAATCATTTTTTTATCAATCTCATTTTCAACTACATATTCTCCCAATAAAGTAATATTGCGCGTGAATCCGTATTTTTTTTTCCTTTTTTTCTGTTTAACCACGCATTCTCCAATTCCTTTCAAATAATGTATGTCAAACAAACTCTAAATTCAAGCAATTTACAATAGAGATCTCACATCTCTATGTCTTTTCTCTCTCACAAATAGAAATGCAACCCGGAAAATTCAATTATAAAGTATAGGAGCAATGTCAATCTAGAGTAGAAGATATAAATGACCAATATATTTAGGCATGTTTTTGGCTCCATTGCATGCTATGTGGCCCCTGTTTGATAGTCATTTTTTGCTAAGAATGAGTTCTTGAATAGTAACTTTTTGGTGATTGTGCAGTTAAAAAAAGGAAAATGTTATGGGTTTACATGAAAAATAATTTACTGTCAGAATGTGTGGTCGAAAATGAGTATGACAAAAAAAAAAAGAGTTTTGAAAGAATGGTCGTCAAAAACAAAGGCTTAATTTGTGTCAAGCCCTATGCAAAACAAATTAACAAATTCTTCCTCGCTTGTGTGATGTTAAACAAACTAGACCCCGGATTAAGCATGCATGTCAAAGCCGACCCTGAATTGAACACCGTAATCGTGTTAGATAGGATTTATTAAGCTGGAACTCTTCATTTGACGGGTTTTATTCGTTTAGATAACATGGTGCTCGGATAAATTGTCCGCTTTAAACATATTAAATCTGAAATTTGTGAATGAGCTCCATAACTTGCTTTTTAAATTTGTGACATAATTATAACAACAAACAAAAATTACCTTATAACGTATAAGTTTTTGCATGGAAGAAATAAAGCATTAGAAATTGAAACGGTCTAATTAATCAACCAAAGAAGCTGATATTAACTAATTTGTTTCAATTAATCTCGAGTGCAAATCAAAAATCTTCATTACAGTAGTTTAATTAACCTATACTTTTTTATTTTTAAAAAAAAAAAAAACTGGGCCATGAAATTGATCGCTAGAGACGGAATGGTTTATTGAGAGATGGGAATGCGTGGGACTGAAACTTCTTTAATTACTCAAGGGATTCCACCACCTCCTATTCCACCACCAGCTCCTCCACCAAACCCACTACCAGATCCTCCACCCAATCCGCCACCACCACCGCCTCCGCCACCAAAACCTCCTCCTCCTCCTCCTTGAGCACCATTTCCCATCCCACCACCAAATCCTCCTCCGGAGCCAGAACCACCCCCTGTTCCTCCACCTCCACCTCCACCAAATCCTCCACCTCCTCCTTGAGAACCACTTCCAAACCCACCACCCAATCCTCCTCCAGAACCAGAACCACCCTCAGATCCTTCACCTCCACCTCCACCTCCACCTCCACCTCCACCAAACCCTCCACCTCCTCCTTGAGCACCATTTCCAAACCCACCACCCAATCCTCCTCCAGAACCAGAACCTCCTTCCGCACCTCCGCCTCCACCTCCACCGAACCCTCCACCACCACCTCCACCAAGCCCTCCACCTCCTAAATTCCAGTGATCAAAGAAGAATTTTTTCTCATCGTTGGAAGAAGCCTCTGTGCCAGCAAGCTTTCTTGCATTGGTGGTGCAAATAAGAACACCAAGAAGAACCAAGAGAACCAATTTGGGACTCATCTCAATTTGCAAGTAAAAGATAGGTATTGAATCTTGATTTATGAGAATGTAGGACACCAAAAAGGGTTTATATAAGGCTACTGATTCGTACCAGAAGCCACGTTGGAATTGTAAATGCAGCTGACTGTTTCTTTACATAAACTTGATTGCTCTGATTATCAGTTAGAGGTTTTTCCTCGATTGAATGTGTGAGTTGGTGGGGGTCTCATTAACCTGGCAGTTATTACATTTGTACTGATTCAATTTATGTTTTTAGTTATTAATTAGTGCAATATTTTGTGTTTACTTACTTTAGTGGTATATGCGCACGTTCTCGTATCTTTCCAGGCATTGTAATTCATTTCGGTAGTGCAATAATTTACATTTATTTGGTTTGATATGATATGATATGATTTTAAAAGAAAGTAAAAGGTCCTGTTTGAACTAGGAAATTAATTATTATGATGAGAATGCTGGTGCATCTTGTTGGAAAGTACGTTTTATAAACGATTTTGTTTGTAAATGTGTATGAATGAGTAATGGATAAGCGGGTACTACTTAAGAGTTCAATGGAATATGTGCATAAAGTGATTTAATATTTATACACGTGAGCAAAATTTTGACGACGTCTTCAATTTCGAATTTTGAATACCTATATATAGTTTGGTTGATTTCCATATTTTCTCTTCCTAAACAAGAAAGCCCAAAAGTAAGTTTCGACAATTTCTGAATTTGTTTGTGTCATCTTCATAAACGGGCATGATAATCTGCCCCCATATTGTTCCAATTTTATAAAATTCGATTGCAGGGTTAAAATGGAAGCCTTGAATCAATTTGAAATGGAGCCTTTATGTTGACATGTCATAGGTAGAATATTAAGATCCTGTTTGATGCAACTAAAAAGATATATTAAAATTTAAGTCGTAGGTAACAATTTATTTTAACCATACATTTCATAGGATCTGCAACTTTTCAATCACACATTTCATCGGCTTCTACCGAAATCTCCTAAAAAATTCGATTTTTATCCAAAACAAAGAGGGATAAAAATATATAAATGTCACGTACGGCTGTTATAGCATTATACCTCAACTTATTTCCTATCACGAAAAAGTTACTAGACGAATCTTATTAATGGATTTGGAGTATTTCTATGCTAAGAATTAAGAATTACATTTAGGGGTTGTTTGACAAACCTTTTGACAAGTTTTGATAAAAATTGACGAAATATATAGTTGAAAAGGGTAATTATTATGAGCCTTAATGAAATGTGCGATTAAAACCAATGGCTGGCTTGGATTCAAATTTTTAGTAGCTTTAAATATCCCAACAATCATAAATATAACATTTTATCCGTCAAGGTTGTTGGTAAAAAAAAAAAACTAATATCGATAACGAATTAAAAATATATATATATATATATATATAAAGAGATTGAAAATTAATATCCCTTAGAAAATTATTTAAAAAGATTTCCCTTCCGTGTCTTTAATGAGTCTACCAATGTGACAAATATAATTTCGAATCTATCAATATAGCTTTACAACATAAAACAATATCAAGTACATATACTTGGGGTCGAATCAAATCTCATGAGATACATCTTTTCCATGACAATTGTCTTGTCTCTTAGACAATTCCAACGCAACCAACGGCGTGGACTTGATGGGGAGCCTCAAGAGGCGGCCGCCTCAAGCCCAAAATCTATAAGGACTTAATACAATCTTTCACACCTAATTATTTTTCGTTTTCAATTTTAATGGAAAACAGATATTCAGTTTTACGCACATCTTATCAAAGTAAAATCCCATAGCATCTTATTTCGCAAGTTTCAATTGATAATTTCTTGTAGTCTAAAATTAGAATTGGCACCTCCTTTTCGCTCTTATTGAGTTCTGGGTGTCCCGGCATATTCGAAAAAATCTATCTTACAAGAGTAATAATAAAAAGAATGACAAGCGATGAACTACTGTGGATAACCCCATACCTGCAACTGCAAGGCAATGAAGAGTGAAACATAAAACAAAACGCATACATAGAAATGCACTTTTTTAGTGCTTTATTTCAATGCAAAAACCATGCCCACTCGTTAGTGCAGACATTCACTAAGCGTTTTCTTTGTACACCATATTCGGAAATCATTTTTTTATCAATCTCATTTTCAACTACATATTCTCCCAATAAAGTAATATTGCGCGTGAATCCGTATTTTTTTTTCTTTTTTTCTGTTTAACCACGCATTCTCCAATTCCTTTCAAATAATGTATGTCAAACAAACTCTAAATTCAAGCAATTTACAATAGAGATCTCACATCTCTATGTCTTTTCTCTCTCACAAATAGAAATGCAACCCGGAAAATTCAATTATAAAGTATAGGAGCAATGTCAATCTAGAGTAGAAGATATAAATGACCAATATATTTAGGCATGTTTTTGGCTCCATTGCATGCTATGTGGCCCCTGTTTGATAGTCATTTTTTGCTAAGAATGAGTTCTTGAATAGTAACTTTTTGGTGATTGTGCAGTTTAAAAAAAGGAAAATGTTATGGGTTTACATGAAAAATAATTTACTGTCAGAATGTGTGGTCGAAAATGAGTATGACAAAAAAAAAAAGAGTTTTGAAAGAATGGTCGTCAAACAAAGGCTTAATTTGTGTCAAGCCCTATGCAAAACAAATTAACAAATTCTTCCTCGCTTGTGTGATGTTAAACAAACTAGACCCCGGATTAAGCATGCATGTCAAAGCCGACCCTGAATTGAACACCGTAATCGTGTTAGATAGGATTTATTAAGCTGGAACTCTTCATTTGACGGGTTTTATTCGTTTAGATAACATGGTGCTCGGATAAATTGTCCGCTTTTAAACATATTAAATCTGAAATTTGTGAATGAGCTCCATAACTTGCTTTTTAAATTTGTGACATAATTATAACAACAAACAAAAATTACCTTATAACGTATAAGTTTTTGCATGGAAGAAATAAAGCATTAGAAATTGAAACGGTCTAATTAATCAACCAAAGAAGCTGATATTAACTAATTTGTTTCAATTAATCTCGAGTGCAAATCAAAAATCTTCATTACAGTAGTTTAATTAACCTATACTTTTTTATTTTAAAAAAAAAAAAAAACTGGGCCATGAAATTGATCGCTAGAGACGGAATGGTTTATTGAGAGATGGGAATGCGTGGGACTGAAACTTCTTTAATTACTCAAGGGATTCCACCACCTCCTATTCCACCACCCAGCTCCTCCACCAAACCCACTACCAGATCCTCCACCCAATCCGCCACCACCACCGCCTCCGCCACCAAAACCTCCTCCTCCTCCTCCTTGAGCACCATTTCCCATCCCACCACCAAATCCTCCTCCGGAGCCAGAACCACCCCCTGTTCCTCCACCTCCACCTCCACCAAATCCTCCACCTCCTCCTTGAGAACCACTTCCAAACCCACCACCCAATCCTCCTCCAGAACCAGAACCACCCTCAGATCCTTCACCTCCACCTCCACCTCCACCTCCACCTCCACCAAACCCTCCACCTCCTCCTTGAGCACCATTTCCAAACCCACCACCCAATCCTCCTCCAGAACCAGAACCTCCTTCCGCACCTCCGCCTCCACCTCCACCGAACCCTCCACCACCACCTCCACCAAGCCCTCCACCTCCTAAATTCCAGTGATCAAAGAAGAATTTTTTCTCATCGTTGGAAGAAGCCTCTGTGCCAGCAAGCTTTCTTGCATTGGTGGTGCAAATAAGAACACCAAGAAGAACCAAGAGAACCAATTTGGGACTCATCTCAATTTGCAAGTAAAAGATAGGTATTGAATCTTGATTTATGAGAATGTAGGACACCAAAAGGGTTTATATAAGGCTACTGATTCGTACCAGAAGCCACGTTGGAATTGTAAATGCAGCTGACTGTTTCTTTACATAAACTTGATTGCTCTGATTATCAGTTAGAGGTTTTTCCTCGATTGAATGTGTGAGTTGGTGGGGGTCTCATTAACCTGGCAGTTATTACATTTGTACTGATTCAATTTATGTTTTTAGTTATTAATTAGTGCAATATTTTGTGTTTACTTACTTTAGTGGTATATGCGCACGTTCTCGTATCTTTCCAGGCATTGTAATTCATTTCGGTAGTGCAATAATTTACATTTATTTGGTTTGATATGATATGATATGATTTTAAAAGAAAGTAAAAGGTCCTGTTTGAACTAGGAAATTAATTATTATGATGAGAATGCTGGTGCATCTTGTTGGAAAGTACGTTTTATAAACGATTTTGTTTGTAAATGTGTATGAATGAGTAATGGATAAGCGGGTACTACTTAAGAGTTCAATGGAATATGTGCATAAAGTGATTTAATATTTATACACGTGAGCAAAATTTTGACGACGTCTTCAATTTCGAATTTTGAATACCTATATATAGTTTGGTTGATTTCCATATTTTCTCTTCCTAAACAAGAAAGCCCAAAAGTAAGTTTCGACAATTTCTGAATTTGTTTGTGTCATCTTCATAAACGGGCATGATAATCTGCCCCCATATTGTTCCAATTTTATAAAATTCGATTGCAGGGTTAAAATGGAAGCCTTGAATCAATTTGAAATGGAGCCTTTATGTTGACATGTCATAGGTAGAATATTAAGATCCTGTTTGATGCAACTAAAAAGATATATTAAAATTTAAGTCGTAGGTAACAATTTATTTTAACCATACATTTCATAGGATCTGCAACTTTTCAATCACACATTTCATCGGCTTCTACCGAAATCTCCTAAAAATTCGATTTTTATCCAAAACAAAGAGGGATAAAAATATATAAATGTCACGTACGGCTGTTATAGCATTATACCTCAACTTATTTCCTATCACGAAAAAGTTACTAGACGAATCTTATTAATGGATTTGGAGTATTTCTATGCTAAGAATTAAGAATTACATTTAGGGGTTGTTTGACAAACCTTTTGACAAGTTTTGATAAAAATTGACGAAATATATAGTTGAAAAGGGTAATTATTATGAGCCTTAATGAAATGTGCGATTAAAACCAATGGCTGGCTTGGATTCAAATTTTTAGTAGCTTTAAATATCCCAACAATCATAAATATAACATTTTATCCGTCAAGGTTGTTGGTAAAAAAAAAAAACTAATATCGATAACGAATTAAAAATATATATATATATATATATATAAAGAGATTGAAAATTAATATCCCTTAGAAAATTATTTAAAAAGATTTCCCTTCCGTGTCTTTAATGAGTCTACCAATGTGACAAATATAATTTCGAATCTATCAATATAGCTTTACAACATAAAACAATATCAAGTACATATACTTGGGGTCGAATCAAATCTCATGAGATACATCTTTTCCATGACAATTGTCTTGTCTCTTAGACAATTCCAACGCAACCAACGGCGTGGACTTGATGGGGAGCCTCAAGAGGCGGCCGCCTCAAGCCCAAAATCTATAAGGACTTAATACAATCTTTCACACCTAATTATTTTTCGTTTTCAATTTTAATGGAAAACAGATATTCAGTTTTACGCACATCTTATCAAAGTAAAATCCCATAGCATCTTATTTCGCAAGTTTCAATTGATAATTTCTTGTAGTCTAAAATTAGAATTGGCACCTCCTTTTCGCTCTTATTGAGTTCTGGGTGTCCCGGCATATTCGAAAAAATCTATCTTACAAGAGTAATAATAAAAAGAATGACAAGCGATGAACTACTGTGGATAACCCCATACCTGCAACTGCAAGGCAATGAAGAGTGAAACATAAAACAAAACGCATACATAGAAATGCACTTTTTTAGTGCTTTATTTCAATGCAAAAACCATGCCCACTCGTTAGTGCAGACATTCACTAAGCGTTTTCTTTGTACACCATATTCGGAAATCATTTTTTTATCAATCTCATTTTCAACTACATATTCTCCCAATAAAGTAATATTGCGCGTGAATCCGTATTTTTTTTTCCTTTTTTTCTGTTTAACCACGCATTCTCCAATTCCTTTCAAATAATGTATGTCAAACAAACTCTAAATTCAAGCAATTTACAATAGAGATCTCACATCTCTATGTCTTTTCTCTCTCACAAATAGAAATGCAACCCGGAAAATTCAATTATAAAGTATAGGAGCAATGTCAATCTAGAGTAGAAGATATAAATGACCAATATATTTAGGCATGTTTTTGGCTCCATTGCATGCTATGTGGCCCCTGTTTGATAGTCATTTTTTGCTAAGAATGAGTTCTTGAATAGTAACTTTTTGGTGATTGTGCAGTTAAAAAAAGGAAAATGTTATGGGTTTACATGAAAAATAATTTACTGTCAGAATGTGTGGTCGAAAATGAGTATGACAAAAAAAAAAAGAGTTTTGAAAGAATGGTCGTCAAACAAAGGCTTAATTTGTGTCAAGCCCTATGCAAAACAAATTAACAAATTCTTCCTCGCTTGTGTGATGTTAAACAAACTAGACCCCGGATTAAGCATGCATGTCAAAGCCGACCCTGAATTGAACACCGTAATCGTGTTAGATAGGATTTATTAAGCTGGAACTCTTCATTTGACGGGTTTTTTATTCGTTTAGATAACATGGTGCTCGGATAAATTGTCCGCTTTAAACATATTAAATCTGAAATTTGTGAATGAGCTCCATAACTTGCTTTTTAAATTTGTGACATAATTATAACAACAAACAAAAATTACCTTATAACGTATAAGTTTTTGCATGGAAGAAATAAAGCATTAGAAATTGAAACGGTCTAATTAATCAACCAAAGAAGCTGATATTAACTAATTTGTTTCAATTAATCTCGAGTGCAAATCAAAAATCTTCATTACAGTAGTTTAATTAACCTATACTTTTTTATTTTAAAAAAAAAAAAAACTGGGCCATGAAATTGATCGCTAGAGACGGAATGGTTTATTGAGAGATGGGAATGCGTGGGACTGAAACTTCTTTAATTACTCAAGGGATTCCACCACCTCCTATTCCACCACCAGCTCCTCCACCAAACCCACTACCAGATCCTCCACCCAATCCGCCACCACCACCGCCTCCGCCACCAAAACCTCCTCCTCCTCCTCCTTGAGCACCATTTCCCATCCCACCACCAAATCCTCCTCCGGAGCCAGAACCACCCCCTGTTCCTCCACCTCCACCTCCACCAAATCCTCCACCTCCTCCTTGAGAACCACTTCCAAACCCACCACCCAATCCTCCTCCAGAACCAGAACCACCCTCAGATCCTTCACCTCCACCTCCACCTCCACCTCCACCTCCACCAAACCCTCCACCTCCTCCTTGAGCACCATTTCCAAACCCACCACCCAATCCTCCTCCAGAACCAGAACCTCCTTCCGCACCTCCGCCTCCACCTCCACCGAACCCTCCACCACCACCTCCACCAAGCCCTCCACCTCCTAAATTCCAGTGATCAAAGAAGAATTTTTTCTCATCGTTGGAAGAAGCCTCTGTGCCAGCAAGCTTTCTTGCATTGGTGGTGCAAATAAGAACACCAAGAAGAACCAAGAGAACCAATTTGGAACTCATCTCAATTTGCAAGTAAAAGATAGGTATTGAATCTTGATTTATGAGAATGTAGGACACCAAAAAGGGTTTATATAAGGCTACTGATTCGTACCAGAAGCCACGTTGGAATTGTAGATGCAGCTGACTGTTTCTTTACATAAACTTGATTGCTCTGATTATCAGTTAGAGGTTTTTCCTCGATTGAATGTGAGAGTTGGTGGGGGTCTCATTAACCTGGCAGTTATTACATTTGTACTGATTCAATTTATGTTTTTAGTTATTAATTAGTGCAATATTTTGTGTTTACTTACTTTAGTGGTATATGCGCACGTTCTCGTATCTTTCCAGGCATTGTAATTCATTTCGGTAGTGCAATAATTTACATTTATTTGGTTTGATATGATATGATTTTAAAATAAAGTAAAAGGTCCTGTTTGAACTAGGAAATTAATTATTATGATGAGAATGCTGGTGCATCTTGTTGGAAAGTACGTTTTATAAACGATTTTGTTTGTAAATGTGTATGAATGAGTAATGGATACGCGGGTACTACTTAAGAGTTCAATGGAATATGTGCATAAAGTGATTTAATATTTATACACGTGAGCAAAATTTTGACGACGTCTTCAATTTCGAATTTTGAATACCTATATATAGTTTGGTTGATTTCCATATTTTCTCTTCTTAAACAAGAAAGCCCAAAAGTAAGTTTCGACAATTTCTGAATTTGTTTGTGTCATCTTCATAAACGGGCATGATAATCTGCCCCTATATTGTTCCAATTTTATAAAATTCGATTGCAGGGTTAAAATGGAAGCCTTGAATCAATTTGAAATGGAGTCTTTATGTTGACATGTCATAGGTAGAATATTAAGATCATGTTTGATGCAACTAAAAGGATATATTAAAATTTAATATGATATGATTTTAAAAGAAAGTAAAAGATCCTCTTTGAACTTGGAAATTAATTATTATGATGAGAATGTTGGTTCATCGTGTTGGAAAGTACTTTTATAAATGCTTTTGTTTCAAGTATATATAAATGAGTAATGAATATGTGGGTACCACTTAAGAGTTCAGTGGAATGTGTGAATAAAAGTGATTTAAAAATTGATGGACATGAGCAAAACATTGACGACGTCTTCAATTTCCAATTTTGGATACCTATATATGGCTTGGTTGATTTCTATGTAAATTTCAACCGTTCTAATTTTGTTCGTGCCATCTTCATAAATAGGCATGATAATCTACCCAATTTTGTTCCAATTTTATAATATTCGATTGCAGAGTTAAAATGGAAGCCTTGAATCATTTTGAAATGAAGTCTTTATGTTGACATGTAATAGATAGGATATTAAGATCCCATTTGATTCAACTAAAAAGATATATTAAAATATAAGTTAAAGTTAACAATTAATTTTTACCATACGTTTTGGGATCTACTCTTTTCAGTCACACATTCCTGTCAAATTCTAGTAAAATTTTGATTTTTTGTCTAAAACAGAGACGGATTATATATAAATGCCACATACGGTTGTATAGCATTATACCTATGGCTATTATAGCATTATAGCTCAACTTATTTCCTATCGTGAAAAAGTTACTAAACGAATCCTATTTATGAATTTTGAGTATTTCTATGCTATAAATTAAGAATTACGTTAAAGGGTTGTGTGACAAAGCCTTTGATAAAAATTTAACAAATTTTGATAAATAAAAAAAGCGAAGAAATATATGGTTGAAAAAGATAAAAATTATAATTCTCATGAAATGTATGATTAAAACTAATGGCCGATTTCGATTCAACTTTTTAGTCACTTTAAATATCTCAAAAAACATAAATACAACATTTTATGCATCAAGATTGTTGGTAAACAAAAGAAATATCGATTACGAAGAAAAAATATATGTAAAAAGAGATTAAAAATTAATATTGTTTAGAAAGAAATTTTAGTTGTCTTCCCTTCTGTGTCTTTAATGAGTCTCCAATATAACTAATATAATTTTGAATCTATTGATATAGCCTGACAACATAAAACTATATCAAGTGCATATACCTGGAGCGAATCAAATTTCATGAGATACATCTTTTTCATGATAATTGTCTTGTCTCCTAGACAATTTCAACACAATCATCGGCGTGGACTTGAGAGGAGCCTCAAGAGGCAGCCGCCTCAAGCCAAAAATCTATAGGGACCTAATACAATCTTTCACACCTAATTATTTTTCTTTTTCAATTTTAATGAAAAACAAAAATTTAGTTTTACGCACATCTTATCAAAATAAAATCTCAGAGCTTCGCATTTTGTGTAGCATGCACGCAAGTTTCTATTGATAATTTCTTGCAGTCTAAAATTTGAATTTGCACATCCTTTTTGCTCTTATTGAGTTCTGGTGTCCCCGCATAGTCGAAAAATCTATCTTACAAGAGTAATAATAAAAAGAATGACTAGCAATGAACTACCATGGATAATCCCATACCTGCAAGGCAATGAAGAATGAAACATAAAACAAAACGCATACATAGAAACACACTTTTTTAGTGCTTTATCTCAATGTAAAAACTATGCCCACTCGACAGTGCAGACATTCACTAAGTGTTTATTTTGTATAGGTTATTTGAAAATTATTTTTCATCAAACTCATTTTCAACCACATATTCTCCCAATAAAAAAAAATAATGCGGGTGAATCCTTTTTTTTTTTAACCACACATTCTCCAATTCGCATCAAATAATGTCTGTCAAACAAACTCTAAATTCAAGATATTTATGATAGAGATCTCACAGCTCTATGTCTTTTGTCTCTTACAAATAGAAAGACAACCCGAAAAATTCATTTATAAAGTATAGGAGCTATGTCAATCTAGAGTAGAAGATATAAATGACCAATATATTTAGGCAAGTTTTTGGCTCCATTTCATGCTATGTGGTCCCTATTTGATAGCCATTTTTTGTTAAAAATGAGTTCTTGAATAGTAACATTTCGGTGATTGTGTAGTTAAAAAAAAGGGTAATGTTATGGGTTTACATGAAAAGAGAATGTGTAATTGAAAATGAATATGACAAAAAAAGAGTTTTGAAAGAATGATCGTCAAACGGAAGCTTAATTTGTGTCAAGTCCCATGCAAAACAAATTAACGAATTCTTCCTCACTTGTGTGATATTAGACAAACTCGACCCCAGATTAAGCATGCATGTCAGAGGCTACTGATTCGTACCATAAGCCACGTTTGAATTGTTAATGCAGCTAACTGTTTCTTCGAAAAGGAAACACTACCTGAAATTGATTGCTCTGATTATCAGTTATTGTCCTTGAATTAATGTGTGAGTTAGTGGGGGTCTCATTAAACTAAAGAGGGGTTTATTATATATGTTTATTTATGTAAGTGGTATTTACACATGTTCTCATTTCTTTCCAGGCGTTTTGATCATTTCTATAGTACAATAAATCAGATTACATTGTTATGTAAATATATTTTCCACTTTTCACTTTCTCAAACGGTTTGATTTGATTTTCGAAATAAGTTTAAAAAAAAAAAAAAAAACCCTAGTTCCTGTGTTAACTAGGAAATTAATTATTACGATATAAAAAGCCGGTGTGTTAATTCTTATTACAAGCATCAAGATTAGTCTTACGTGTGATAGTTTTTATAAACGATTTTGTTTATAAATAATATAAATGAGCACTGATAGGTGGATACTACTTATGTGTTCAAGAAAGCCTAAAAGTAAATTTCGATAGTTTCTAAATTTGTTTGTGTCATCTTCATAAAAGGGCATGCTAATTTTCCCTGTATTGCTCTTAATAACATTCGATTGCAGGGTTAAAAAAGAAGCCTTGAATCATTTTGAAAATAATCTTTATGTTGACATGTAATTAGAAAGTTATATTAAAATTTAATTTAAAATTAGCAATTAATTTTAACCATATATTTTATGAAATTCCCAACTTTTTAACCTCACACGTTACATCAACTTTTATCAAAATTTACTAAAAAATCTGATTTTTATCTAAAACAAATAGGAGTTTGTTATATATGTGACACGTACGACTGTTATAACATTATACCTCAACTTATTTCATATCATGAAAAAATTACTAAAGGAAACTTATTTTTGAATTTGATTTATTTCCATGATATGAATTAAGAATTATACTAATTAAGGGTTGTTTGACAAAGCTTTTGATAATACTTTAGCAAATTTTGATAAAAATTGATCAAAGTTGTGAGTCCCATAATATATATGATAAAATTAATTTTTGACATTGAGTCAATTTTTTAAGATATCTCAAACAAGCACAAATATAACATTTTATGCATAAAGATTGTTGGAAAACAAATGCAATCGCTTATAAAGAAATTTAAGTAGATTTCCCTCGTGTCTTTATTAAGTCTCTAATATAATTTTGAATCTATTGATATTTACAACATAACACTATATCAAGTACAGATACTTGGAAACGAATCAAATCTCATGAGATATATACTTTTTCATTATGATTGTCTTGTCTTATCCAGGACCGACCCTGATGGCCATGCACATAAGCGTGAAGATTATGCCCGTGTTTGGTAGTTTTTAAAATCTAGATTTTAATCTAAATCAAAATTAATAATTAATTTTAATCACATATTTCATGAAATTCGTAATTTTTTAACCACATTTCATCATCAAAATCTACTGATTTTAATCCTTATCAATTAGGGACCATATTTTATTTTGACAGTTGGTTGAAGATTATATGTGCTCAAACATGTTCTTGGCTCCATTTGGTGCTATTTTATTTGTGTCAAGCCCTAAGGAAAATAAAATATTATATCCTTCATCACACACCAAAATTCTTGTGTGACATTAGTCAAGCTCGACTTCAGATTGAGTGTGTCAAAGTTGACTCTGAATTGAGTATCGGATTTAAATTGGATGACTTATATATCAATTTTGGACTAAGCATTGGACGAGTTTATTCACTTAGAAAATATAATATTAAAGTGCTCGAATAAATTATTCATTTTATATAAATATTAAATTTCAAATTTCTGAAAATGTGCACTTACTGTTTAAATTTGTGATGAAATTATAAGAAAACATATGAAGAATTGCATGGAAGAAATAATGCATGAGAAAAGGAAATGAAGCTCATATAATATGTTTGAATAATTTCAAGTACAAATCGAGCGTATGCTGAATAGTAGTTTAATGCCATGAAAAAGATCACTTGATATTGGAATGGTTATCAAAATATTGGAATGCTTCTTAATTAATTACTGATGGGATTCCACCACCTCCTATTCCACCACCTCCTATTCCACCACCAGCTCCTCCACCAAATCCACTACCAGATCCTCCACCCAATCCGCCTCCACCACCGCCACCGCCTCCACCGCCAAAACCTCCTCCTCCTCCTTGCGCACCATTTCCAAACCCACTACCAAATCCTCCTCCAGAACCAGAACCGCCCCCTGTTCCACCTCCACCTCCACCTCCACCTCCACCTCCACCTCCTCCATGAGAACCACTTCCCATCCCACCACCAAATCCTCCTCCATAACCAGAACCAGAACCACCACCTCCACCTCCACCTCCACCTCCACCTCCACCTCCACCAAACCCTCCACCTCCTCCATGAGAACCACTTCCCATCCCACCACCAAAACCTCCTCCATAACCAGAACCACTACCCCCTCTTCCTCCACCTCCACCTCCACCAAACCCTCCACCTCCTCCTTGAGCACCACCGCCAAACCCACCACCCATTCCTCCTCCAGAACCAAAACCACCTTCCGTTCCTCCACCTCCACCTCCACCAAAGCCTCCACCACCACCTCCACCAAGCCCTCCTAAATCCCAGTGACCAAGGGAGAATTTTTTCTCACCATCTAAAGAACCCTCTAAGTCAACAAGCTTTCTTGCAGTGGTGGAGCAAATAAGAACACCAAGGAGAACCAACAGAACAAATTTGGAAGTCATCTCAATCTGCAAGTAAAAGATAGGTATTCAATCTTGATTGATGACAATTTAGGGCACGTAAACGGGATTATATAATGCTTGAATATCAGTTATTTGCAATAAAGTTTAATGCTTGAATTAATATGTGAATAAATGAAAGTCTCATTAACTTGACGGTTATTGCATTAGTAACTAGAAATTTAAATTTTTGTGTTTAGTTATTAATCTGTGCAATAGTAGATTAATTTGTGAATCAATGGATGTTTTAATTTCGTTTCCTTTTATCATGTTATATTTTACTTAAATTATCGAACATTTATTTTTTCAGTTTCTCTTAAATTACTGAACATTTTTTTTTTTTCAGTTTCATTCTGGAGTTCATGTTCATCATCATCATCATCATCATCATCATCACCATCATCTCTCTCTCTCTCTCTCTCTCTCTCTCCCATCCCCCCCCCCCCCCCCCCCCCCCCTCCCCCTGGAGAGAGAGATGGGGCAAGTGTTATTTAGCAACTTAAAGTAATCCCAAGTCAAGTATCAATAAGATTTAAAGGTATATGCAAGAAATGAAATTTTATTTTATGGCCAAGTGAGCAGTTCAGCAGAAAAGTTTTTGCTTATTTTCGCACTTGCAATAGAGTTTGGGCCAAATTCTCTCTGAATTTCGAATAAGAACTAACGTGTCCTATCATGGCATTCGTGTATGGATTGACAAATAACTACATATGTATTTCTTTTTAAGGTAATGCCTATAACGTTTTTTTGGAGGATTATATACTAGATATTGACAAATATATGATGTCCTTTTCTTTTCCTCTTAGAATCCTAAAAATTCAGATAAAAGTGTGTTCATTGTTCCTTTGAGAATTTTCATGCTACTTCACCAAGGCTTATCAAGCAATATCAAGAATGATAGATCTCATAAGGTGTTTGTTCCCGCCTCCAATTCTTCTTAGTAGCTGGTTGGGATGGGAATTTGGGTGAGCCGAGATTTTCTCATGTGCGTTGTTCGCCGACTTGCATGCTTAGCCTGCCATGGCTCCTTTTTCGAACCATCATGTCTTGGCACCTACTGATGCCATCAAATCGAATTCCTCATATTAATTTATATATTTTCTTTAGTAACGATGTTTGTCCAAATTATTCGTTCGGATGCATAAAAAGACTTGCCTGTCCCTCATATTTTTAAATAAGCAAAAATAGTAATAAAATTCAACAAAAATGCATAAATTGTGGGCCTACATTGAAATTAACATATGATTCAACTAAAAAATAAAATAAAATGTGTGAATATAATTATCCTTCTCTAATTAGACAATGTGATAGTCAAGAAATGATGCTAATATTATTCTTGATTGTAGTCTTCTTATCCAAAGAGAATGAAAGAAACAAACGAGTAATCTATTTTTGTCACATCGACTTGTCTTCTCAACCTTTTATAAAACTCATAACTTGTGCGTTGAACGAGTTGGAAAATAAACATAAACATATGTAATTAATTTTTTTTAAAGTAAAACACCAACACAATCTTAGTGAGTTTTCGGGCAAAGACGGATGAGGGTTGAAATCCCCAACCATATGTATGAAAAAATCCATGGTACAAAGAGCTTTTCCATTTCTCATTTCCTTTAAGAACGCATGAAGACAGAATTCTGGACATTTATTTCAGTTTTCTTATATTGAAAAAAATTTACAATTTCATGTTCAAACAATTGTCCAGTCATTTTCAACTGAACTAGAAGGTTTATCGGCCGGAGAAGCACTAGGTTTTGGGGGCTTCTCTGAAAATATTGATGGGAATGGTTGGCGATCATTGTTCTTTGAATCTTTCGAGGGAGCTTTTGACGAGTGTTTACTCTTGCCGCCAAAGATTAAGCTAAGTCTCTTAAAACGATTCCGCATGTCACCTGTAGTTGTGGTTTCTTCAGATTGAGCTGTCATCTTAATAACTTCATCTGGATTCAGCAACATCGTCTCCACTGAATCATAAACCTAGAATCAAAACTAAAACAATCGTAAAAAGGTAAAGAATTCCGAGAGCTGATATAACATTAAATTCGTTAATTTCAGTAGTGAACAAAATAATGCCCTACTTTTCAAGAAGTGAATCACAAGATCACATGCCATAACAATTTACTGCGAATATAACTGAATCGCATTATCCTGATTCGTAACACCAGCACGTGTCCAAGAATACTAACCAAAAAAATTCTCTCCCACTCGGCTGCATAACTATTACCTGGCATATATCATCGAGTTTCTCAACCCAGGTACCCCTTTGACAACTCTGAACGATATAGTTTCTGCACTCATGGAACAATTTTGACAAACTTGAGTCTGTCGAGAGGGTGGCCTCAGCAATTACTAGTCCTGCACCCAACTGAAATTTCAGAACATCAGACTTTGGCAGCAGATAAAATGTCTGCAGTATTCCATGATTTAGAAACCATTTACAAGCAAAGTGACTATACAAGATGACACCAGAAGAGCCACTAAAGTACTAAATGCTCACTGGTGAATGCTCCATAATATGATAAATAAGCTTTCTAAATCTCGAACAAATTGATTTGATCCTAAAGTATTCAAGGTGATAACTCACAGGGCATGTTAAATTGTTCTAATTTTTCTCTACTCATCCACGAAAGATATATCTTATTTAATCTGCATTTTAAGATTATCGACCTATGAAAACAGTGATTGGCATCATTTCCGTGTATTGTAGCAGAATTCAAATCCATCCCTTAGAAATATATTGGTATACAGGATTAGGTTTGTTAGTTTCTCTGTTCGATACAGATGAAGGTGAGAAAAGACGAGAAAATGTAGGAAAATTAAGAAACAAAAAAATTCCAAGTGGAGGACTTACGGCAGCAATAAAGAGCTGCTTCAATAGCTCAGAAGGTGAAATGTCCTCCAGAAAGTCCAGAATACCATCCCTATGCACAGGTGTCACATGATCGTGGTCAATAAGTTGTATTATTCACAATCCAAATACAGATATTGATATTTTCCTGGAGCTTACACAGCCAGATCCTCATCATAAAGCGGAGTTTGTCTAACAGCTGGTACTGGTTTTGCCGTTTCCCATAGTTCGCGCCACAAATTACCTATGCATCAATCAGAAATGACATGTCAGCAAAGGTTGTATATCTATAGTTATTAGGTACTTAAAATATTCCATCTGCTATATTGACTTGGCAAGAAAATTCATTTCTGATTATGATGTATTTCAGTCACAAAAATATGAAACCGTCCGGATTCTGTAAAATATTTAAATTCACCAGAAAAACTACTGGACCTCAATTTTGATTTATCATTTTTCATTCACTGCAAAAGGTTATCGTTAATCAAATGACAAAAGAAAGGAAAACAACTATGGAATCCACAAAAAGCCTCAACGTATATTCAGCTTCAGACATAGTTATATTATGGTTTCTTGCTTCCATTTCCAAATGATAGTACATTCCTATATAACGACAAGCATTTGAATTATCAGTATTGAGTTCTAAACATATCGTTATATGAATTAGTGGATAACTTCTCTTCAACCATGATCAAAAGTAGGAAAACCCATGCTATCTCTGAAAACAACTTAAATTTCTGTTCATGGCCAGTCAATTTTTCTCTCCCTTTTTTTTTTTTTTTTTTTAACTGAAAATAGAAAGTATTATGTGCCAGAGAATATTCAAACATTTTGACTAATGAAATGCTGTTGTGGCAGTCTACTAACCAAATAATGATGCTAGCTAGGACAGATCAACAATAAACATGACAAACAAATGTCATGCAGTATTAAAAAGCTATAAAAAAATAAATCTAAACAAAAAGTTAAAAAAAAATAGAAGTAATGAATTTTTATTTTTTGTACAAAATAAATCTTAAAAAAAAATACTATATCTAGCTAGAAGACGTAAAGAATACCCCTTCCCCAGCCCGCATCGTCTTTCCTCTGTGACCTTTGTCCAACCCCGCCCCTCACTCCAAACGCCATCACCCCAATCTTCTTTCCAGCTTCAATTTTTTTCTTCTCCAAACCTCACTCGAGTAATCTAATCGAAACAAGATAAAATTTAGTGACCAATTGAATTTTTCTTAATAGTTCAGTGTTAATTATGAAAAGAGACTACCAGAATTAAGATAGTACAAAATCTAAGAGAGTGGGGAAGTCAAATCAATCTTTATTTCCATGTGACGCAATATAGCAATATATCCCAGACATCTGAGTTTGCATGTCGTATTGAATACCATCTTTCAGACAGAGTTCTCTTTGCTCTTCATTTCATCAGCAGGGGAAGGCAGTACTTCCAATAACTTCCCATCATAGCTCATTGAAAACGTCTAGCAGCTGTATTTCCCATTCCATGATATACTAAATTACAATTCCCTAACTCATGTTAAATAGGTGATTTTTCTTATCAACATTGATTAAATGCATAAAATCTAAAAAAGGGGGCATAAATTCAGAGTCATGGTAGATAACCCAAAAGTCCTGCTGTGAACATGTTTGACCTGCGACTAGTGTCTAGTAAATAAATAAATAAACATAAAATCACAAAGTAAACAACTAGAATGAATATGGTTGAACGACTGAGATTTTATTTATTAAAAAAATGGTTGAAATCTTCTATAAGAAGACTGATGTCATGTCTAAGATAAACGGCCCTACATTCGAATTTAATTGAGTATCATGAGAAGTAATTTGTGGAAGCAAGGCCCTGTAAAAGAATTACCTTCCTTCTGCATTCGCCTACTAAGTTGACCTTTTACAGACAATAAGTCACCCCCATCAGAAGTTTCATTCACTTCAGTAATTGTATCATTTTCCATCCAATCAGGAGGAGAGTGCCATCTTACAAAATCTTCTAATATGCAGCCAGGATTTGCTGCCTGACAAGAATAACATTGCAAACCAGTGTTTAGATCCTGAAATTTTTGCCACGAGGTGTTCCACAAAAAATACAAGACTTTTTTCATGAAACTTCACCTTAAAGGCCTGCATGTCGGAAAGGAGTTGAGAACATCCTGCACCAACACTGAGCAAATAAAAACAGGCAACCGGTGTCATAAAATCCTTTGGAGGAAATGGAGAATAATAGAAACAGTTATCTTCAATGTCATTAATAGAACAATTAACAGATATAGAATGTCAAGCCAACAATTACCGACAGAACCGTAATTCACAAAGGAAAACAGGTGGAGAATATAAAGATATCAGAACAAAATTTTCCAACCGAAGATACATTTGGAGTTCAAATCAACCAAACCCTAATTAGAAAAGAAAATAGTAGATCAGCATGCACAACATCTAAATACATGATCAAAAGAAATAAAATAACTGATTAACTTAGAAGTCAGCCTAATGTTTCCTTACTTTTTAAGTTAAGTTGATCTAACGTTGTAAACATACAACGTAAAGTTTCTTAAAGATCAGTTCGGCAATCCTTGTTTTTCATTTGGTTCAGGTCTAAACTGCACAAACTAAGTTGGTCAGTGAATGAATAAGTTTTAGTATAAACTGGTTTACGTTGTTTGACATATGAATGAATGTGTAAACTTGTTCGACATTGAAACCAAGAGAATCACAAAAACAGGAGATACTAAACCACAGGATCGCATCTGTATCAAAGCAACTAACGATCACATTTAGAAGACTGCTACATCAATATCATAACAGATCAAAATTAAAGGGCATCAATTTACTTTGTCATCATATAAGCTCTAAATGCCCTCAATAAACATAAAATATTTGTCTTTTATTTTATCCTTCCTTTTTCTTGAGTTCACAAAGATATTCAAGAGTTCATCGAGGACTAATTGTTGACAAATATTCTGTTCTGTAAAAATATAAGATGATAATAAGACTTAATTCACTAGAAATTAAAATATTGGTAAATATTGTAAATTCAACGTATTGTGTGCAAAAATTACATCAACTATACAAGGTAAACATGAAACCCCATATCATCAAAGCACCAGTGAATTAAGTTCTTTCTTTCTTTCTTTCTTTTCAATTGACAAAGACATGACAGTCAACATCACATATAATTTGGCAATTGAGAACTAATTGATGAAGCATGTATTAGAATATCATATACCAGGATTCCTTTCATAACTTGTAAAGAGTACGCTCTGATATTTAAAGGAACAAATCATTCCAAGGCTTATTTACTTTTACTGACCTTCCAGTTCGTAGTACAAAATCCTCTGTTTCTTTGATAAGATCTTCTGTTAACAAAGGCAACTCCTACATACATAAAATACGCATAAACTTAGCATGGGAGAAGAATATAAAGCCTAGAGATAATTTCACAATTTTGCATACTCTATTTATCAAGTAAACCTGAGTCACAGGTGTGTATATAGGTTCACCAGTTTCCAGCATTGTTAAGTTGTCACATTCTTTATCCGCTCCTAATCGAAGAACAAGATCGCCAAATTTTGTCTTAGCATACAAATGAGTAACTATGGGAACTGTGCCTTCAGAACACGAAGACTCAATATTTGAGCTAGATTGACCAACAATGGACTCCAGTGATTCAGAGGCAGCAGACCAACGTATTTTTCGCGAAATGCAACAGTTGATGACCTGTAACTGTTGATGTAGAAGACATGAATTCAGGTCTGGGATCTCATCTGGTGGAATACCGGGAATATATTGCCCTTCGGACCAACGTCTTCTCAGCTGCATGGCAAACGATTCAAAAGTCATTAGCTGATGACTTACTGAAGAGAAAAAGCACGAATATATCATATTAACATATTGCTCAATGAAGGCTGGTGAGTACATCAAGGTCAGAAAATCAACTATTATGCTTTTCTGACTACTTAAAGAAATAATTTGTTTTTTAGTTTTTAGCCAGTTAACAACTTGTCCTCTAGGCAAAATTCTCCTGTTCTATCTAAATGTACAGATGTTCTATGCATCAGAAGAAATGAAGGTCATACAGGTTGCATCACCTAATGTAAAAAAACTCTGAAGGGTGGTTTCTAACCTATAATGTCAAGACTCCACCTTTTTATTTGTAAAGAAAGCTTTTGGATGACGATGGAAATTAAACAATCTTATTGTCACAGGTAGTGTTGACCATGATTCACAATTCCATCACCTTTTCCCCAATCTTCTACCTGTGCAAGTAAATCCTGGTCTTTGGATTTGTATTGGAAAAGGATCATACTATAATTAGATCCTCCATAAGTAAGAATGCTAGGATAACAGAGTAGGCAAGTAACCTTTGACTTGTACACTGAAAATGGCTCAGTTAGCCCACGCATTCTCCTTCTATCCAGCCAACGGACACTTGTTATGTAGCCCCTATTTGATGCACATTAAAATGGAAGGAATGCATTTTTTGGGTGATGTGATGGTGAATATGTGGTTGAAAAAGAAGGAAAAGTTATTGATGTGATGGAAAATATTATTTTATTGAAGAATGTGTAATTTTATTGAAGAATGTGTGGTTGAAAATGAGTAGAAGAATGAAAATAAAAATTATAATGTGTATCAAACGGGCGTAAAATTTCTCATGCATTCTAATCCTTGAATTATTTTCTATTGATCTGTCATAATTCCTAAAAGAGGAAATAAACCTCTTCAAAAAAATTCTCATTATTTCCTACTCTTAAAAGAAGTGTGACTTAAAGAATAATTTAGTAGGAAGGATTTAGCCCTTGGCCACTTCAGTTTTATGGGTACAATGACACACGACATGCTTTGAAAACTTTAGTAGGAAAGAGAGCAAAACAGAAATTTGTTTGCACAATGATAGATTTGGTCAATTAGTTAGACAGTCTAATCAAGTATTCAAGTGTGCCATATGCAAGCAAGAGAAACCAACTCAAGGAGAAAAAAATGTAGCAACATATTTGATACATGGACAAATGAAGTTTTCCTTCATCTGCAGATGCAATTCTGCACAAGGATCTCAAAATTTTAAATTCCTTGGAATCCACTTACTTCAGCAACAACTCTGCACCAAAATGAAGCCATTTTCTGCAGGGTTTTTAGACAACCAACAGCTTCAGCGAGCTTAACAACAAAACCTTCAACAGGAGCACCGTGAATATCCTTAATTAATGATGTTGTATTCACATCTTCTTCCAAATTAGAGCAAGTCCTCCCCAAAAAAAGTCCTGCGAATATCTTTCAAATATTAAACTGGAAGTCAAAATCATCATAGAACAATGCAAAACTGAAAATAGTGAATCAGAATTTTCAGAAGAAAAGACACAAAGAAAGACGATGCTCTCCAGAGTATCCCGACTATTTACCTGCATTTAGCAGTGAATTGATTAGAGAAAGAACTCTCTCATCAGCACCAAACTCACTGGCTATCCTATCTTCCTTTTCACGTAATACTAGTGACTTCATTGCTGAGAAGCTTAAGCTAGCTCTCTCTCTGATAGGTGAAGAGCTTCTGGAAGAAGCAAGGAGATCCTTCATGGAGTTGTACACTAATCCAGCACTGAAAATGCGCCAAAGGAAAACTAAGTACAATAGCCACTTTCAAACATTCTTCATGAACATGTAAGGATTTCAGTACATTGGCAACAATTTGATGAAATTAGAATAAATAGATTTTGAATATCAATTAATCCGGAAAGTTGGAGAGGGAATGATTCTCTTAAATAATTATTTCATAATATATGAAGCTTTTAACTTCTACAAACCAAATGTTTTTCCATATAATATCACATAAACAACAATGAGTTAACTAGTTCTAAATACAATCCAAGAAGTAGGAAAGCAAACAATCAGTAAGTTTGAGACAATAAAACTCAATGATTCTAACCCAGAAATTGTACAAGTAAAAAATCAGAAAAACTAAAAAAAAAATCGAAGAAGTTCCAAACATCATTGGCAAGATCTTACTCGATAGCCACAGCCAATTGTCTCATGACATCTGATGATGGAATGATATCAGAGTTTACTGCATTTGAACCTTCTAATGCAACTCTCGCTTTTGAATCCTGTAAGATATCGGACAATTGCAATAAATTATGTCAAAGAAACTCTGTTATTTCAGCTGAATAATAAAAATTATAAATATTTTCCAGTTTATTCAAAATTATGACGTTTCAAACAATTAGATACAGTTGAAAATGTCATTGTTATTAACAGAATAACTTCGAATGCTGTAATCTCAAAAAAAATTCATAGCCAACAATGCCATGAAAATTATCCTCACATTTCGACCAGTAAATATTTATGTTGATATCATATTCGCCTTCTTAAGTGTTAAATAAATAGGAAACCCGACATTCAAAGTAAATGCATCCTATTATCCACATGCCACGGATACAGTAGTCAGTTTTTCAGAACCTAAATAACTCAAGTTTTGAGAATTGGCAACATTATAACTTCTGCAATTTCCATTAATGGAATGGCAGAATTAGTAACAAAAATTACATTCCACTCCCCCTCTAAGTATGGTAGAGTGAAAACAGCAATCAAACATGCGCTTATATGATATTAAAGTAATTGGAAGCAAATACCTCAGATTCAGAAATTTCTCTCTCTCTCATGAAGTATAAATTTTCATCAAAAATTGCATATGCCATTGTGGAATTTTCAGTCTTTTCAGTATCCTCAGCTCCCTTTTTCCCTATTCTTATGTTCCTTAACCTCTCTTGCCAGTCCTGTTTTGTCTTTATTTGCGCTGGCCTGCTCCTCTGATTCGTCACTTCCTGACAACTCTGCACCATCAAATTTCATTATTTATTCATAACAATTCGTTACCCTGATGCAGAAAAGTCCAACACTTTCCCATTAAAGCAATTAAAAAAGAGTAATGCTATTTGTAAGAACTACTACGAACAGCAGTCCATGTGACAGTGGGGTCTCCAGTAGAGTTGGTATGCATTTTAATTCGTTGGAGAATACAAAAATGACTCCACTTCCATGTGCTTACAAATTACATTATTCATTCAAAAATGACGTGAATTGCCGATACATACTTTTTAACTTGTGTCTTGCAAATAAGACTCTATGTTCCGTGCAAAAATATGAAATAAGAAAACCCGAAAAAAAAAAAAACGACAACAGGACGCAAGCAAACCAAATTGAAATATGCATTATAATTTTTCTACTGTCAAATATCAATAATTTAGAACACCGAACCTAAAATTTGACAAAACTGGCATAATTGCAGGTCGACATCAAAGTCGAACTTTAAATCCGCTTCCATGAATACAACTGGAGATTAAAGTCAAACTCTAAATCCACTTTCATCTCTCAATTTTCTGATCAACCCAAACACGAAAGTCGCCGCATACGAAAAACTATCAAAAATCCGCACAGTTCGTTTCTCCATTTACCATAAACAAACAAAGTGATCCAATTCAAATTCAAAGAAATTTAATCACCTTAGATTCATCCCCGTCCTTCGTAGACTCCCGCCTTGATTCAGTCGGCGATTGTTTATCTAAATCCTCTACAATTTCAACCAATTTCCAAAATCAAATAAAAAAAATAACAACACTGATGAATTTTTGTAATGAATTCTAAAAATAGTAAATGAAATTATAGTGGGTGTACCTCGATGGTTAATAAAATCAGATTTTTTAATGTCCGTGAGGACTTTCTCCGCTTTAGCCGCAGCTGAATGGAAGGCTGTCCTCGCTTTGGATACAAACGATGTCTCCATTTCCTGCTCCGGGGGGAGCGTACGTTAAGCATTCAGACACGAAATCAAACTAGCCATGTTGTAGCAGGTGCTGGCTAAAGTACACTACGGTTAGAGTCGCGTTTCTAAGGTCATCGCACGCGTTTTGGTATTTAGACACGATTTGTCTACCCTTATTCAATAAAAATAAGTTTTAGAATAGTGAATTTCCAGAGAATTTGTGATTAAAAAATAAGAAAAATTTTAAATTTACATATAAAATATTTTATTATAAAAATATGATTGAAAATAAGTTTGAGAAAAAAAATTAAAATAGTGGAAAACAAAAAGAGACTTAGTAGGACATGATATATTTAAAAATATACACCTAACGTGTAAAAGAATAAAATTAAAGGTTGCCTACCCAAACGAAAGAAATTAGAATACGAGACTAGTAAATAGCAAGTCGGCTTATAAAATCGAAGACATCATTACCACATTATCGAATTGAAGTTTATTTTGCTAAAGTAGGGCTAGGCATAGTCGAGTTGGAGCCGAACTCAAATTACTAAATCAATTTCAAGGCATTTTTCCTATTTAAAGCCCAATTTAGGGAGGAAAAAAAGAAAGAAAAAAGAATCATGTATCAAACCAACTGGCAGAACACGATCCAAATCGACCTGAGTCAAATTGATTCGATGGTTTAGGTCAACTTCACGATTATCTTGCACGAGCCTAAATACAATCATTGATAAACTTTTACTTTTTTCCATTTCAACAAATTGGGGCATTTTGTCTTCGATGTCTGGCAAGAACACACTCGCTTTTTGGCATCAAAAATTGTTGATTTAAAAATGTCTGATTAATTTCGATAATTGTCAATACCCTACTTTTTATCAATATACTCATTGATTTATTTCTTAAACAAATTATTTAAATATTAATGGAATCTCACATCTATTATATGTTTTTTAGACCTCATCCATTCTTTGTAGTGGACTGAAGATACACAAATTTCCTATGTTGATATTAGATACATAATATTAAATAAAATAAAATACTAAAATTAACATGATTGATTTCAACTTCTTTATCATTTTTTTAATACCGTAAAATATATTTTACCAAACAAAAAATGTATACAAATACTGAAAATACAGATTGAATTACATTTCGAACAATCGATGAATCTATACTTTGTGTTTAGTATAGTGTACATATTGTTGTATGCATTTTATATAGCAATCAACTGTTGGACAGTAATGGGGGTTACATGTGAACCACTAAAAAGAATATCAATGAAAGTGCGAGCAGTTGTTTGTGTAGGATGATATATATCCCAAAAAATATAATTACTTCTGTTGGGACAAAAATCAGAAACAGGCATGCAAGGAACCGCGGCTCTCAATCTCCCTAATCCACAACAAGCAACTTTAGTCTCATTGAAACCTGAAAAACGAACCCGTTCCTTAGATTAGATAAACATAATCTAAAAACGCCATAATAAGAAATGCATGAACAGTCTTCTAATGTACTTGAAATCCTTATTTGATTATGAGTTTAATGCAACACATACCGTAAGTTGCGGGATTGTTGATAAAGTTTGTAAAGATGCTATATGCATCGAGATAGGAGTAGTGCAAGTCCTTATGCTCCGATTTCAAGCCTTGCAACATTGTTTGGAGTCCTTGGTTGTACTTTTTGGACAAGGAGTTCACCTCTTCATTGCATTCATTACTTGTACTTTGAAATCTTTGCTTTGGGGCGCAGCCAATTGAAGCTGTCCCAACAGTCAAAAATTTACGTGCCCCTAGACCATATAATCCCTGAATCCATAAAATTACTTGTAAGTTGTGAAATTTGAATTCTTAAATAATTGTGTACTGAATAACAAAATTCAGTCAAGGGCAAATTTACGTTACCTTGAGCACCTCTTTGAGTGACGAAACCATGAGATTAACAAATTGTTGAGGGGTATTTCCGGATTTCGAAAAGTTAATTAGATCGTTGCTCCCGATTACGACTGGAAATAGTGATTTTGACAAGTGTCCTTGGGCACTGGCTGTTCCCAGTTTTTTCACAAGCCTTTGATGCACTAGAGAGAAATACCCTAGTTGGACTGGCAATGGAATTGTTTGCTTCTGAAATAAAAAAAAAAATAAAACAAGTTAGAAGGTGTTCTCTTCGTGTTTTAATTTTGTGTTTTAAGTTTTGAATTCGTTTTGTGTTTTGTATTTTGGGTATCCATTTTGAGATTGTTAAAAACTCGATCTTTTTGTCGTTTTGAAAAAATATTTCTCAACCCATATTTTTTGAGTTTTGGCAGATTTGTGAAGAAAACAGCCAAAACGTAAAAAAGTTGTTTTCTGTTTTCTTCACAAAATTTTCAGCCGTTTTCAAAAACCCGTTTTCAAAAATGGGAAAGAGAACGCATTTTTAATGTTTTAGAAAATCGAAAATAGAAAACGGCCCGAAAACAGCAAAAAGAACGCCCGATTAGATTTTGCGTTTTCTGCGATGTCTTAGTTGGGAGAGCTTTAGACCGGAGATATGAAAGTCGCGTGTTCGATTCACTTACAAGAACGTCCTCATTTGTGGTGTTGAAGATTCCGGCTCCTCTCGAGGCAAAGCTTACGCCTTTCACGAAAATGTCGTTAGGCTGCGAAAGATACGGCGGCGCGGTCGATAAACCCAACTTTTCAGCTGTCAAACAAGACAATAATAAAAGGGAAGAAAAAAGGGAGTTAAAATCTTGTTTATAGTTCTATATCTCCATCTAATTCGGTCGAGTACTAGTTAGCATGGCATGGCTTTAATGAATGAAGAGTCACCTAAGAAATCTGCAGAATTCATGCCATTAGAAAACCTTCCCGTGGCTATTCCGCCGGGATAGTCGACCCCATTGTGAGGGAAATCTGCTTGAAGAACGGAGAGCGCTAAGTATTTGTTGTTGCCGACGTCGACTAGGGAGTCGCCAAACACGTACATTGCCGGCACGCTCTGCGCTTTCGAATAAGAATTAGCGAAATAAAGGACGAGGAAAAAGAGAAAAAAGCAAGAAAAATTGGCCATGATAGAGATTATGATTAATTTTCCCTCTTTGTCTCGGAAAGTTGATGGAATAATCGAATTTGTTTGGCTTTTAAAGGGATTGTGAGAAGTTAAATAATCAATTATTTTCGCATAAGCAGACTTAAGCTAAATTGAATTCAGTTTTAGCTTCTTCAGATTTGTATGCTATTTCTTGTATTTAGCCATGTTTGAAGGTGATGTTCACACATGGAATCAATCTTGTTTTCAAACTTCAAAGTCAATGAGTTATGGATATTATATATTTTATGAAGCAATCTTACTATAATACATGTTGGTTGACACTTTAGTTTGTCCAATCTCACCCGCTTCTCACGTTGGGGGCAGGGCCCGCACATTTATTGGACGTGCGACCTGACCCCATGTGAGGGTTCGGGTGAAATCGAATAAATCAAAGTATCAATCAATAAGTACAAATAGCTTAATTTTTTATGAAGGGGTAAAAACAACCACCTAAGATTTTTAATAAATTTGAAATCGTAATCACATGTATTATTCACTATTATAACATTCAAAGTAATGGTCATGTTAATTCTATTTCTTTTGACATGTTCAATTTCTCCAATTAAATTTTGACATATCACTATAATTTCGAGATAGGGACAACAAATTTGGACTCATTGGGCATTTGATTTGGGTTTATATCGTCTAGTGAAGTGATTGGACGGGGACCTAATGTTATTTTGTTAGCACATGAAATATTGACTAATTTTTTAGTTTTATGCTATTCCAAGTTTTTTGGGTTTTTCACACAATATTGGTTTACAAGTCAAAGGAAAAGTACAAACTACAATGAATTTATAATTATAAGTCATGTATAGACTAAGTTATATAAAATTTTCTTCCAACATCATGCCCTCATATCGACTTCCTTCTACAATGATTTGGCATGTTTTGTACTGAAAATGCACAAAACGACAATTTTGTCGTTTTTTAAGTTTTCTTTGCAATTTTTATTTTTATTTTTATTTTTTGTTTTCAAAAATGCATTTCCGAAAATGAGAAACAGAACGCATTTTCACTGTTTTAAAAAATCAAAAACAAAATATGATTTGAAAACGGCAAAGAGAACGGAGCCTTATTTTTCCTCAAACTCATTTTGAACTACACAATATTTTAATAAACTAATTTTGCACGTATACTTTTTAATTACATATTCTCCAAAAAAATCACTATTACAAAACTCATTTTTTAAAAAATGGGGCTCAAACACACTCAAAATAATCGACTTAGGATAATGGGTTCCAGAAAGGTCTTCTCCTTTCGTAGTTTGGGTTCTTCCTCCAAGGAGTGGCTCCATAAATTTGTATCATTAAAAAGCACCCTTTTAATTTACATAAATTCTTGTCTATCCAAATATGGAATTAAAAAGAGACAAGATAAGCATCGGATACATGGTAACAATGAATTCTAAAGCAGTGTATGTATTTTACATCTTGTCTACTCATCAAAGTTCATACTTGAAAGAAATATAACAATGATTCTAGTAACCAACAAGAATATAATGAAATCCCGAAGTACGCTGGCATTGAAGCACAAGTAAAAGCAGAAGAAGTAAGGTTTGAAAGTACTAAAAACCTACACAAATTAAAGTTTTAGAAATCTCTAAACCCGATCAACTTGATTTAGATGCCGCTTGACGATCATTTTGAAGCTATCTTCCGTGCTTCCCTTACGAGCCAGAATTTGCAAGTTACAACAAAGAACCAAAACATCAAACGGTTTCAAACTTTCAAGAACATTTGGAGCTCGATCATAATCCTGAAAGGACAAAAGATTAATCTGTTCAGTGATGAATTCATCGCATAAACAAGATGCCCCACCCAGGAAAAAAGTTAACCTCACCCCTTTTGGTGTGTACCAGGTTACAATTTTATACAGGAAATATATTTCAAAAGAGGCTATGAACGATATACAGAGGCTGTTTATGTTGATGCTTCTGATGAAATAAATTGCCAAGGATCCGCTCACCTTTTCAGTTACAATGACAACGGGTTTAGCAGCAAACTTGGATTCGTGCTCTTCCAGTCTTGCTCTTATCATGCCAATATCCTAGATTTATAGGAAACAAGAAAGTTATTTGACACTTCCAAATGAATAGAACGTCAATGAACACTGAAGAAAGTGGAAGATAAACAAAAGCAATTAAATTGTGGTTTATGGAACATTAACTCAATCATGATATCCTCGTAGCACAGAAATGATGATAAAGACGAAACTTATATTAGAAGACAAAAATACCTCGAGTTGAAATAAATGGTGGTCACTGAAGTCTAGCCGATCTACAATTGTTGGTCCCATCTACAGAGAGTTAATCACCATAAGAATTGTAAAGTAATTTGGTGCTTAAAATACAAAACAAATCTTTGTCTCAAATTTTTATCTCAATATAGTCAAATAGCAGCACAAACACACTTAATTAATATAAGAAAACCGAGAAAGGGTACCTCCTCGATCCTCTGAATGAAGGAGTCAGCAAATCCGATGCCAGAAACACATAATACAATCTTATTATCTACAACCTTCAGTGGAATTCTACTAGACATGTTTCCAACTTTCAAGAAGTGTGACGGAGCCATTTTAGTGAAGAATACAGGAAGAACCTTTTCAACTTTTCGAATAGTTGATTCAAGGGCTTCGATATCATGTTTTGCTACCTGTAAGACTCATTTATATTAGAATCCATGGTATATCTGAATTTAACTAGTCGTCGTGCCAACAAAAATATTACAATCACATATACCACGAACACAAGGGAAATGGAAAGAATGAAAGACAGAATTAGATGAGTAAAGTCTTTTCATACCAAGTCTGCGTGATGGATGACAATGATATCTGCTTGGTTGAGTGCGGTCAAAGGTTCCCTTAGCGGTCCAAGTGGAAGTAATTGACCATTTCCCCACGGCATCATTGCATTAACCATTACGATCTCTAGGTCACGCCATAAACTCAGATGCTGTCTTCCAAATATGAACAGTTCGCAAACATGAGTGAGTCAAATCCCACCTTATGTTATATATTTAAACTTTTATGAATGATCTACCTGAGAAGGCCAGCTATAAAAATATGCAGAGACAATCAAGAAAGGTGATCGATACAATGTATTGGTGAAAACTTGAAAATAACGGAAATTACAAAGCATTGGTGTTGAACAGGCTCTCATACGCAAATTGTGAAAAACCCCGGAAGTTCTAGTCTCCTCCTCAAAACCTCATTCACCCCCAACAAGAGAGAGTTGAAGGAATAATAACAAAGGAATTAATCATTTCGAAAGAAAAATCCAAGCGCATGTTTAGTATTAAGTAAAATCAACAAGATTTTAGCTTCTTTTCTTCCTTAATGTTGTCCATAGCTCTCTAATCCACCCTACAAAATGTGCCATAAGCCATATATAGGAGATGTTGGACATGATTGTCGGAGTCAATCTTCTGAAACTAAATGGAACCCAGTACCTGCATTCCATCATCTAGGATTGCAGCACCAATATGACCTGAATTAGACTGATTTTTCACTTTTTCAAGGGACAGAAGCCTCTCAGAGCACATACTGCCACAAAGATTCATATAACCATATTGTTCAAGAAAGCTATGGGCAGTGGCAGCTCGATTTGCACCCACGCCAATCTTAGCAGATGTACCACACAGATGCCTCTGAAGCATTTTAGCTTCGTCCGCACCACCATAGCCCTGAAAAAGAGAAAATCTTTCTCACTTTCCTATTCAAGAATGCAAATGAATACGGAAATACCATCCGCTACAGAGGCATAAGGAATGAAGAAGAAGAAGAGAGAGACCCTTGTAAGAATAAGAGGAGGTATTCCTGTATCGGCCAAAAAGCGCGCAACAAACTCCACCATTGGAGTCTTTCCATTGCCTCCCCATGTCAAATTCCCAACACTAATCACTGGTACTGGCAACCTTATCATTCAGCAATACAAAAAATATAGTATCAACTGCCTATCCAAATTAATAATCATCATTATAATAATAAATCAAGAAATTGGAAATGAAAAAGTTGAAAACTTTCAGTGGTTTTCAGTATCCAAAAGAGCCACAGACTCCAGTAAGCGTAATGGAAAATAAACAACAAAAAGTCTAATACGGATGCTTTCTTCAACAACTTTTTATGGTAAATCCAGGAAAATCGTGGAAATTCAAGAATTTACCTATGCGCGGTGAAGATGTTGAGGTGGTAGAGGCGGTAGCGGAGGGAGATAGCGAACCTGTAGAGATAGGAAGCCAAGGAGAGAAGTGGGATCAGAGAGAGTTGCAGCGGAGACAAAGTGGAGAATCTTTGAGAAAGAGGAGTATAGGCTACTTGAATCACCGTTCTTCTCAGTTTTTCCATTCAAGAATCGAATGGGGCAGAGGGGAAGAGCAAGGAAATCATATGAACAAGTTCAATTAGTTCCAGGGAAAATTACTAGAAACCTACCTTTAAAAGATTAATTTTCAAAAAACAAGGGATTAAGTTCAATTTTCTGTTAATTAGGTTTTTATAATTAAAATTACTAAAAATTTAATTACCCTACCCCCAACCAACCTATACATATGTCACCCCACGCCTACATATTGTCTCTCTCTCTCTCTCTCCACCCACAACACACGCACCAACGTTTCCCTTCTTTAAAATTACTAGCTTCGGCGAAGCTTCTCGTCGAGTTGGAGGTGCTAATGCTGCTCATCACATCGTCATCGACCTCACTGCAAACAATCGTGTCAGCCACTCTACTACTGTTGTAAGCAGCACTTAGCAGTAACGAAACTTCTCGTCGCCGACGACATCACTATTACTGCAGCAGCGGCAAGCCATACTCGCGATAGCGACACGACGGTGGTGATGTTGTTGGGGTGGATCTACGCGTTGGTGATGCTGTTGTTAGATCTGGGTGAGATGGTGGTGCGATGTCAAGCTGTAGGTTGGTAGTGGTGGTGCGAATATACGTGGTGGTTGTGAGAATCTGTGAATTTGTGGTATGGTGTGGTTATGGATTGTGGTGGTGGTTATGGTGGCAAGTTGGTGGATTCGAGGAGGTGGTGGCAGATTTTGGTGTAGGTGGTGGCAATGGTGGTGGTACAGGCATGAACACCACCGAAGGTGATGCCGCCCAAAAGACAGTGGGTAGCTACTAGCGCTTGGCTTGATTTTTGGTGCTTTTGGGAAGATATTAGGCCTAAATGTTGGTCGAGGTTTGTAGAGGAGGTTGAGGTGGTCATGCTGGTTGTGGTGTCCGACAGCTTGAGTGGTGGTTGGCTGGTGTTTGGAGACTTCAAAGGCGGCACGCCACTGCTTGCAGCTACGAGCAATGGATCTTTCATGTAGTGGCGGTGGTGTGATGGTGGTTAGGATTTATTGAAAGTGTTGGTGGTGCACATTTGGTTGACATAGATGGGATTGGTGGTAGTGACAACGAAAATTGAGTGTGACCAAGTCTATTTTCATTATGACTGTCTGTGATCAGATCTATGTTAACTGTGACTGTATGTGACTTGGTTACATATAATCACAAATTAGACTGATATGGTCACAGATAATCACACTAAAGACAAATTTGGTCACAATTAGTCACGGATAACACAAGCCAGTGAATGTAGTAAAGTTAGAGGTGTTGGTGGCAGTGACTGGTGGTGGATTGTGGTGATGGTTGCGGTGTGTGAAGATTTATTTGTGATGACTTTTTGTTGTCAAATATGTGTTTATTTTGAAAGTTGTGACCAATTCTGTGTTAATTGTGATCGATTGTGACTTGATCACATACTGTCACAGTTTAATATTAACTTGATCACAGACAATCACACTAAATACAAATTTGATCACAGTTAGTCACACTGAAGACAATTATTTGTAGTGATGGGCACAAGTAGTGAATGGTTGGTAAATGTGCACGTGGGATGGAGTGGTGATGGTGCAGCTGGTCACATAAGTCATTTCATAGGTCACATATCATTATTAAAGTCACATATGTTATTTGTTACAAGTCACAATTCATACATTACATGTCATAATTCGTCGTTAAGGTCAGAATTCACTGGTCGTGGTTAGTCACCGTTAGTCACACTGAAGACAATTTTAGTCACAATTAATCACAGATGGTCATATCTTACTAACAAATCACATAATTTTCATTAGTTACAAACCATACTATTTCCTTTGACACAAATTTCATCAATTCCGTTGCCCATATCACAAGATTTATATTTACTATTGAAAATAGAATTTGTATTTACCATCATATCTAATGGAAACAAACTTCCATTTTTACATGAAAAATAATTAAGGCCCTGTTTGATTCCCATTTTAATTCTCATTCTCATTCTTCTACTCATTTTTAACCACACATTTTTCAATAAAATAATATTTTCTATCACATCAATAAATTTTCCTTCTTTTTCAACCACACATTTCCCATCATATCACTATTTCAAAATTCATTTTTCCCAAATAATGCCTATCAAACACACTCTAAAGTGGAAAAATAAATGAAAGCACATACACTATAACAACCATCACATTTTATGTTACAAGTTACATGTAACAATTCACGGGTTACAAGTCATATTTCATATGTCACAGTGTGTACAGGTTACAAATCCAATATAACTAATCATAGGTCATTGGTTATAAAAAAAAAAAGATCGTCGGAGCAGTCGTCGAAGCAGTGGAGGGAAGGTGGTGTAGTGAGGTGATAAGATGAGGTGGGTGAGGTGACATGGGGTGAAAATAATTAATGTATATTATATTTTAATTTAATATTTAATAAATTTATTTACCACCTAATTTTTGAAATAATTTCACAAATTTGTTAATTTTGAAAAGTAATTCTTATATGTAGGTATTATGTGATATTCTCTTAGTTCCAAGCAAATTGAGTAATGTTATCTTAGCCCAAACAAATTATTAATATTATGTAGTGTGCATGACATTTACTATTTGTTTGAGTCCCATTTTGTCAAAAAATTATTTTTTAATCAAGCGCACTACCATAAAATAATTTTACATGTTAATTCAAAAAAAATTCTCATTTTTGAATTACACATTTTTAAAAAAAAAAAAAAATCACTATTTCATAACACATTCCACCAAAAAAATAATAATAATAATAATAATAATAAAATTTAAAAATAAAATAGAGCCGATGGTGCTGCTTGAGAGTTTTGGTAACCATTTATGGAGTTTTTTTCGAAGTATCTATTTTAAGCATTTATGAACAATTTTCAATATTTTCAATAACAATTTTTAAAATAGTCTAACTCTTACGTTATAATTTAACATCCAACCATTCCGAATGTCTTATAAAAGAATAAAATTACAAGTTTAATAAAAAGTGCATGTTTGAATAATTGATAAATTTGAAAATAATTTTGTTAGAGAGGATAAAATTGAAGGAAAATTTGAAACATGTTACTCAGACGATTTTAAGTATTTAACACGATAAGTCTTCATAAATTAATTCTAAAAATTTCATCGTTTTATTATTGATGATTAATTCTCAAGTATGAAAATAAAAATGCTCTTTCTTGAAAATGATGAACTTAAAACTTCCAAATGTAGATATATCGATGGAAGCAGAACAGCCATAACCTAACTAGCAAAACATACACATTCAATAAACAAAGTAGCAATCGTTTGAACATTTTTTGGGACAGATTCCAGAGGATTGTCAAACAGAATTTACACGATTCAGGGGGTCAATTTACATGTTTCAACTCAACTTCCACATCCGTTTGTTCCAAATGTATTCTCCCCACTGTAAGTCATGTATAGGAAACCGTCCTCATCTTTGTTGTCCTCGTAAATTGTAGACATCATAGCAGCTGCAATAGCACCGAACGTTAAAATGCTCGAAAACCACAGAAACATATTTTGTGCAATGTCGAAACTATTTTGAATGTTCTACTCACCAGTCGGAGGAAGAATGTTCTTGACAAAGATAAAAATTGCCTTCTCTGCACCGAGCTTAATCCTCTTTCGGACAACATAGACAAATTGTCCAACAGTCAGATCAGCAGGAACCAGATATCTGTATAATCAAGATTAAAAATATTGCGGACGAGTTAATGAGGGAAATTTAACTGGAAAACTGAATCTATCATATCGAACATGTTATCATTTGAGTTATTAGTAAGAAAAAGAAAGAAGAAAAGCAATTTTAAGGGCTTGCACAGTTACATAGTTTACAATTGACTGACATCCTATGCCAAATCAATTGTAAAAAGATTGAGAAGAAAAGGCCTGCTTGACACTTCAAAAACATTGACACCAGAACAGAAATGCCACAGGAATGGAAATAGCAGTTGTTGGGCTGGGATGCTGGGGGGGTTTGTTGTCACCACAGAACTTTAAAAGATGCCTATCTTCAGTATGTGGTATGTTATAACAATAATTCATGTACCATAAAACCTATCTGCAACTATACCACTCACAGGATCTTTTCAGTAAAGGCCCATAAAACCAATCTCTTCAGTATGTGGTATGTTATAACCATAATTCATGTACCAGAAAACCTATCTGCAACTATACCACTCACAAGATCTGTTCAATAAGGGCCCATGTGGCATGAGCCAAAAGGAGCTTTTGGACCGATTTGGTTAATTTTATAAAAGTGTTTCTTTTGATTAGAAGAGTTTTTAGAGGGAGATTGTCCAATGTAGCTTCCTCTAAAAGCTCTTTCGGAAGAGGAAGCTTTTTCAGAAATTAATTTCCAAAAACCAACAAAGATAGTTTTCCGTAACTATAACAACAGTAATGAGATAAGCTTTATTTCCAAAACTATGCCAACTGAAAAGCAGAATGACGAAAAGAATATTGGCAGTATAAAAATTTAAACACATCCAGTAACCATAGATATTTTCAACAACGAGAACCAAGTATCAAAAGATATTGAAGATAACTAACTTCTTCTTGTCAATTTCTGGTATATCACTTCTTTCTGCCTTCTCCACAATAACCTGAATAGCAGAAGCAGATATTATGAATAGATCAAGTGGAAGGACAAGATGAAATATCAGGTACCCTACAAGTCTCCAACGCGAAAAATGAATTCTTCAATACCGGAATTCTATCAGGGTACTTCTCTCGGATTCTAGCAGCTTCTGCTTGTCGCCTCTCTGTAAAATTTGAATTAATATCATTAGATATTAAGAATGATATTGTAAATACCCTAAAAATGAAAGGAAAAAAAAAATAATAATAAAATATAAAGAAGAATTGAGATGTTCTCAACTTAATAGCATATATGAGAATTAAAATTCACATACCCAAGAAGACGATATTTGCATTTGGAAGGAATTAAATTTTGAAAAGCACTTTAATTAAAAATTCAACATTCATTAGGAATAACAATAAATCATCCATTCATGTTATTTCCTCTCGTGCAACAATACAAACTGCAAAAACAAACATACCACACCATATTCGTCAAGTTTCACTCAACCAAGTCCCATTCCATACGAATTTTACACAAGTACGCACAAAAAACGATGATCCACGCCACAGAAGTTCAAAAGAAACATTGCTTCAAATTAATTACATGCAATCTATTAATCAAAGCAAAAGAATCGAAATTCGAAAAATGATGTTAATCAACGAGCAGGTAACCGGAGAAAAAGGTAACAATGCATTTACCGAGTGGGTGTTCCAACTTAAAGGAGCTCTTGGCCATGGCGACTCGTCAAAGCTACAATTCGGAGTTCGGACGACTAGTTCAACTGCGAAACGAAGGCAAAAGAGAAGGGGCAATTTCTAGGGTTTGTTATTTCGAAGAAAAAACATATACAATTAATAATTATCCTTTCCGTGACGAAAACGTGGTAGAAGTATAACAGTACAGAATCTCGTGTTAAGTTATACAATCTTGCTACCCGAAGTTTGACACTTCAAAACTTCTGACCCCACTCGTTTTCTTACATTGGACATGGGACCTACACATTTGTTGGAAGTGAGGCTCGACCCCATATGATTTCGCCGATGGGGTCAGATAATCCGGATTATCAAACTTCGAGTACAAATGATTTAATCTTAAGTTATATTGCACTACTCGTCCCCAACGTTTGAGAAAATTAACATACCTACCCTCAATCTTCTTTTGCCCAATATTTTTCTCCAACCTTTGAAAAATTAGCAAACCTAGCCCAATTTGATATTTTCATCCAAAAATCTAATAAATTTGTGTAAATGACAATCTTACTCTTTAACCAAATAAATAAATAAAAAATAAAGCACCTAATTTTAATTTCAACCATAAAGTCAAAATTCGAATTCTCTCCATCTAGTCATTTCATATAAGAGATTAATGTGAAATTTTGCAATTATGAGCTTTTGAATCTAAAATTTGTTTCATAGCAAAAGAATCGAGTATAGCATTTCAATTCAGTTGCCCTAAGCACAATCCCGACCTTGTTTCAAAGAAAAATGTTACTATTACTTATTCGGTTGGTTGATGTAAAAATTGTAACCATACAATGGAATCATTTATTTGGATGTCAATGCGATTTTAAACTAGAAAACATTATTCCTAATAAGACTAGACTCTTTCTCAATCATATCTCGTATCCAATCTAACTTACCAATCAGATATTTAATAGAGACCTTATTTCAATAGTAAACATGAGTAATAAAATTCATCTAGTGCAAATGTACACTCAAAAGGGGCAACTTTAAGTCCTTTCTTGCCCAGCTTCTTTAGAAGGAACAAAAGGAGGCTCAAATCTCCTAAAGACCCTATAAGCTGAGATTACAGCCAATGCAAGGAAACAACAAACTGCTATGACATAAAGAACCAAAGCTATTTTCAATCTATTGCAGAACTTTCCAAAAGAACCACAGGCTTCACTCCATGTCACTTCTTGATCCCCATTATATGCTAAGTAAAGAAACTCCACCAATGCAGCCATTGATGTCACCATTAAATATGCTAGCACCTGTGTGATTATCAACAACCAATACAATATAAGAATAAAAAGATAAATATAAATTCTTGCTTTTTAGTTAAGATTTATTATTGTGGGACCTACAGGAAAGATTTTTAAAGATGTCCCACCATAAAAATAAAGATCCAAAGAATGTAGTTTCTGTTAAAAGATTAAACTTTGTACAAATAAACGCGTTTTCTTTAACCGTTTCAACTATTAGATCCCGAATTCTTCTTTTCCATCTGCTTCTGAACAGCTTCCTCCAAAACACGTGTTTTGTGGGGATTAAAATCAGATTTTTAGTAGATTGTAATAGAAGTTTTTGAAATGTATGGTTAAAAAGTTGTGAGACCCAAAAAAGATGTGGTTGATATTAATTATTTGACTTTGACTTAGATTAAAATCAGATTTTAATCCATAGCCAAGCCCCTAATCAAATAAAGCAATTCTTGAAAATTATCTAAACACGTTTAAAAGTAATTCCTTAGTCTCAGATGCAGCTTTTGACTTTTCAAAAATCTTGTCGAATGGAACCTTAATATTTTAGACCGGAGAGTTTAGATGATGGGATAGTACACAAATATCGAATTCAAGTTTTGTTATCGTTATCGCCAATATTCGAAATTGCAAAAGGATTTGATAGAAACTAAATTTAAATAAATAAAAACGTTTCATTTAACATCTAAAGTGATGGTTCAACTTGTTGTATATAAATTGATCTAGAGGAAGTGAAAACCTGATCTGAAACAAAGAAAAGCCATGTTTTAGTCATTAGGCATCTGACCCATGAGGAAGCAACAGCAAAAAGGGCATATCCTGCAGATATAGCACTGATGCAAACCATATACCTGTCCAGAGATGTAAAATTACAATCTATATTCAACAATAATAGATACAAATTATTCACAGATAATGAATCGAGAATTTCATATTTCTTACTTGAGTCCAATGAAATTACTGTACTCCACTTTTCCATAGATGCTATTATCTTGCTGGTTGGTGACAGTTAGCCATATGGATGCAACACTCAAAGGAACAACAAACATTCTAAGAGAACAATCTATGAGTCTTAGGTTGGAAACATCATTGCCAAGAAATCTCATATTTTCAAGAACTGGAGAGAAGGAACAGTATGAAGTGAAGAGATGGGAGAACTGTATGGAAGGGTGAGGGCTATATCAGTGGACAAATGTGATTATATACACATTTTTCAAGTTCTTGATTTTGTGGGTTTTTCAGATTTCAAATTTTTTTCCAAGGAGAAAATGGGTCAGTCTGAAAGAGTGTGGAGACAGGTTGGTGATTGAGTGGGAAGAGTGAGAATTAGTGGGCTAGCTTTTTCACAAGAGGAATCATGCTAGATAGGGTTGGTGACGAATTTGGATTTGTCCATTTTTCTTAAACCTATTTCAACTATACATTACATGGAATTCACAATTTTTATCAATTTTCAATCACCTATTTAGTAGACTTTTATTAAAATTTACTGAAAAATAGACTTTTAACTAAACCAACCAAGGGCCGAATGTTTCACGGCCCTTAAGCATTTGTTTACATCTGATATCCCCATCAAGAGATGCTGACTTGCCTGCAAGGATATGGCTTGATACAGAGAAAAGTGTTCTTCCGCAGAAATCAATTACCTTATCTCCCCATAACCCCTCAAAATAATAATAATAATAAAATTATATATATACAAAAAAAAATCACAAATTACAAGTGTTTTTTCGTTAGTGGTGCAAATTGGATCAGGTTTTGTGGCCTTTTTCAACATGGAAAGAGTCCATAAGTTCATTTTTCTTTGTCAATATTATCAAATCTTTCTTATCAAACATTCACTCAGTACAAAAACTCACAAATTACGCGAATTTTCCAGTTGGTGTGTGAATTGAATCCTTCTTCGATGTGTGATGAGCCTATAATCTTTATTTTCTTCGTTGGTCAAATTCTCTTTGCCAAACATTCGCTCAAAGTTTTGTTCCGTGTTAAGACATTCACAATTTTCATCACATGTTTCACTGAAAGTTGTGTGCCGTGTTAGGACATTCATAATTTCCATCACCTGTTCAGCACCCCGATGAAAACAACAATTTCGTAAAAGAATAAAAATAGGAATTGCCAATTAAAATTTCTGTGATCAGTGAAAAGTTACAAGCTTTCGTCCTCAGATGAGTTGAAATTTGAAAAATCATGAAAAGAAACATGTCTCCAAAAAGTTCACATGTGAAAGACAAACTATAATGTAAAAGCAGCAAAAAAGGCAGTAAAAGCTTGCTTAAGAATACAGACTTATTATGAGTTCCACTAAGCCATAATGATCAAGAAATATATGGATATTACAGCTTAGCAAAAAAAAATTGTTTACATTGCTCCTGTTAGGATTGCTACAATGAACTGTCTCCTATGTTACAATGGAGCAGATTTCGACTTCAACCTCTATCTCTGTTTCTATATCAATATACGTTACAGGTAAGTACAACGTACAAATCGCTGAAATGTCGTGTAAAGAGAAGACTACCGGAGGATGGACAAAAATGTGCAATTTCACTCCACAACCACACAGTGTTCTCGGCTTTCCCAAATAGGCCGTGAATTCAAGAGATTGGAGAAATTGATGCAAGTCAGAAATTTGCATTCCATAGAGTTTTCTCACCTTCCCCGCATCGTCTGTGAACCTCCTTGATCCTATCGGCAGAATTGCAGATGCCACTGCAGCTCCAATCAAATGAAGCAACACAGATGTTGCCTGCCTGAGCCTTCCACTCACAATCTGTGGTAAAATCAACATAGTTAAGGAAATTAGCAATCATGCACTATGTTGTTTATGTGTTTCTTCTTACTTTTGGGAGTAATACATGGCAAAGAATGCTTCCGTTCATTGAATACAATCTACTATTTTTTTAAGAGAAAATTAAGTAATTCCATAAAACAGAGAAAAAGGACTAAAAAGTTTCAAACCCATAAAAAATGAAGTCTTAGTCAGAAATAAGATTTTAAAATCTCTCTCTCTTGTGGTAGACGGGTAGATGGGCCACCAAGTTTTTGTATTTTCGTATTTTTAGTCCTGGTTCCTTCTTAATGGTGACTAATTTTTTTACAACCTATGAGTGAAAGAACCATTGTAGGATCTCAGCCCAATGGCATCCCAGAAGATCGAAGAACATTTGACAAGCAACCAGATTCAGCAACGGGATCCAAGCAGTTTCGTAACAGTACTAGAAGTATATATTTGTTGAGTGAAGGATGTTGACTAACAACAGACGTTCACAAGTTCTAATGGCTCACCTGGATGTACGGAATTGAGATTATCTAGGTGCAAGTGGAGATACATTGGGTAACAGTTTAAAAAACAAAAAAATGATGACTCTTCTAGTCTATTCTGAAGTTAAAGTGACAGCCAGGTATATTGGTTGTTTTGCTGACGATATCTCAAACATAAGTATGCCAAGGCATAATCAGGTTTGGCTACTATCCATGAGATGGATATGCAGTGGAATATATATGCCTCAGTAAAGAAATATCTTCTCCAAAGAAGACGAATGTAGATTGGGAAAAAAAATTCCCTTAAAGAGTCGTACAGCTGTTCTAATATAGACAAACTTCTAACACAAAGTATTATTGGAAGCTGATGTCTCAGAATTTGGGGATTTTTTCCTTCCTTCTTTGTTTTTCTCTGTTCTTTTTTGTAAGGGATGCGAGGTGAGAGAGTTAAGTTAATTTTACCAGGGGGTGTTCCACAACATAATCTCCTGTCATCTATATGCTCCACGTCTAATCCAATGAACCAAGATCCCAGCGAAACATCCTCATTTGCGTACTTGTGCAGAAGGTGCCTAGGATAATTAAAATTACAAATCAATTAGTAGAAGTATAGAAAGACACAAAAAAACCCCAGCAAAACAAACACTCACTGGTTTATTGATATATAAGTAGCCAAATTTTTTGAAATGGCATATAATTGTCCTGTAGCATGACGAAAATATTTATTTCCTGGCACACCAAATTTCCAGGACTCCGGTTCATGATATCTTACACCCCTGTTAATATAAATGGAAAAAATGAACAGTAACGAACAAACCAAGAAAGAAATATAAGGTGAATTGCGTCTCCGTGGTATTTACAAAGAGACAAACTTTTAGGAAGTCTATACTTACTTTTGAGCAAGTACAGGACCAGATTTCATGCATCCAATATACACCCTTGGTTTTGAGCGATGCCGAGCTAGAGTTGCTCCTAATGTTGCTACAGTGCATTTCCATAAATCATTAAGTGGGTGCACTAAGAAGCATGTACACGGAGCAGACTACAAAAACAATTCTTTCACACCCTTTTGGTGATTGAGACGTGACAAAAATACATGGTTTGCGTTACCAAGTAAAATAAATAAAATTTTACTGGGCCAAATACAGCTAAACCAATAACAAAAAAGAGGGAAAGTTAATGTCCTGCTTGGTGATTTCTTTACCAGACAAGCAAGCAAAAAGGCACCATAAAGATAAAACAAAGAGAAATGAGAAACTAAGAATTATCATCCTAGATGGAATTTGTGTAAGATTAAAATAGAAATATTGACAGGATAACTTTTAAAGGAAGAATATCAGCATTACCTATATTCACGTGTACGTCATCATCTACTTTGACATAGAAATCTGCATCCCAAAGAGCTACTGCAGTAGTAAAATAGGCCTTTGTCTTGGCAGATAGTTCCAGGTACCCCTCAACATGTTCCTAGACAATAAAGTATTAACAAGATGGGAAACACTTCATTGTATTTTTAACAGTACCATGCAACATGTGGGTAGGGGGATTTAATGTAAACACGCAGGCTTTCCACACAAGATGGTGCATGGAGATTTGAGACCTCTATTTTCCCATCAGACTACTTTCGAGAAAGAAAAAAAAAAAATGGTAAAACCAGAAGTAATGACGATACCAATCTCAAAATGTCTCCATGTTTCCTATCTTCTGCTTCAATAGCTCTATCAAGAATGCCACCTGATGTTGCACTGTTGACCAGAGGTTCAAATATGAAAGGGAAGGAAAATTAGATACCATTCCTTGTTAACTTGTAATTAAATTAAAATATGACCCTAAAGAAAATTCAAATGAATGTTCATTATGATCAAATGCTGTGAAATAAAAGTTTGCAGTTGTTAAAATGCTCTTCTAAGCCACTGAGGTAATTCAATTCCATTTTAAGTGCCTGTTTGTTTCCCATTTTTTCCGATACTGTAATGAGTTTTTTTACTGTTGGAAGCCTGCAACTCACCCACAATGTGAGAGGCCAGTAAAAAAAAGAGCCAGGTGGGGCCCATCAACAGTCTAATTTCTTCTAAAAATGAGAAGCAAAATGGCAAACAAACAGAATCTAACAATAAACAATGTGCTATATGTATCCAATCCATCTGGAAGTAGAACTGGTTCCTAAAAAACGACACGAAGAAAAGAAAAGGCACCAATACCAACCAATAAAATGTTAGACATATACTTTAGGTTGGGGAGTTGCATAAAAGAAGGATCTCAGTCAACGGACAATTGACATATATATAAAATTGTCGTGTGCAAATGACATGGTTAACAAATATTAGAAGGGAAAGCACCATATATAAAAAGCAACAGTTAACATGAATTCCAAATATCTGCATCCCACCTGTGTCCAATCACAAAGCGAATAACAATGCCCTTTTCTTCCTCGAGCTTTTTGTGTTTATCACCTGCTTAGTCCAACAAATAAGAATATTCTTTATAGTAAGCAGAGAAAAATATTCCAGGAGGAGACAGATATGCTAAAGTTCTACGCACCTTGTGGCATCCAAGTAGCACGGACAGAATCTCTCCTCTTTCGGCTGTTAAAAGCAGTGTTTATACCTATTACCATCAAATATTTTCTTTTTTTGATCAATTCCGGAATCTTGACTTCTTCAGATATTGGGGAACCACTAAGTAAGGAATCTTGCACAGCCCTGGCTGCGGCTAATTCCATCTCCAAATTCGAAATAGTCTTATCCAGAGTCCTGCATTTTTTATGGTCGTGAATTTGAAAATTTTATCGAAATTTAAACTGAAATATAACCTACTTCAAGACAAGGGGCTTACTGTATCGAATCATGCGTCTTTGAAACTTCACCTAATATATCTTTCGGTCCACCTTTTACATCCTTCTGACAAAAGAAAAACAAATTAATTAATTTTCTCTAGAACTCTACCCAGGTTTCTGTTCACATAAATCAAGTTTATAGTACCTAGGCTGATTCATGCAGATGGAACTTGGCAGTAAAGATAAATTTATTGGAATTGGTTATCAGTACTCACCAATCTTGGATTGCATTCAGCTGAAACCATAAGCTTATCATCTGCAACTTCTGTTGGCCTTGACGTATCTTTAGCTTCTGGCATTGTCCACATCCTATTAGCAACAAATTTAAATCAAGTAGGTATGCACGTAAGAATCTCAGTGAAGCAAGTTGAGCAGATAAGACAAATTGCGGACAGAAAATGTGCCAGGGGGAGAATGCAGAACTCGGGAGAACAGTCAAGAGATACGGTAACATTATAAGCTTATCTTTTGTCTAATTCTTTTAGGTGCTGTTAAGATTTTATGACAGCTTTTGCAGTTTTACATGATACTAGTTTTGGTAATAGCATTACGAGAATTTCTCATGGGGAATAAAATTTTAACCAAGAACCCGCAATTTTAATTGAAGGAGTTAGGACTCGAGCTAAATCAAATTTCAAGTTTCCCAAACAGAACCCCGAAAAGGGAAACTTTTCCAGCATAAGCAAACTTATGAAATATCATTTGACTTGTAGATCATAACCTAATTGGCTAATCCAATACATTGAACACCAGCATTTCTTTGATAACCAATTACATAATTTTACTATCATGAACATCATAAGTGTCGATTATCAAAACACAGACGTATTTCAAGAACCTACATTAAATTAAAGTCAATCAAATTCAAGTAATTCAGTAAGAATTTCAATGGTCAGATGATCAAAATGAACTAGTTGACCAAGAAATTAAAAGGAAAATCAAGAAACCAAACCTGTCAGTAAAGAGCATCCCAGCACAGAAGCATCCAATACAGAGAAAAATATTGAACTTTCTTGAAACAAAATTCTTCGAAGTTGACTCCACTCCTCTACTCTTCCAGGACATTCTGCTCTTTTTTAGCTAAAAGTTGCTTAATTTAAGCAAAATCATTACAAATGTTCACACAACTGAGATAAACACCTCAAGTAACAGATCCAACAGATCAAATCTATCACTTCACAAGCACCAATTGGCTAATTCAAGTAGCCAAAATTCAATAAAACAGTAATCAAATCAAGAAAAAAATATAAGAAATATTAATATGTACAATTCATATCATACAACCCAATTACACCTATCTCTTCTCTCTGTGAAAATTCACCCAGATTTTTCAATAAATTGTTAATCAAGTCAACCAACTTTTTGTATACTCTCTCTCTCTCTCTCTCTCTCTCTCTCTGGTATGTATGTATATTTACTGGTGTAGTTGAATCTGAGAAGAAGAAGAAGAATGGTGGGGGAGTTGGTATGTGGAATTTGAGAAGAATAGAAGACAGATTTTCACATGTAATTTTCTTGAAAACAGACCTCTCATTTTGTGTCTGTCTGTCGGTGAGCCCTTCCTTCCTTCATCAATTTTTATTTTTTTGGGTGGTGTCAGAGACTCACATATACATAATAGTTGGTGAGATATGATTTAATCTAAAAAAATTCAATCAAATAACAAAAAAAATCTCACTTTTTTTTTTAACACTTCATTGTGTAAACACTATTATGTTATTATTTATGTACAAGTAGTATTATTCTTTTTTTTTTCTCCCACCATGCTACTTACAATAGATTTTTTTTTATCGATGTTGAGGTGGCAAACAGTTCAACTCTTGATTTAAATTTCATTAAATTTTTTTTTTTTTTTTTTTTGAATTCCAACATTTTTTATCTTAAAAAGTAATTTCACGTTTTTAAATTAAATTAGATGGTATTTGAAAAATCCAACTTAAAATGGAAATCCATTCAGTACGAGAGAGATTGAAACTTTGTGCTTATTTTTTTGATGTGGTTTAATTATTTTTTCCATTGGATCTCATACTTAGAATGATTAATTGCAATCAACATTTCAATGATATGTAGACAGTAGGTGTAAGTAGGTGTAAGGAACATGGTTGTCCCTTAATGATGAATTTTATAGGTCAATAGCCAACTTCAACTGTTCAGAAAAGGGAAACTGAAGCAAATGGTCTCAAATCTTTGCTCATATTGCATTTTTAGATCCATTTGATTGCAAGAATAGAATTTGAATAAAAAGAAAATGAATTATAGAAAATTAAATTATTTAGAACTTATTTTATCGGGAATTATCAATTAATTGTGTTTGATTGATATAATTTCACTCGAAAAAATTTGAAATTTTGGATATTTTGGTATTCATTTAGCTTATTTTTCATGAAAATTATCCATTAAAGGGATAGAGTTTGTTCCAAAAAAAAAAAAATCTAGAAAGGCTTTTCCCACCAAAGTGGTGGGAAAGTCAATTCCCCAAAAAGCAAGAAAAAACAAAAAATGTGGAAAACATTTGCCAAGAAAATATTTTGAATCAAACACACAAAAAATTGTGGAAAATGAAAAATGTTTTCATTTTTTATGAAAATGGTACACAATCAAACATGGCCTAACTATCTTTTTGAATGGAATCCATCGAAAATGAGTATTCGTGCCAAAGATGCAAAGGTTTAAAACCATATGCGTCATTTTTAAAAAATTGAACTAAGGGCCCGTTTGATTGGGCACTATTTTCACATTTCTTGTGTGTTTAATTCAAAATATTTTCTTGACAAATGTTTTCCACATTTTTGGCTTTTTCTTATCTTTTGAAGAATTAGTTTTCCTACCACTTTGGTGGGAAAAGCCTTTCCAATTTTTATTTTTATTTTTATTTTTATTATTATTTGCAATTGGAACAAATTTTAGGCCAATTGTAAAAAAAAAATATATATATATATATATATTATTTATTTAATTGACAATTTCTATGTAAAACAAAGTCAAAGTATTCGTATTTTTTTTTTTTTTTTTTTTTGCAATTGGAACAAACTCTATCCCCAATTGTAACAAATTATATCTCTTTAATGGATAATTTACATAAAAAATAAAGTCAAACGAATACCAAAAAATTCAAAATTTTAAATTTTTTCGGATGAAAAAATATATCAATCAAACACAATTAATCGACAATTCCCGATAAAACAACTCTAGGCAATTCAATTCCCTATAATTCATTTTCTTTTCCCCAAATTTCATTCTTGCAATCAAACGGACCCTCAATTTTGTGTGTGAAATGCAATTGTTCTTTTTTTTGTTTATATATAGATATATTTGAATAGGCAATTTTGCCAAAGGATCATAAAGTAAAGCTTTTTTTTATTTTGTTAAAAAATCATATTTTTAGTAAATTTTGATTTAAAAAAATGATGAATTATGTTATTAAAAAGTTGATAAAAATTTTGGATTTCATATAATGTATAATTAAAATTACTTGTTGACTTTGATTTATATTTTTATCAATTTTTAATTAAATAAAAACGTGACAAAACAAGTGAAAAATAAAACAAAAAAATATAATATAATCATTGTCTTCTTCCTGTAAGTATTATGCCCTAGGTCCAATCGATTTAGGTTATAAACACTTTTAATATGTTTAATGCATTTATTTTGACAAGATCTATTGTTTATTTAATTAATATTATGATGAATGATATTAAATAATAGAGTCTGTAAATTCAAGTTTCAGTAATTTGTTGATCACAAGGAGTTGTGATTGTGAGATACAAATTACGTTTGATTGAATCTTAAACAATCCATGGTCGTAAGTGAGAACGAGATACGGATATCGTTATTACGGATAGACCATCACGTGTGGCCTTTCTTACTTATGAAGTAAGTAGCTGATCTCACAAGTTAAAGTGTAGTGACACTTAAATGAACACGTGAATATTTTGTTATAGAACAAAATATTGGAGACCCGCTGGGGAGATTCCACATGGATAGCTATCTGAGTGTCAGTGGTTAATCTCCAATGTTCGGTAGTGGAATTGATCCTTCGGCTTGAGGTCATCATAGTACCTTATGTGGGGACAGTCATACTTTGGTGATGCTGGAAGTTGCTCCGTCAAGGGCCACTAATACAGCATCGTTCGGGTATGTCAAGAATCATACGAAGGTTGTGAATGATCAATAGAGGATTCGCCACTCTTAGATAGTAAGAGTTTGTGATCTGCATTTCATCCAATTAAATTGATAATGAAATCCTTGGCCAAGGTGTACACATAAGTCGAAAAGAAGTTTCGACTTACATTGACTTAATAGTGGAATGAAAGATATGATCGATAATCGAGATTGACACATATCTATATCCCGTAATTGATCGGATCATATTGACGAAGGGATTATAGTTTCACGATAAACGAACGAGTTTGATTTTGTCATACCACGTGACATTTCTCATCGCATGTATTTCCCTGATACATTGCTAGATGTCAATTTGGGACGACAAATGTGAATTAGTATTAAATCAAAATAGTGTTTTGGTTTATCGATTTTGATTAGATCAAAATAATAATTCACGTCGTTAGGTAGCGTGATTGGGAACCTAATGGATCACACACAAAATGAGAATTGGAAGATTGAGAGTTACTAATTAATTAATTGACAATCGTTGGATAATTAATTAATTGGGTTACTTATTAATAGGCCCGAATTAATTAATGAGATTAATTAATTCATAGACCGGATTTAATTAATTGGATTAATTAAATACTGAACCGGGTTAACTTTAAAGGACGGGCCAAGCCCGTTTGGGCTTATATATAAGTTGCTAGGATTTTGGGTTTGTAGAGAATTTTTCATTCATTATTCTTGCTAGCACAAGAAATAAAACACTGATTTTCTCTCTACATTGTTCTCTGTGTGGATACTATTGGAGGCTAGACAATTGGACAGTTGTGGGAGACAGATCAGAATTACTGAAGTAGAAGGAATAACAAAAGAGTTTGCAGATTTCACAAAATGTAAAATCTATATCACAATTTCTATCTAAACGCAAAGTAGATCCTTGATGGGAATTGAAAATTGTTATATTTTCGCTGTGCATGTTTAAGTAAATTCTCAAACACTTCCATCCATCTCATCCCATCCCCTCCCACCGCACCACAACTACCCCAGCCGCCACCACATCGACGGTACCACTCTCTATGCATAACAAAATGAAAACAAAAGGTTCTCATATTCTTTCAATAAGCTAAAAAAAATTTAGATAGCTCAAGCATTTATTGTTCTCAAAGTCCATCAGCCTATCGAGTTTCATACAATAGTTCTTCACAACCCACGAAAGCCTATAGTGGTGACCTTCTAGACATCTCATTTTTTGTGCTTTTCAATTTTCTTGCTAGAATCTTCCGCGAGGCCCTGAACTACCTGAAACTTGAAGTTGGGATATTTCATCCCGTACTTTGGTAAAGAATTTGTAGAAGCTTATATTAAACTCTTAGCTGAAGAACCAAGCCCAATTACCAAATTAGAATTACCACTATTCCTGCCGTTTTCCAAACAAAAACGAAATTTCCTTACCATCCATAATCATCTAGTATATCGATAGCACCTTCTTAGGGCTATCACTTGCTTTTGAATCGAATATAACGAAATTCTCACAATCTCACTTCGTATCAAGCAAATTTTAGTAATGAAAATTTATTTTCTCGATTTCCCAGAAAACAGCTCTACTTAAATATATTTTATTGTAATAATGGATACATTCATTAATGGTGGTGAAAAGGGAAATTTTCGAATTTAAGATTTCCTCTTTGTTGGTGATTTGATGATTTGCTATTTCCTATGATGAATTTTAGTCATTGTTTGTTGATGGTAGCATTCATTGCACAAAAGTAGCTGCCTTTTTGGACGGGAGCTGTTAGTCCATTAAAAGGAGATCACTGTTTAAGAGACATGGGAGGATCGTAGCGGGATACGTGGCAAACAGAAAATCAAAGATGACCGAAATCTGCTTCGACCTAAGTGTCCAGATCAATTACCGAAGTCATAGCCGAGGTGCCTTGTTGAACGAAACCGATGTCCTTTGTTTGAAACCGATGTTCTTTGTTCAAAATCGAAGTCTTATCGCCCAATCCTTATGCCGAGGCACCGCTTCCTAGCTGCCTAATGCTTCGTTCATCGAGGTCTTCAAAAGAAACAAATCTAAATAATATCTTTGAGAAGTGATTAATGTGACGAGTCACTTTAAGCCACCTTACTTAATGTCAGTCTAGGGGAAGGAAGTGACAGGACACTCATTACTATAGTTAATGTTATGAATGAGTGATGTGATATTTAACTCAATAGGATAAAGTCACGTGGATTCAATCCGACGGTAGGCAATTCGACCATTTGGCTATAAATAGCACTTCTTGTGATTGTAATGGGGATGCAAAAATTCGATATAACTGAAGGCATAAACTTGAGTTCTTATAAAGATATTATTGTGAAAACACTCTGTTCTTATAATTATTGTAACTTTGCAATACCATAATGGATAAAACGTAAAACCAGTTATAAATTTTTATTCATATGACACGATAATCATCCGTTGGTATTCCGACTCGTCCGTTCATACATAATTTTCGATCATCAGTTTCGATCAACTCACCGGAATCCACGTGTCATAAGTCCGATATCAACATTTGTTGACAAAATTTTTTGGAGTCAACAAGATCCATCCAAAAGGACTATTTGCTCCGAAAATACAGAACTTTAAGATCATTTACACAACTTAAAGGTTTGGACCAGAAATGCAATATGAACAAAGGTTTGGGATCACTTATGCCAATTTCCCTTTACTAACTGATTGACCTTTTGCACTTTGTAAAATTATGGGGATTTTCTTAACAGTTATGCTAGGGGGTCATGCTCAATGTCAGGCCTCCTAGTCAGGGGGACAACAGCCTCCGCTCCAATTAGAGAGGGAGGACATTTGTCCCCCTGTCAGTTGGCCCTGACTTTTTTTTTTTTATAGATTATACCTCATTACTAGCGCTACCACCTGTTCTGTCCTAAACCTTGATGAAGGGGTAAATCGCAAGTTATGCCTCCAATGGTGTAGGGTAGAAGGCTGTCATTTAACCTCCACTTACCAGGATCTCATCCATATTTCAGGATTCGAACATTTATCCGATAATTACAAGCGAAATTAGATTTTTTTTCCACCTTCCCCTTTTCTTCATTACATTCCTTGAGGATGGTTCCTACCATATTGAACCTCTGTTTACCAAATTTTATTAATTATTTATGAGAATAATGTTCCTTTGTCATGGTTAATGTCATGAGGTGCGGTGACAGGGTGTTGTGACAAAGTGAGATTGGGTTTATTTTTTTAATTGTCCAATTATATATGTCACATGTCAATTTTGACATTTAACTCTGTCACTGTAACAAGATCGTATTTATAAGCAATCAAACTTCATTTTAACTGTACATTTTAATAGATTCACACGTACTATTCACTTATTCCTCGTTCATTTTTATTTATTTATAAATTAAGTTGTTTATAAATTCTTTTTGAACGGAGGCTAAATTCAAAGCAATCCATGTATGTCACGAATATATAATTTGTATATTTACCCTTTTTAAATGTTTACATTTTTTTTATAACCAAAGTGCATAAAACATAAAAGTAGTCACTTTCTTGCAACTCCCTCTATGATTTCATTTCATTCAGAAGGGAGGAAGAATAAACAATCCAATTTATCGTTGCTTATGATCTTTTCTTATCGAAATATCTTCGCTTGCTTCCCAATAAATGAAATACCATCTTAACTCAACGTTCATTTGTTTGAACTTGTGGAGTTATTAAAACTATAACATGCCTTGTACATTTAATCGTAAATCATTTTAAAATAATCAATAATATTTAGCTCCTATTTGATGGTTATTATTTGGGAAAAAAATGTTTTGAATAGTGATTTTTAGAATAATTTGTGGTTAAAAAGTGGGAATTTTTTTTTTTTTTGGTTTATGTGCAGATATTTTATTATGTATATGTGTGGTTAAAATAAGTATGTAGCAAAACAAATTTTGAAATAATAGTCATCAAACATGAGTTTAGAATCGTCATCGTGTATTTTGATAAATTCTCATTGTAATGTGCTACCTTAATCGTCCCATCTTGTCAAGTTGGTGGAAGTGTCTGCATGTTACATCTTACCAAACTCCATCTATCATAATAATTAAAGAGAAGTCTTAAAAAAGAAGTCTGTTTTGTACCTATAGAATACATATATGGGGCTGACGGGAATTTTTTTTTTTTTTTTGGCTGACTCTATGTGAGTGGAAATTCAAATTTCTAGTAAAATTCTTTTGTACTTGAAGATTTTTTCCTTAAAAAATGGGGCAGTTTCTCCTAATCCTAGTAGGTCAATTTGGGATCTATAAAGGAATAATTTTAATGAGTTTATACTATAATAGAATTAATAAGCTTGCAATTTAAATTAAAAGTTAAATAGATTTTTCTTCCACCAAAAACCGCGGGGAGAAAAAAAATAAATTTGGACTAGTTTAAATATTGAAAAGTTTTTGTTAGCTCCTACATTGTTTAAAATGGGTTTATACATGAAACAACATGAAACATCATGAATAAAGATATTCAAATTTAAGGAGTTGACATAAATTATCGTTAAGAGTCGATTAGTAGTTACATTTCTTCTGTTATGCCTCGTTCTACGTGACAAGCACCTGAGTGTAAGGGTGATGATCGCCATATGTACCTTAAGCATATACCTTCACCTATATATACGTGTTTTGATTTCCACATATTGACCGTATGCATATGCGTCTGTTTTTCTTTGTAATTTTGAATAATGCTATTGTAGCACAATACATATTTAATATCAGTATGGAGAATAGTGAAGTCCAGTACTTCATTATTCGTTGAAGTTGTGATGTATTTTTTTATTAAACAATTAAACTAACCTAGTACTGCTCGTGTAAAACTCACAATTCACAAACGTACAAGATCGTTGACAATTAATATATTAAATAAGTTATGAGTTGTCTTCTCATGAGAAATAAAATTTAATCATAATTCAGTAGTTACTATTAAATTCGATGTTCATGACACAAAATAGATTCTAAACTAAGAAAGTAATAAAGATTGTTTTGTCAAATATGTGAATGATTGCATTGAATTTCGAATTTTCCTATTGTCATTTATTTCAATTCTTGATTCGTAATTTAGTCAATCTCATGCACTCGTGACAATCGATAAAATTAGTGTATTTAATTTTATTTTTCAAGACAAATTAAGTCTATTCTAATTACGATTTGGTCCTATTTTTAGTCTAAATTCATATGACCAAAATGCATTAAATTAAATTCTTTTTTTTTCAAAACAAATTAAGTCTATTTTAATTACGATTTGATCCTATTTTCAATCCGGACTCATATGACCAAAATGCATTAAATTGTAGATTATCTATGTGATTGCATATGGACAAAGGTCATTCCTAATTATCTCTACATATGTTAATTTTGCATCGTTCTAAATTTATTGTGAGTCTCTCAACACTACAACAAACAATTAATTATCCAATTGGTAGCCAATCAACTAAGTAACACAATGATTATGCAAAATCAAACAAAAAAAATAAAAAAACTAAATTACTAGTCTTAAATTAAAATAAAATATGCAGTAGAGTTCATCATTCATCTAATACAATAAAAAAATAGCCTAGCATTCTAATGACTAAATTATACAAGAAATATTGAAAAAAAATACCCTAAAACGACTTGAATCTTGAAAATGGATGAATATTTTTCAATAATATTGTGTAATCCACCTCAATTTTGATGCTTAAACTCGTTATGCTCCTCCAAAATATGTAGAATGTGTGATTTATAAGGTCTAAAGGAGGTCCTTCCATGTTCTAAAAGGATTCTAGATTATAAAGAGTGCAAATATATCATACCAAAATTTGCCTAAACAAGAAAATGAAAGAAATATTTCTTCTAGCCAAAAAATTCCGCATACGCATGGCATAATTTAAGTGCACACATGGTAGAATAATTTTAGCTTCAGTCAACCCATAATGGGATCTCGTGTACGCATGACCTGCAGGCCTATGCGTATGTATAGCTTCACATTTTTTGGGCCAATTGTGCAAATTGGTTCCTAAACTTTTCGCAAAGCATTTTTTTATCATTTTCACTTGTGATTTCGTCCATTTAGCTTTAAATTGCCTCCAATTGAGTTTGTAGCATCTTCATTTTATATCTCGACGCGACTATTGAAATGTTGCAATTTAGTCCCCATAGTTTTAATTTTGATATTCTTCTCTATTTTTAGCTTATTTTCTCAAATACTTCATTAAATCATGAATTTTACTTAATAAACACAATATAACATAAATTAGACTATATTTCATCAAAAGAACTTTTAAAATATTTTATATTTAAAAGTTCGAATAAGTGTATAAAATACAGTTATCAACTACCACTTAAATTAATGTTAAGTACTAATAGTATTACTCAACGAGGTTCATCAAATTTCAATACAAATTTTTTTAATATACAATTTAAGGCTCTCTAGCAGTAATTGTTAGGGATATTAAGAACCTGTTTGGGTTCCATTTTCTTACAAAAATACATTTTAAAATAATGATTTGATGGAGAATGTGTAGTTAAAAAATAAGGAAAAAATTTGAGTTTACGTGTATTTTTTTATTGAAGAAAGAATGGTTGAAAATAAGAAAAAAAAATGTATTTTGAAAATAATGGAGATCAAACAAGGACTAATAAATTTTGTAATATTGATTTTTTTGAAGAATGTGCAGTTAAAAAGTAGGAAAAATTTTGAATTACGTGCAAAATTATTTTATTGGGAGAATGTGTAATTGAAAATGAATTTGAGAAAAATTGAGTTGAGTTTTTTGAGAATGTGACTCAAATAAGGGTGTAATTTGCATCTGGTTTAGCAAGCAAATTTTTTACTGATGTATTTGAAATCTTCATGCATAGAGATAGAGTCTACCAGTGGTTTGAATCTATACACGATAGAGTCAAATAAATTATCAACTAAATTTTATGTGAGTTGCTAACTTCGTTTCTTCCAAATTTATCTCCAATGCCTACAACATTTATTATAATTTGTTTATTCTGTCCGAATTCATTAGCTTGAACTTAGTCGTTTATTTAGTTGGTAACCTAAATCATAAATATCTAAGTCGTTACATCCTATTTTTAGTTAGACAATTAACAGCTAAGGATAAAGCGATCGACTTGAGATAACTATTTAATATTAAGTCTATGTTTGGTCTTTATTATTTAAAAATTTATTTTTTCTCAAACTTATTTTCAATTACATTCTTCCAATAAAATAATTTTACACATAAATTCATAATTTTTTTCTATTTTTTAATCACGTGTTTCCCAATAAAATCGCTATTATAATCTACTCCTTAAAAAATGGGGCTCAAACAAAGCATAAATTTCATTAAGATTTTGACGATAAATGTCAAAATCGAACAAAACCTATACTTGCCCCCCCCCCCCCCAAAATAATAATAATCATTTTTCCTATATCAATTAAGAGATTAATTTTTCAAAAATTTAATCTATCCAAGAATGATTAGGATGAAATAAGGGTGGCACTATTTATATATACATCCATTTTTAAAAAATATAGTTATATTATATTTTTAATCTTATGTAAATTTACCTAAATGGAAATATATAAAATTAAATAAAAATATAATGTTCTCATATTTATTTTCATAAATTATTTTGAACCTTTTTATATTCTTTTAGTATTTGTGTTTAACTAAAATCCTAATAATCATAAAATATTTACTTCAACTAAAATCATAAAACCCTAATAATCATAAAATATCATCTCCAACTGAAATCAAAACAATAATGGAAGAGATACCGTTTGAGAAAATGCATATATGCATAGCAATATATGAAGAAAAATTTAAAAAGGTAAAGATTACATTTTATCATTTTTTTTCTTCTTTTTCATTTTCTGGAGCATCATATGTTATACAACAGGAAGAGGTTTGGAAATAAAGAAGACATTATGTTAGGGGTGGACAAAATGACCAAACTAAATTAGAACTAAACCAATTTGAGAGGTTTGACTCAGTTTTACAGAAAAATTAATGGTTTTGATTCTTAGAACTGAGAACATTTGGTTCTAGTTCGACTCTAATTCTAGAATCAATAATCAAACTTAACATATATACATGTATACATATATGTATATACAACAAAATAGTGAATCACAATTCACACCAGAAAATTCAAAATTCAATTGAAAATCAAGATAAAAAGATCACGTACCTTGGGTTTCTCATTTTTCATTATACACAGTGGAGGCCCTAATTCATTTTAAAGACCTATATCCTAATTTATTTTTCATTTTTTTCTCATTTTCAATTTATACATCAACTCTCATATGGAGACTAACAACTATTGCGTGGCGTCTATCATAGCGTTCAATCACCATTGTCACATGAATTTCTGAAATTAAAGTATCAACATTCGATTCTTCTTTATCAAATGTTCTCTCTCTTTTTTCTTGATTGGTAATGAAATTAGAATCAAATCGAACCAAACCAGAACAAAATATTTCGATTTTGGTTTGGTTTCATATTTTTAAAAAATCATTTGGTTCCATTAAAAAAACATTAGTTCCTGGTTCAGTTCGATTCTCTTGAAACCAGAACTACATGGAACTATGTCCATTTCTACCTTTTGCATTCTTTCTATTGCTTTAACTTTACCTGCTAGAAAGCCTAAATGTTACAGCTAAAATCTTTTATTTTGAATACAATATTTTGTCTGGTTGATGTTATATGTAATGATGATAAATATAGTGATTTTTTAAAAATTTTGAAATTGTATTATGTATGTATTAGAATAATATATGAAATTTGTGTGGATATATAGTGTTTATATGAATGAATTTAATAATGATAATATTGAAATGTGACGTGAATAATAATAATAATTTTATAAAATTTTAATAGTTTAATATGAATGAAGAGTAAAAAGTTTGAACACTCACTGAACATTGCTTACTGTCATGTTATAGTCACTGAACTTTGTTCTTACCATGAATGATCACTCAACTTACTAAATATCCACTCCATCCATCACCGTGCATACACCTGTTTCATATGTGTCCCACGTGGCTAGATGGAATCCGACGTGATGAGAGATGGCGTGATAACATTGCCACGTGAAGAGTTGTTTTCTAGAAAACACGATTTCACCATAACCATATTCACTCCATCTTCTTCATTCACCATAAAATTGAAAACTCTCCTTCAAATCGACGAACCCGAAACGAACCCTAGAAATCATTTTAGGAAAATTTCTTCTCTTCAACTCCTCAACATCGGCGAAGGAAGAAATCAGTGACTGAAAATTCTGAAGCCCAACCACATATTCAAGCACTGAAGAGGGTAATTTCTATTTGAATTGCTTGTTTGATTAGATAAATGTGAAAGAGCGTATTTATGCATTGTAATGTGTACTATAAGTATTGTATGGATATTTGAATTCAAAATTGTCAATGCCAAGAGAACTAATGTATATATAACGATTTCCATGTTTATCGGTTTTGGAGAATTGAGAGAAACATAATTTTTCTAATATTTTGGTATTTGTTTTGATGGAAAATACATGTCCAATCAAAGACAGTCATTTTTTTATGTTCATGGATGAAGAAAAATTTAATTATGTTAGATGCTGAGATGACTAAAGACATGTTATCAAACATCTCATGTGCAATTATTGCTTCCGACTGTATATGTTGCATGTTTGGATTCTAATTACAGTGTACGTCTTTCATCTTTTTGAAGTGTTATGGTAGGGAAGAACAAGAACATTTGTCACAATTGTAGGAAGCTCGGGCACTACTTGTGGGATTGCCGAACAAAGGAACTCTGTCCAAAATGTGGTAAAGGCTTCAAGAAATGCATAGAGGTAGAGAAAAATACTCGAAACCCAGGGAAGTTATTCTTATGTTGTACTAGAGAATGTGGTCATTTCGAGTGGAATGATGATGAACTGTGTACTGTAAAATAGAGTTTCGTGTCAAGACCTATCATGTATGTTCAAGACATGTGCTCAAATAACAGAAGAAAAAGACATCAAGATATCCATCAATATAACCATGTGCAAGGAAAATAGAGTTATGGAGGATAATGGGAAAGTTGATTGAATTTGTTCTAATATTTGACCGAGTTAAATTAAGTATGTTGTAAGAGTTTGTTGTAAGACATTTGTTGTTTTTCAATTTTTAAGTTAATCATCAAATCTGTTTCTTCCCTTGTAAACTTTTAGCATTTTTAATTTAATCTTTCAATTTTGAAGTCTGTTGTAAGAGTCTTAGCATTTATAAGTGGGTAATACTTGATGCATTTTACTCTTGTTTAGTTTATTTAATGGAGAGCGATTGGAAATCTGAATGCAAGACGAAGGCTATAATTACACCATATAACATAAAATTTACATGGCTATCCAACACAAAATAATTCTTTCATCCAGACAAAAATATCAAATCTGGCCATATGCAATAATCTAAATATTCACATCACATTCCAGCTCAAAAGCTACCAAAACATCATCATAACTTTCCAGACAAAAATCACGGTCAAATTCACATGGCTTTTCAACACAAAATAATTCCTCCATCTAGATAAATACCATCAAAATCTACCATACACAACCATCCAAACATTCACATCACATTCCATCCATCACAAAAGGCATCAATTCCCTTTATTCAGAATCTGTTGGTCCATTCGCTGTTGGGCTTGCTTCTACGTGTATCTCTATGGATCATGGGAGTTGGCATGAACCTCATGGGCTGTTCGTAAAATGCGTTTTGGGTCAACGTCGATCCCTTACCTCTTGACGACGCTATTTTACCCTAGAATACACAACAACACATCAAACCATGCTTGATCAAAAAAGAGCAAACATACAGAATGAGGTAAAAAAAAAAAACTTGATATTTACTCACATGTTGGTTGACCACTTCATTACTATTTGATTCTATTGGCAGTAATTCAGCTTCGAACCATTCCTGCTAGAAGTAAAATAGGTTAGCATTATACGATGTTGCTATTAAAATTTATGTTAAAATAGGTTAATATTGGTTTTAGGCACAATGTTTCTGTCAATTGCATATGAAGCAAGAGGCTTAAATCGTTCCAAAATGACAGTAAATAATCTAAGGGAAGGATTTTGATCCTACAAAAATGCATATTCCAAGTAAGAGGTAAAAAACAATATATTAAGATGAATTCTAATGGAAAATAGCTACTTTTTGCAACTACATCTAATACTTAGACAATCAATGGTGTTGAATATGTGATGTGTGATGCTAATATCTAAGATCGGATTGCTTTTACTGGAAGAGAAAATTATATTCCTGAACTGGGGTGTTGTTGCTTGAGTGATATCATATATTGTGTCCCTTTAAACCACACACCGAGCACGTCATTTTCACTTGCCCCTTCTTTCTTGACGTTTGACTTTCCCTAATTATGCACTACCATTTCTTCTGCTTATTTTCGTATTTTTTATGTTTGTTTCCTCATTGTGGTATAGTCCACGTAGGCTGGATGACTCATCTCTTCTGAATACAGGTTATGAATGTCATTTGCATTGAAGTCAACATATTTAGAATCAGTTTCTCTTTATCATCCAGCAATGTTCTATTAAAAACTTCGCACGCGTTATTCAATAAAATGTCGCACTTCGAATGCACTGAAAAGTATGATCTACTCCACTTTTTGAGGGTATCTTTTTATCAGCTAACCGTATGCACCGTCACTTACTTCATGAATTTTTTTCCATCCAAAGTTTATATTCGATAACGGTTGTTGACTTTGTGGCATGCCAAATAAAATCCTTTAGAATTTTGCTCTTATATCCATTATTGAAAAAGTTTGTATACATATGTTGTACACGAAAATGATGCTTTGCCTCCGGGAATAACTCCTAGCACACATTTTGAAGACCCTTTTATCTGTCAATCATCAATGTCCATTCTCTACCGTTGCCAATTTCAATATCTTCTTGGAAGTACCTCATGAACAATCTCCACGTCTCCGTGTTCTCCTTCTGTACAATAGCAAATGCGACGTGGTATATACAATCATTAGCGTCTTATCCCACTGCAATTAACATAATTCCCCCAAAACAACCATGCAAAAGGCACCCGTCAACACCAACCAATTCCAGCATCCAAGCTTAAAACCAGTTTTGCAAGCACTAAAGCATATGTAGATACCTTTGAAAACTTGCTCGTGCAGGGCTATCATCACAGTTGATCCCGGATTCGTCCGAAGTACCTCTGTGGCTTATCTCCTCAAAAGCCCGAACTATTCTTCAATTGTTCCAAACAACAATTCCTTAGCATAATACCTCATCTTGGTGGCCACATTTCTACCAATCTCCATCTTCAAGTAATCTTTCACGATCGCCAAAATTGTCTTTATCATCCAGGATCCGCCTTGAACTTTTCAATGTATCTCTTTTTCAAGAATATATAGTTGCAATGTTTGTTGGTGTTGCTCCGTGTGCATGTATGCTCGAGCGTGTAAGATTTCACTTGCACTATCTCCATCATACTAATCTTCGAGGCCCATATCCTCCAATTACACCCCAGTTTGCAAACTCATTGAGCTCGCTATCTATCGTTACACTTCAACTTCACATTATAACGTTTAGAGCACCATATGTTCTCACTCATTCCAAAACTCTTGCATTGATCGAAAGAGTTGTCCGACCTCAAATTGTAGATTCCACATATCTGTCTTAGCTGAAAATTCTGGAAAGCGATAACCAACCTCTTCGTCCGATGAACAATTCAATAATAACTCCTTAGATGATGGCCACTCCAAATCATCGTCTCCCACCTATTCTGCAAGCATCACAACGCCTTTATTTCCCACTTCGATTCCATCCGTTACATTGTGGTCGTACAACAAACTATCTTCCTCAGAACCCATGTCGACTTCGGAATGAACGAAATCAAGGTCTTCATTGTTATATGTCAATAAATGAAAATAATGGAATGATAAAATTGACACTGAAAGGTTTGATGTGAGTACTGCACTTTAAATAATGAATTGACTTTAAATAGAAAGATCGATTTTACTACTAAAAAAAAAACCCCCTTTTTCAACCCATAATCAGACCCAAATTCCCACCAAACTCTTGTAAACTATAAATAAATGTTCGTCAATAGAATTCAAGCTATGGTTAATAGTAATACATACAAAATCTTGCGAATTGACTATCCCTTTCATATGTGCTGTTGTGCGCGGGTTAAGAATCAGTTGGAATAAAGATCAATTTTTGCAATCCCGATGGGCATTGAGAGATTAAGGTTCATTTTTCACTTCGGCGATTTGGTTTGAGAAGATTGGGTCTGGTTCAATGAAGGGTTTTTTTTTTTTTTTTTTTTATTTCCAGATGAAATCGTTTTCAAAGTAAGCAAGTCTTTACGTGGCAAAGAGAAAACAACATCTATTGACACAAAGGCTTCCATTTGGCCACATCAATTGCCTTTCAAACCGAGATTAGGGAAGTGATGGATGGAGTGACTTTAGTGTAAGTTCAGTGACTAATTAGAAGCATATCAAAGTCCAGTGACCATACCAGATAATATGTAAAGTTCAATGAGTAATAAATGAATATAGAGTGAAATGAATTTATAAAAATTAGTAAATAGTCGTACCTTAAAAATATATTTTTAATAAAGTCTTATTTAATTTTTATTTTGAGAGATAATATATTTTAAATAGTTGGTTGATGAAAAATGTGTAGTTAAAAATTAATGACGTTTTGAATTTAAGATAATATTATTTTATAATTGTAGGACAAGTACGAACGTTAAGGGCAAGAAAAAATTGTATCATGCTGTGTACAGCATACAGAACATTAGTGGGGTGGATAATTTTTTTTGGTAATAATTTATTCACATGATGTGAGATTTCTGGAAAATTAGCTGATCGTAAATTGAGCTGCTGTTTCCAGCCCTGGAACAAAATCGAGTTCTAGGGGTCACGGTAAGGACAATTGGGAAGCTCAATCGTTGCGATTTTATACATTTCAGTCTCAATTCTCAACTTCGACGGAGCTTTGACCCCTCGACAAGGTGGAGGAATAGTTCGATTTTTCAGAGTACTGGTGACTAATTCTGTTATGTGTAGGCGATGTTTTAGGTAGCCATTGAAGTTTGTTTGAAAAAGAGGAAAATTTTGGTGGACGAGTCCTTGAAGATGATTTCCGACATGGGTTTTGAGCCACTTGATAAATCTTCTGGTAAAGAATATAACCGCGCTGTATTTTCGAATTTGCTTCTGTTAAAGTAACAATATGGTCCACCTTTCTGTTAAATATAGTTCGTTGGAACTTGGAAGAACTATATGACCCACTCCTTTCTTTTCGAAATTTGAGGCGAGCCCCAGTAGTTTGAATCCTCATTGAGGTTATATTTCCAATAGTGAATTCTGGATACTTAATGAGATGATTTTTGTTTATTCCTTTTACCACTTGGAACGAAACATCATTTAATAATTGGATGGTGGTTTATATGATAATGATGAAAATATTTAGATTAATGTATGTTCTTCTGCTCATAGTGATAAAATATTAGATTAACAGAATATTAAGCTTTTTTGCCTAATTGAAGATATACATCAGTTCCTCTTCAAATTAAACCAATTTCTTTCCTTAGCTTAGCTTAACGCCTTAACTTTCACTCTCTAGTTGCCCTGGAAACAGAAATCCAATCAAAGGAGAAAGGTGAGGTACTATGTTCAGATGTTGGGGCTGCTGAAATTGATCCTAATTGTAATGCTGCTAGCTTTATGTCTCCATTGGACACCAAGGATTGTGCTAGCAAAAATATATTGGGATTTGATGTTGATTGGCTTGTAAATTCAAGAAGTCAAGAACAAACTGCTGATATCAGTCTCGATAAGCTTAAACCTGGAAATGTCTTACCCAGTGTGAAATGCAGTTCTAGCCTGGAAGCCACTTCATATGGGAATGACCAAGGAAATTGTGATTTTCTGAAGTCTTCATGCAATGTACTATAATCTTGATCTTGAGACCTCCTTAGGAAAAGTGCTTCTTAAGGTTTACTCATCTCTTTTGGAATCCATGCAGGATGAGACAATTAGTCTGGTGTCAGATGCTGACGAAAGCACAATCAAAAGATCTCCTTCTTCTGCTATTGCAGATGATGATGGTATTTTTTATTTTTTATATTCTATTATTTCTTGCTCTTATTTATTTGATCTCGGTTTTGGGAAACTGGGAGTTCGGGGTAATCTGGAATTCATCATTTGATGAACTATCTTCTTATGATGAGAATTGCATTGTTTCAGCTTCTTCTGATGGACCATCGTCTGCTAACTGCTTCAGTGGCTGTAATATGGTAAGCAACTTAGCTACTTTAATTTTTTCCTTAAGATTATCATTCTAAAGAAGTAATAACAACTCGTTTTCCTTTCTTTTTCTTTCTTTGTAGTATAATCAAAAAGCTTCGGATGGTTATATAGACTAGGGGGACTAGATGTACTCCTGAAACTGTCTCCAAATTAGTTAAATCTAACATAGACTGACCAAACTAGGATGTCTCAAGTCCAGTTGACATCTCAGTTTGAAAGTGATGTGCTGTTTAGGACCATATATGCAGCTTTGAAGTGCATAACTATCCAAGCAGTACCTTTGGTTCATGATGGGACCCTATTTGGCAATACAATTGTTAATTCTTCAGCAAATACCTAAGACCTGTATATGACCCTTTAATATAGGCCTTAGAAAGAGTCCTAATTGACTGGGATTAGGAATAACTTAATTGTATAAGAGTTAGAAAAGAGAATAATAAATAATTAAAACACGTGATATCCAACTCCTTGTTCCCATCATTTCTCCATGTCCGCTTGGAAATCTCTTTCAGTAGTAATGAGTAAGGTGTATAATAAAATAAAATTTTAAAAAAAAAATCTAGGCCAAACAACTATTAAGAAAGAAAGCAACTATACTTGAGATACCTCATACCTTCATCTTGAGAAAAGGCTACAGTGAATCTCTTAATGTCTAGCGACTGGATCCCTTCTTCGTGAGTTATTAGAGGAAAAATCTAAGCGCTCTTATAAGTTTTGATAATGTAACAAGCCCTCAAAAGAAATAGATTTTTTAAATCCAAATTCAATAGTCAAGCATGTAAATACGGCCACATCCAAGAATAACATAGAGAAGCTGATTAGATTTAGACCTTAAGCATATTGGAGGGTGGAAACTCTAAAAGGAGGACTAATTGTTTTTTTTTTGATAAGTAATCTCGTATTTTATTAATTAACTGATTATACACAAGGTGTGCATAATCAATTTAAACAAGATAGAAATATAATAAAATTAGGCAACCCCTCTATCGGGTTAGTAGTCGCCGCATTAAACCAATTAAACAATGTCAGATAAAATAATTTTCTAAACTGCTCTTTCGACCGTGCTTGATCTTCAAAACAACGGTTGTTTCTTTCTCTCCACACACACCAAACAATGCACCCTGGTATGAGATCCCAGACTAGTTTACTATTCTTGTCTCTAAGCTTTCTACTTCATGCTTGTACCGCGTCCTCTATACGCCTTGGCAACACCTAATTCATCTGTTGAGCAGCCAGAATATCATTCCACAGCCAACGCACACCATCACATTGAAGAAACAGGTGGTCAATCGTCTCTCCATCCCTTTTACACATATAACACCACTCTGTAACATAACAACCTTTTCTTCGGAGGTTATCCACCGTTAACACCTGCCCCCTCACAACTGTCCACAGTAAGAATGCCACCCTTGGAGGCAATTTGCATTGCCATACCCTCTTCCACCAGAATGAACTAAAAGGAGGACTAATTGTGGGAAATGAATTGGTGAATGTACTAATTGAACAGACTTAACAACCCATTGGTCACATGCAATCTCTGAAGGAAGATGTAGAGGATCAATATCAAGCTTTTGACAAGATCTATCTTTTCTCCGGTTGGCAGGTCAGGGCAGACTTTTCTGTTATAATAAGACACTTCCATCAAGAATTTCAACATGTATAACTAAGAATAGCTTGGATCACGACTTTTTGTCATTCAAGACTATAGAAAGGAACTCTGCATTTGGTTTCGACTTTCTAAACCATTCTCAATTTTTATTAACAGATTTTAAAACCTTTAGCAGTTGACATGAGATTTCTACAATGATCTCGAGCGACAAAGTCAGAAGTAACATCTTTACTCATCCACATCTCAAAATGCCATAAGATTATGCCATTGAGCTAAATACTCAGCCATGCTTAAATTATTTCAAGGCTAGACAACCGAGAAAATGATTCAACCGAACTTAGTATCATTTATTTCTCAAAATTTGTTTTGAAACAGTAAGCAATGGTGTTAAGGAATGACTTTTTTTCAGTCTCAGTTAAACGTCAGTATTGCTTTGCTGTGATACTAAAGATTATTTAAACTAAATTTACAGATTGATGATTGAACTTTTTATGCCTACTCCATCATAACAAACCACTCTAAGAATATAGTGTTTCCTTTTATATTTTGACTTGGATCAGAAAATAACTAAATGAATTTTAGTTGTAGAACTGGGATAATCAAGTGACTAGGAGTCCTAGAACTAGGAAAGTCATAAATAAATATTGTAATATATGGGAAAAATTAAAATTTACTAAATAATTATAACATGTTCTAGCCCCTTCTGTTTCTGTGGCGATCTGGGGGTAATTGCTTGTTAAGGGTTGTGATTTCAAATTGGTTCTCACTGTATTGATTGAGATGAAGTAGTTTTAAGTTATGGGGTTTCAGTTTGTACCAATTCAAATTTTATTTACCGAATAAGAAAATGCTTGGATCAAGAAATGGTTGAGCCATCCTGAGTCGAGACTTGTTGAACCATGAAAATATTTTTACTTTGGAAGTTGCCACTTACTTGCACTATTGTTTTCAGGTGATGCTGTACAAGCTTCATTTCTTGTTAGAGAATTAAATGAGATTGAGATATCATTCACTCAAAGATCCATGGCTTTGCTAGATAGAGTTATAAATATGCTCAGTGTTAGCTAAATTGTATAAATCCCGATGAGGATATTGTTACAGTAAATAATGCACAATTCGAGGTTGTGCTCCTCCTGAGAAGAAAGAGAAGAAGAAGTTGAATAAATTGGCTATATTCCTCTCTGCCGACTTTTACATATATATAAGGAGATATAAATATCTTCCTTAACCTCATAATTGGACACCTGTCCAGTTTGTTGTAACAAAAACAGAAATAACAAATATAAAAATGCTTGGCTGTAACCATTCCATTTTAGCACTGATATTCCCTGAGCCACGTGGGTGCCTTACGTGCCCTTTTTATTGTTGATATACCAGCTGATTCTGTATCATTTCCCACCCCTTCAGACATGACCTTGTCCTCAAGGTCAAAATTAGGGTAGAGAGCTTTGAACTCTTCAATAGAAATCCAAGTGGCATCTTCAAGTAACAGGCCATCCCATTGTACCAACAACTGCTGTTTGAGCTCCTCCCCGATACGCACCTGTCGAGTTCGAAGAATGGCAACGGGTTCGATGACAGGATGATTGTCAACTATAGTAGGAGGTAGCTGCGCCACATGAATGTTTGTGTCCTGTTTATACGGCTTCAAAACCGAGACATGAAACACAGGATGAAGCTTGACATGATCCGGAAACTGAACACGGTATGCTACTGGTCCTACTTGAGCTTCAATTGGAAACGGTCCATAGAAACGTTTGCTGAGTTTGGTATAAGGCTGCTGTGATAATGTAATCTGTCGGTAAGGTTGCAGCTTTATTAACACCATATCTCCCACTTTAAAGTGTTGTTCACGCCTATGTTTGTCGGTATATTGTTTCATCCGATTCTGGGCATGTTGCAGATGCACTTTCAATTCTCTTAACAGCTGGTCCCTTTTTTTTAAGGTTTCTTCCACGGCTTCCACAGTAGTATCCGGGCGTGAGCAAGGTAAAAGAGTTGGCGGGGATCGACCATAGACCACCTGGAACGGCGTGGTCTTGATTGAAGAATGATATGCTGTGTTGTAGGAATATTCTGCCCAAGGTAAATACTTATGCCAATGTGTAGGATGATCAAAAGTGAAGCTACGAAGGTATTGTTCCAGCCCCCTGTTTGTGACTTCTGTTTGGCCATCCGTTTGCGGGTGGTATGCGCTACTAAACATCAGCTTAGTCCCACTGAGGCGAAATAATTCTTTCCAAAATTTGCTGACAAAGATGGGGTCTCGATCAGTGATAATGGTAGATGGGATACCATGCAATTTACAGATATTCTGGACAAAGGCATTGGCGACCATTGTGGCATTGAAACCAGTTGGAAGGGAAGCGAAATGGGCAGACTTTGACAGTCTATCGACAACGACCATAATGGATGTAAAGCCATGAGATAGCGGAAGCCCTACAATGAAATCCATAGTTAAGTCTTCCCATATTTGTACCGGAACCTCAAGTGGTTGCAAGGTGCCTGCAGGAGCCAAAGTCTGATATTTTGTCTGTTGACATACAGGGCATGTTTGGACAAAATGCTTAATATCTTCCCGCATGCGTGGCCATTCAAATTGCGACTGTACACGAGCAGTAGTTCTAAATATGCCATTATGCCCACCAATAGGGGTGTCATGTAACTCTCGAATGATGTCTAGCTTATGGTTAGATTCTGAACTAACCACGATACGACCCTTGTGCCAAATCAGTCCTTGATGTACCCGATGCAGGGGAAAAGCCGCACCTTCTTGAGCAATGGCTTGTTGTAATCTAACGAGGTCAGGTAATTGACTAGTCTCTTGTTTCAAATTTTCAAAAAAGCTGGCTAGTTTGATGTGCCAATGTCAACAGCAATGTCGGCACTTCAGAAGTAGCACTCTCTTCATCTTTTCTAGAGAGAGCATCTGCCACGCGATTGCTGGAGCCCGGGTTGTAGACAATATCAAAGTTGAAACCAATTAATTTTACCAGAAACCTCTGCTGCTCTGGTGTTTGAATGGTTTGCGACATTAGTTCCCTAATGCTCTTGTGATCCGTTTTGATAAGGAATTTTCTGCCCAAAAGGTATTGACGCCACTTAGCCACTGCTTCTGTAATTGCATACAACTCTCGAACATAAGTGGAAGCTTGTTGCATTTTGGAGTTTAACTTTTTGCTGTAATATGCTATAGGATGTGAAGCTTGAATCAGGACAGCTCCTATCCCAACCCCTGATGCATCGGTTTCAATAGTGAAAGGCTGCTCGAAGTCGGGCAAAGCTAGCACTGGAGCTTGAGTCATGGCTGATTTTAATTGATGAAAGGCTTCGTTAGCTGCTGGCGACCATTTGAAAGCATCTTTCTGGAGTAATGATGTGAGTGGAGCAGCTATGGTTGCATAATTCTTTACAAAGCGGCGGTAATACCCAGTCAGACCGAGAAAACTGCGGAGCTGTCTAATATTAGCCGGTGTTTTCCACTGCAACATGGACTGAATCTTGGAGGCTTCAGGAGCAACTCCGCTGGCTGATACGATATGACCCAAATATTCAATTTGACTCTGTGCGAACTTGCATTTGCTTCTCTTAGCATACCAGTAATTATTTTTCAAGCACTCCAACACAAGTTGTAAATGTTCCACATGAGTATTTAGTGTTTTACTGTACACTAAAATATCATCAAAAAAAACAATCACGAATTTTCTCAGGAATGGTTTGAGCAAGCTATTCATAGCGGACTGAAATGTGGATGGGGCGTTCATAAGGCCAAAAGGCATCACAACAAATTCATAGTGACCCTCATGAGTTCTAAATGCCGTTTTGTGAATGTCCTCAGGCTCCATTCGTATCTGGTGGTACCCGGCACGGAGATCAATCTTGGAGAACACAGTGGCTCCGAAAAGCTCATCTAACAACTCATCAACTGTAGGGATAGGGAACTTATCAGGTATGGAGATTTGATTGAGAGCTCTGTAGTCTACACAAAAACCGCCATGTGCCATCCTTCTTTTTCACCAGCAACACGGGAGAAGAGTAAGGACTTTTACTTGGTCTTATTACTCCAGATGTCAACATTTCTGCTACGAGTTTCTCTATTTCTCCTTTCTGAAAATGAGGGTATCGATATGGCCTTACGCTAACTGGTTTTGCTCCAGGTACAATATGAATTTGATGATCATGGTCCCGTTGAGGAGGTAAAGCCTCGGGGTTGTCAAACACCTTCTGATTTCTGATTAAAACATTTTGGATCTCTGCATTCAGTTCAGTCATCTCTCCTCCTGAACCTTCCCCAGGTTGCTCCATTGAGGATAGCTGGTAACAACACATGATGGCATCTGTTGTAACTAGCCTCCTTAGTTGATTAAAATGGATGGCCGTAGGAGCAATGAGGGACTCGCCCTTGAGCTCTACTACCTGTCCTTCCCAATGAAAAGACATGGTCAGAGCCTTGTAGTCCATTACTACCGGTCCCAATAATTCAAGCCATTGTACTCCTAGCACGACATCTGCCCCTCTTATTGGTAAGATGTGGAAATCCACTAGGAAGGAATGTCGCTGAATTTGTACTGGAAGCGGTGGGCAACGTCCTGTGCAAGCCATGGACTCTCCATTCCCAACTAATACAGAGAAATGTCTGGAGGGAAGAATGGGAAACCGCAAGTGTTGAACTAGCCGCTCCTGGATGAAGTTATGAGTGGACCCTCCATCAATCAGAATTTGCACTTCTTGTCCTGAGATCGTCCCAGTAAATCGCAAGGTGCGAGGAAAATGCTGCCCAGCCATAGCATGAAAACTGATTGCAGGTGGGGGCTCCTCGATCATATCCTCGTTTTCTTCGGAACTTTCCAATTGCAACAACTGATTGTCATCCAAACTCTCCTCATCTTCGAGCATCAATACAAAGAGTTTGGCCTTACATCTATGCCCTTTTCCAAATTTCTCATCGCAGTTAAAGCACAGCCCCTTTTCCCTTCGTTCTATCATTTCCGCTGCCGTCAATCTCTTGACTGGAATACCCGAACTCTTAACGTTAATCAAGGCATTGCTCGGAGGAATTTTGGGGGTAGGTAATAGGGGTGGATTTGGATGCGGCTTAGTATTTGGGACAAGAATCTGTCGGCTAGGCAAATTTCTTATACCCATATCACTGAATTTGTCCTCCATCAGTTTAGCAAGATTTACAGCTTGTATAAGAGATTTTGGTTGCAACGCACGTACCTCCCGTCGAATATCATGGCGCAACCCTGATTCAAAGCAGCTCTGAAGAAACGAAGCCGAGACTCCAGTTGTTTGATTAGCCAAAGCTTCAAATCTGGATTGATAATCAGCCACACTGGTTGTTTGGGTAAGCTTGGCTAGCTCACCTTGGATGTCTCTGTACTCTGATGGACCAAATCTAACCAAGAGTGCCTTGAGGAACTCCTGCCAGGATGGCAGTAATCCATTACGATGCATCCATTGATACCAATGTAGTGCATCAGCATCCATATGAAAAGAAGATACAGTCAGGCGTTGGTGATCTGGGGTCTCATGAAAATCAAAGAACTGTTCTGCCTTAAAAATCCATCCATGCGGATCCTCGCCATTGAAACGCGGCACATCGAGCTTCAGACTCTGCATAGGTTGCATGGTTTGGCCTCCACCCACTAATGCTTGCTCCTGTCGGGTTGTTGGCGTTGTAGAAGATCCTGATACATCAACAACAGGATTCCTCAAATTCTGCTCTAATCGACCTTCCATTGCTGTCAATTTCAAGCTGATTTCCTTGAGGATGTTGCCAAATGAACTGAACTGATCATCATGCGAAGTCAGGCGATTCAAGCAATCCTCAAGAGCCTGTGATACATAAGCTCGGGTCTGATCTGCCATGGATGACCTCCAAGTGTTCTCTCAACGAGAGCACCAAATGTTACAGTAAATAATGCACAATTCGAGGTTGTGCTCCTCCTGAGAAGAAAAGAGAAGAAGAAGTTGAATAAATTGGCTATATTCCTCTCTGCCGACTTTTACATATATATAAGGAGATATAAATATCTTCCTTAACCTCATAATTGGACACCTGTCCAGTTTGTTGTAACAAAAACAGAAATAACAAATATAAAAATGCTTGGCTGTAACCATTCCATTTTAGCACTGATATTCCCTGAGCCACGTGGGTGCCTTACGTGCCCTTTTTATTGTTGATATACCAGCTGATTCTGTATCAGATATGCCATGCACACTGTTCGTGCTATTTGACTATCTTCCTTGCTTTTCAATTGGCAGGATGATGGAAGAATTGAAATTGTTCTCTATGCTGATTACATCAATTATCGTGGCGTACATTACATGGACTCCATGGTGACATTTTCCAGAAATTCTATTATTGTTAAAAGAAAAACTGTCAATGGGAACCCAGGGACTTTTCATATTCAGGTGGAAATTGAGGATATCGTTAAAATAGAGTCTCAGTGGTCTGATCGTGTAAGTTACTGTATGCGACTATTCTGCATGTATGTTTTCCAGTGTTTTTATATAAATGAGACTGTCAAATTGATGGTATCGTTTATGACATTATCAGTACGAGTTTGGCTCCATAAGTGTCCACTTCATCTCAAATAATGTAGTAGGAAACGAGACTGATAACAATACTTCAGGTTAGTTAAGTATACACAGACTTTAACATAAATTTCTAGTTGCAATATGAAGAAGACTAATCACGTATCTTTCTTTATTGTTAATTGTGATTATATGTTTGTTTTGCTTTTGCGCTATTTGTAGTTGTTTTGCTTTTGCATTATTTGTAGTTTTCTGGTGCCTTTTTTGGGTAAACTTTGAAGCTTTTTCTGATTGGTTTCCTATGACTAACTTGGATTTCTGTTATTGTCTACATCGAGTCCAACCTTTGTCATCTTTTCAAATACTATCAATTACACATATCGCCCCTATTTATTTATCTGTCCGGAATTGTGGTTTTGCATTCAATGGAGTACTAATTACTGAAAAGTTTGTGTGGTGCATTTTGGTTTATCATCTCCAACAAAAGACCTTCCTGATATAGTGAATTGCAACTTAAGATTTAACTATGACATAATTATGATCCATTAGTAGTATTTCTGTGGTTTTCCTTTTCCAAGATATAAAGCTGTTGCATACATTTTAAACAATATTAATTAGGAATGTGAATATTCAGGTGTTGTAGTGTAATCTTGAATAAAAAAGATTAAGAAAGACAAAACTGGTCTGTAAAAAATAGAGTGAACGTAATAAAAAGACCTAAATACATCAGTTTGGTACCTTAGTTTACGGTTCACGTAAACGGTGAACTAGACCACCACACATGCATTGTTTGTTGTACGAGTCAATTAATAGAGGCATTCATGCCAAGTCTTTAGGTTTATAATCTCTCAATTTTTTACTGGATTCTCGTATAGTCTTAAGCATGATTTTAGCATGAGCCATGAGATAAGTGACAGATGCATGTCTCACATTTTAATTATTCTCTATTGTGGTTGTAGTATGCACGAGGAAATACTAAAGATTTGTTAAGTAAATTATACACGAGGAGAAAATTCGGTAATCCTAATAACATAAGATCATCTATCATATAAGCATGGCATATATGCCAATAATCGTCCCCACTCCCAATTTTTCTGTTTTTGCGATGATTTTTTTTTTATTAGAAGAAAGCTTCACAATGTTGTAAAATACAAATCAGGAATCACTATAACCTCCATTTTTTGTTGTTTACTTTGGTGAAACTCTTGCTTCTTTTGGTCAGTCATGTCTTTTGAATATTACCTCTTTTATAATTATAAAGGTACTTAGTTAATCCATCAAGTTTCAAACTATTACCCAGCTCTAATAATCTTTGCAATTGACTTGGTATGGATAATTATTTAGAATTTCACATTTTTGATAAGGATCATTCTTTTTACGTTCTTGTATTTACAGTATCTGGAATTCAGGAGTTGAATTTTCCAGCGGTTGACTCTAACTGGTATGAAAAACAGGAAGCAATTGGATCCCTGAATGTGAGATATAAGGAACTATGGAAAGTCCAGCTCAAGTGAGTCTAAACTGACTGACCTTTGTGTTTTCATGTGAATGCTTTCCCTTTTCGCTAATAACTTGTGTATAATGGTTTATATTTGGCAATATTAGGGTTTTTGAAGTTAAATAAAGCTCATCTCTAGATTTCATTTGTTTTATGTATGGTTTTCTACCAATGTAGCTTGGCTGGGGTATAGGTGTGCATTCCAAGTATCAAAATTGTGAGCTGTCAAATTTTTGGACCTAAGGACTCGGTAAAAAAGTGTGTTGACTTTGAATATTGTTTGTGGATAAGCTATTTACAAAATAAGTAGGCGAACATTAGAATACTGAAGACATTCTACTTAAATTTGACAGTAGAAAGAAAATTATTGCACTTTATGTTCAACGTATATGATAAATGACAAATTGTTGATGAAGGAATTTTTTAGTTAATTTGTTGATATATTATAGCTTGGGTCTTTTATAAGATGCCAAGGAGTCAGCTCTGAAGGATTGAGTACCAGGACCATGTCGTGTCTTGTGCTCTTTTTTTGACACACGGGTACAAACATGATAAGCTAAATGTTGTGAATGAACATTTTCTGTTTTGAACTTACCATCCCTTTGTTATTATTAGCATCAGGATACTGGTAAATATGTTTTAGTTTTGTGAGTGTTATTTGTTGTCCTGCAAAATACGTAGAAGTCTTGTGTGGAACCTTTTTAACGATCAAATATTCTTCAAAACTACTGAATTTCTCCTTTTAATGTTCTTCAATCAAACATACAACGAAAATTATGTTCAACTTCTGGCATTTACCTTTCTCAAAATTTTCCTGGTATTTAAACAAAACCACAAGGAGACTACCATTTCCATATTGAATGCATATTCTCAAATAATTGTCTCCTGAAAGAGATTTTCTGTAACACGTCTCTTTTTCTTTTCTTCCCCATTTCCTTTGCATTGTCCACAGCTCAACCGTTCTTGAAAAACAGCATGAAAGTTGTGAAAATATTATGCCAACCACTGAGTTACTTATACTTCATCACAGACTCAATTTTGTGGATATATGACATCAAAGTTAAATATATGGTAGACGTCTTCAACTCTACATAAAAAAAACAATTGGTCTGTAACAGGTTATCGTGTTGAGACGTTTCATATTTTAGTTTGATTTGACCGACTTCTTTTTTTACTTAGAAAACTCTGGAAGATGATTATATGCACCCTTTGCACTTAGTTCTTGAATGATCTTTATTAATAAAAATATGTCAATTTGTATGAATTATGATGATGTAATTTGGTCTTTTTTTTTTTTTTCTGTTCCTCTGAAGTGTTGAAATGGAAGATTGTACGGAAGCCACACATGAAGAGAAAGCTATACTGCAGTCAAGAAGCTATTTCCCCAAGTGAGTGAACGAGTATCTTAAATTATTTATTAAAAACTCAATTGTTTCTTCTGGTATGTACTTATAGTTTGTCTACCAGCGTCCAGCTGTACTTGGCCCCATTAAATTTTACTCCCTTGATCGTTCTTTATTTGTCGCACTAGGCAAAAACAATGAAAATATGCACTTTATATTCTACTCTTTGCCGATATTACATTTCATTTAAACACCCAGGTCAAATTCTAATATATATGTATTCTGAAATGAGTTTCAATGTGTTGTCATCACTTTTTCTTACTCTTTTACACCAATAAGAATGGACATCTTTATACTCTAAACGCAATTGTGCTATTATTTTAGCAATTGACATTCTTTATGGAGACAACCCTAACTTAAAAGTGTGCAATGTATAACAAGGGACCAAGATGGATACATTCTTTTGGTTAATGAGTCGGATTCTTTAAACCGCAAAGCCACCTCCATCAAAATAAATAAACAATAAGGGAAGGAAAAACAGAAACATAGAAAGATAAAAACAAGTCTGCAGCACAATGAAAATGACAGAAAAAATAAAGATTTGTAGAAAGAAATGTGATGACAACAAACAACTGTGTCCATAATGATAACCAGTACTAGTAGATTGCTCTAAGGAAGTTAACTACTGAAACAATGTCCACAAAGACCAAAATAAATATTTCTTCCTGTCTGCTTTTGATATAAAAAATTCTGGTTGAGAAAATTTTTATAATAAATATTCTCACTTGAGGGTGAATTCAAAGATGATCCAGTTGGTTCAACTATAACAATCTGTTCGCAGCTGTGCTGCCTCTAAACAAGTTAGTGGACTCTTGTGCATTTGGCCTTGTTATACTTTGTTCATGGATTTTTGTGGCCATCAATAAAGAAATTTTTTGTGTTCATTAAAAATTGTTAACCGCGTTAGCTAAATATGAAAATAATTTCCAATAATAAGGTATTGAGCTACTCCTCTTAATGAGGTTGACGTTTTTAAGATGGAATCTTGAGATCCAATATTGTATCATAGCTAATTAAACTTAAATGAACAATTTGGTCCATCTAAAGTTCAAACGAGTTGTTGGATTCCAAGTTTGGTGTTCTCATACAAGTTACCATATTATGTGTCTTTTTTTTTTTTTTTGGGGGGGGGGGGGGGGGGGTGGGGGGGGGGGGGGGGGGGGGGGGGGGGGGGGGGGGGGGGGGGGGGGGGGGCGTTAAGGGTAATTCATACATCGGCTAATATGAATATAATAGCCAACATATAGGGCCCTGTGTTGCTTCTCTTAATCCTCTTAATAAAACTGATCTTTTATGATGAAACCCCAAGATCCAGTACGAATTATTACTGCTGGAATTGGAATGTCACTAGTGAAGTTTTCAAAGGAGCAGAAATAGAAAAGCTGTAGATGTCAGCGGTTGAGCAATTGCAGATAGAAAGATTTTTAGCCAATCTACAGTTTTTCCAACTTTACTGGATACTTGAGCAATGTTTGTTATTTTTTTGTTTCAACTTCTTGGGCACAAAGTGCCAGCTCACATAGGAGAATGTGCAAACAGAATTATTCTCCATATGTCTTCGACCATGCAGACTGAGCTAGTTTCATATTTTGCAGTTTTCACGAGTCCTTTCAAGAAGTTATTTATCCAAAAGGGGATCCTGATGCGGTTTCCATGAGTTTAAGGGACGTAGATCTACTAAGGCCAGATACATTTCTCAATGATACAATCATAGACTTCTACATCAAGTAAGTTTATCTGCACATAAAATACTCTGTCTTCATTGAGGCAGGGAACTTATGAGAAGACTAGGTCCATTTTATATTATATATTGCCTCTTATCACTTAAGAATTGAGATTGATATTGTAAGACATCTTTGGTTATCCCCACTTATTAAGAGTTATAAAGATAACATAGAAACTAATGAAAAAAGAAGGAAAGTTGAATTTGGCATGTTGCTGTTTCTTCCATTAAATTCGTTTTGCCACCTAAATAATGGTGGTGTACGAACAGATTGGATATGCTCTCTTTGTGTACCTTTTTTGGAGGGGGAGTGAGATACTGAGAACTTGGGATAATAATGATAGTTCCCAAATGTGTTGTCTTGCACCTAGTTTCTTAGCTTTTTGTTGGTTGTATTTTGCTATTATTCCTTTTTTCTTGCTCGTTTTTAATGAAACTTCGATCTTATGACAGATATTTGAAAAATAAACAAAACCCTGAAGAGAGACTTAGGTTTCACTTTTTCAACAGCTTCTTCTTTCGAAAGCTGGCTGACATGGACAAAGACCCATCTAGTGCCTTTGATGGCAAGTCTGCTTTCCAGCGTGTTCAGAAATGGACTAGAAAAGTCAACTTACTAGACAAGGACTTCATAGTCATTCCTGTAAACTACAAGTGAGAAGTTAAATAACAAAAGTAATTTACGTCTACCCCCCCGACCCCCCTGGTGGCCTCCGGAATACTGGGTTCTGGTATCAAGAAATGGAGTGTGATTTCTGATAAGTTCCTTGCTATGCTTGTTTTGACAGTTATCACTGGAGTCTTATAGTAATATGCTATTTTGGCAACGTGGCCGACTACGAAGGCAAGTTGTATCCAAATGCATGCTGTTTTTTGCAAATGAGTTTTTCAATGCTCCAAAATTTCTTTTTTTTTTCCATATTTTAGATCTTGATGCAAACAAATTAGCCAGAGTACCTTGCATATTGCATATGGATTCAATAAAAGGAAGTCATGCAGGCCTCAAAGATCTTATGCAAAGGTATATGTTTTCTTTGCAGTTATTATTAATATAAGTACTTTGGTAGAGCGTTTGCATATAAGCGTAGTGGTATCCAGGCAATTTGTACGGGAGTTAATGCATGTGAGAATGGAGGAAGAATCTGCTATTGTAAGAGTACAAGCCAAGTCGGTCTCTAGGCCAAAGTGAGAGTGAAGTAGATGCTTTTTCTTTTCCTTTTTGGACTGGGTGGGTTATGTCAACTTTTTTATTTTCCTTCCATCCTGACAACTTAGAATGAAACTCCATTGAAGAAGACAGTGATATTAAGGAAACTCCATTTAAAAAGTACTTGTTTGAAACCATGTACCCTCTCATTTATGATTCACGAACTATTATAAGGACCAGATACTTATCCATGAAACGTGAGAACTCTTCACAGTTATCACTTGTAAAATGTTGAAATGGATGTGGCCATAGATCAGATTGGAACACTCGACGCTTTCTGTATAGTTTCGACATGGGGTCACTTCTGTATTTTATCATTTGTTTCTTCAGATTTTCCTTTTTCTCCAAATCTAGAAAGGGTTATATTGAATTTGATGTGTCTTACCTGTCAATTGATAACTTGAAATGTAGTTATCTATGGGAGGAGTGGAAAGAAAGGCGGAACGAAACACATGAAGATTTGTACTCGAAATTTAGAAACTTAAAATTCATTTCACTTGAGGTACTATTTTGGTTTTTGTTTATTGTTTAGTATATTATTTTTTCAATTAATAATTCAGTTATATAGTGGGTGTGTGTGTGTGTACGCACACAAAGATTTTGTATTTTATTTCTATAAACACTTATTCTAATATCTGCTAAATTGACATTCCTTAGCGTCCAGAATGGTTGGATATAATCTAGTTTGTTCAGAGGAAGGCTTCTGTTTCTGCCTATCCACAACTCCAGTTTTTCCAAAAACTGACCCTTGTTTCACTGCTTCAAAAATTGATAACGCATTGTCTGTACATTCTACTTATGTGCATACTACTCAATAACTTCGTAGACAAGAGTTCTCAGCGCTAGGACTCTCTACAATTCTCTTCTATGGTTTTTTCTGTTGTCTTCAGCAATCCTACTGAATTGTGAAATCTTTAATGGAGCTTCTATAGAATTTCTTCAAAAAACATTTTGGTTCAATCTGATAATGATATTAATCCAGAAAAAGCGGCACGACGTAAAATCTACAAAGAAGGTTTAATCCATTCCATCGCGCCTCGCTTAGATAAATATCCTGTATTTAGCTTGCCAGCCTTCTCTCAACTCTTTGTACGACAGATTCCATATTCTGTTCATGTAGTGATGAGGAGTTGACCAATCACGCACTCCAAAATCTGCTGACTGCTTGCAACTTGATGGTCTCTTCTACTGTGCTGATCTTACATCTTATAGCTTTTACTTATAACCCCAGCTTTAGTTGAAAAAAATGGCAGGATCATACTGGTATTTCACGAGTGATTCTTTGTTGTTCCCAAAAAAGATAAAATTGAAAATGACTAACTCAGTCCACATTCCTTAAACTCTCCCTGCCCTCTCAATCACACTTGCCTTGCTCTGGTATTATTTATTAAAGCACCCCTGTATCCAAGAATAAGGAAGATTATAGAATGTCATTTCTCAATATTGGGATTTGAATCTTGGATAAATTTGTAAACAATGCGATTACATTATTGGAGCCCATTTTAGCTGCTTCAAATCTTCAATAGCGTGGAAGGCAAAGTTAAATGTGCTAGTAAAACATAATTATTTGTTTAATATGGATTATGATTTCCTTTGATCTGGGCACAAAGAAATATTGTGTGGGGTCTTTGGAGATTGTAATGGAAACCTGTCTTTGGCAAGTATGGTAAAGCATTAAGTGTTCCATGAATAAAGAAATGGATCAAACTGAGCATGTCTTAGCCTTTCTAAATATGACACTGTACCAGATTTAAGATTATTTAAAATAGTGGAAATATGTTCCATTATATGAGCACGGTACTTTTAACAATACATGAATCTGTTTGATTTTATATTCATGAAACATGTACGAGTCTATTATTTTTATGTTCTCCAGCTGATATATTCGAATTGAAGATTTTCCATTACCTTTTGGTTTCCAGTTGATTGTTTAGTTACCGTATAGCACATTTCTGTTCTTGGCATACCTTCGTGTCTCAGTGTGCATTTTGTGCAGCTACCTCAGCAGCAAAACTCGTATGATTGTGGCCTCTTCTTGCTTCACTATGTAGAGCTTTTTCTCGAGGAAGTTCCTGTTGACTTTAGCATACATAAGATAACGTCATTGAGCAACTTTGTAAGTATTTTGCTTGATTTTACATAGAGATGCAAGCTTGACATTTTTTCTTTAATGTTCAAAATTATTGGTGAAATAGTTGAAAAATGCATCCTAAAAATTGATAAAAGGGGCTATCATAAAGATGGATCACCCTTGAGCTTTTTGTTTCGTCCCAATATTATTAAACTTATGTGATACCAAAGTTCCTTGCATGCCTAACTGCCAATGTTGTCGATGTGTTAGATGGAATTAACTAATGATTACTGTATAGAAATATGCATTTGTATCTTAGGTCTCAAATTACTAGATATATGTCCTTTTTTCTCAAATCAATGCAAATTCAGATGTAGGGAGAGTAGGTCAATTAGCTTCCAGTTAAGGTGACAGGATTATTTGGAGTTCTCCATTGATGAAAGGTTCACTATTTATGGAGTGCCATGTGTTACACGTTATGGATTATCAAGGTCATAGGAAAATATTATTATGCAAGCTAGTGAAAGGTAGGAAAAATAAGTATGATCAAGAGCTGATAGGCTTAGTTCCATAGTATTACATAATATAATTAGAATAGGAAGTAAATATATTTACTTCCTATTATAGGGATTGGTTTATTGGCATTTTATATTCTTTCCTAACATATGTTTGTAACTTGTATATATACCTAGGAGGTTGATACATATGTAAGAGAGAGAGAGAGATTATCTCTTCTTGAATCTACCGTTTATTACATGGTATCAGAGCAAACTTACATACTGTGACCTCTTCGCTCGGACCTTCGTTCTCTCAATCGATGGTGTCGCCCGCGTTTGGTGGCTGGTTTGTGTCTCTGATTCCGGTGGCATTGTTAGGAGTCTTCTCTCCAGTCGGCGGCGTCACTGTGTAGCTTCGGCCTCTTCTCTGTGTCTCTCCGGTTCAGTCGACCCCAGTGAAGGCTCGCCTCACGGTCTTTGTTCGGCTCCTGCTTCCGGTGGTCTGGGTCTTCACCGGCGAGTCTCTGTAGGCGCGATTTAGGAAGGCAGCTTGGGCTATTGTCTGGGTTTTCTCTTTCCGGTCGGTATTGGCTCAATTTTGAATCAGGTTCGGCCTCTTCACGTCCTTTGACGGTAGTGTGAGTCTGTGACTTTGTCTTTTTGCTCCGCAAGTGTTTGCGATTGGGTATTTCTAGGTCTGTTGTGTGGAGTTTCGGTGGGTTCTTGGGTTGAAGTTCTGGTTTTATCGATTTCTGGGCTCAGTGGTTGAAGCGCCTGGTTTTCTCGACCTTGAGACAGGTTCGGCATTCAAGAATTTTTGGACCTTATTATTATATTTTTGACTGTGCACGTGTTTGATATTTATTATGGAGGACAAGAAATCTACTATGTCTGATTTAGTCCCTATAATGTCAAAAATTACAGAACATAAACTTAATAAATCTACTTATTTAGATTGGAGTAACACTGTTAGACTTTATCTGCGAAGTATTGCTATGGATAATCACCTGACTGATGAACCACATAGTGATGACTCGAAAGTCTCATGGTTAAGAGAGGATGCCCGTCTATTTTTGCAAATCCGTAACTCTATTGATAGTGAGGTGATTGGTTTGATAAATCACTGTGAATTCGTGAAAGAACTGATGAAGTATTTGGAGTTTGTGTATTCTGACAAGAGAAATATCAGACACACTTATGAGGTGTGTCAAGCTTTTTATCATGCAGACAAGGGTGACAGATCCCTAACTGATTATTTCATGGATTTTAAGAAGACTCATGAGGAACTTAATATGCTACTTCCGGTCAGCACTGATGTAAACGTTCAGCAAGCTCAGAGAGAAAAGATGGCGGTTATGAGTTTCTTGGCTGGTCTTCCTTCTGAGTTTGAGACTGTTAAATCTCAAATTCTTTCTAGTTCTGAGATATCCTCTTTGGAAGAAGCTTTTAGTAGGGTTCTCCGCACAGAAAATTCAGCTTCTGCTCAACCTAATAGTGCTCTTGTCAGCCGCACCTTTGAATCCGGGAGACAGTTATTGAGAAGTGGCAATAAAGGGGAAAACTCAAGTAACTATGATAGAAACTTCAGTACTCGAGGACCGGATTCGGGAGGTGCTGTGTGTTACTATTGTCATAAGCCAGGACATTCGAAGAAAGACTGTAGAGAGTTGCAACGCAGGAATAAATTGCACCAGTCAGCCCATGTTGCCTATACTAATGATGCTTCTGAATCCGTTCTAATACCTGCAGATGAGTATGCCAAGTTCTCACAATATCAGAAATCTCTAAAGTCTTCATCTACTCCTATTACTGCCATCACTGATTCAGGTAAAATGAACACATGTCTTGCTTCCTCATCTTCCAAATGGGTCATTGATTCTGGCGCCACAGATCACATGACAGGTAACTCTAGTCTATTTTCTTCTTTACAGTCACATGCTTTTAGTTCTAAAGTTACTTTAGCAAATGGGACTACATCTCATGTTCTGGGGTCCGGCACAATTATTCCAACACCCTCAATTTCTTTGCAATCTGTTTAAGTTTACCTAAATTGTCTTTTAATTTAGTCTCCGTCAGTAAACTTACTCGTTCTCTTAACTGTTGTGTCTCATTCTATCCTAATTTTTGTTAATTTCAGGATCTTATGACGAAGAAGACTATTGGTAAAGGCCATGAGTCTTGAGGTCTCTACACCCTTGATACACAAATACCAAAGTCTGTTGCTTGTTATGGAGTTGTGACCCCTTTTGAAGCACATTGCTGGTTCGGTCACCCTTCGTTGCCTATGTTAAAGAAACTTTATCCTCAATTTTCGAGTCTGTCTTCATTAGATTGTGAGTCTTGTCATTTTATCAAACATCATCGTTTAAGTTCTAGTCCTAGAGTCAATAAACGAGCTAGTGCTCCTTTTGAGTTAGTTCACTCCGATGTTTGGGGTCCTTGTCCAGTTGTGTTGAAAGCTGGGTTTAAATATTTTGTTACCTTTATTGACGATTATTCTCGAATGACATGGTTATTTTTAATGAAAAATCGTTCAGAATTGTTCTCTCATTTTACCGCTTTTTGTGCTGAACTCAAAACTCAATTTAATGTGTATGTCCAAATTTTGAGAAGTGATAATGCTAAGGAATATCTATCAGCACCCTTCCAAAACTATATAGTTCAACATGGCATTATTCATCAAACTTCTTGTGTGGATACCCCATCTCAAAATGGCGTAGCTGAACGAAAGAATAGACATCTCCTTGAAACTGCCAGAACTTTGATATTTCAAATGAAGGTCCCTAAACATTTTTGGGCCGATGCCGTTTCTACCGCTTGCTTTTTGATTAATCGTATGCCTTCCTCCGTTCTGTCTGGTGAGACTCCCTTTCATGTCATTTTTCCTAATAAGTCATTATTTCTTATTGAACCTAGGATATTTGGTTGTACTTGCTTTGTTCGGGATATTCGACCTCATGTTACAAAACTTGATCCCAAATCTCTAAAGTGTATCTTTTTTGGCTATTCTCGTGTGCAAAAAGGGTATCGATGTTACTGTCCCGATCTTAACCGGTACCTTGTGTCAGCTGATGTTACATTTCTAGAGCACACACAGTTTGCTTCATCTTCAGGTTCTATTAGTCCGTGGGAGGATAATGATTTATTAATTTATACTCTTACATCCCCGAGTCCTGATCTCCCTTCTTCTGCTCATGGTAAGCCTCCTATACAACAGGTTTATTCCCGTCGCCAACAACCTCCTGATCCGGTCCCGGCTCCCACACCTCCGGCCTCATGTCTTGCACCAATATCTTCGTCATCGGATCTGGTTCCTGCTTCTAGTGATGATCTTCCTATTGCCCTCCACAAAGGTAAACGTCAATGTACTTATCCAGTATCATCTTTTGTGTCATATAACCATTTAGCGTCATCCTCTTGTTCTTTTGTTGCATCTCTTGATTCTGTCACTATTCCTAAGACTGTTCATGGTGCTTTATCTCATCCTGGTTGACGTACCGCTATGATTGAGGAGATGAATGCTTTAGATGACAATGGTACTTAGGCTCTGGTACACTTGCCTGCAGGTAAAAAGGCTATTGGTTGTAAATGGGTGTTTACAGTTAAAGTCAATCCTGATGGGACCGTTGCTAGATTAAAAGCTCGACTTGTTGCTAAGGGGTTTGCTCAAACATACGGTGTTGATTACTCTGACATCTTTTCTCCCGTTGCCAAACTTACTTCTGTCGGGTTATTTATTTCTATGGCAGCCACATATGATTGGCCTCTGCATCAATTAGACATTGGATCGTGATTTCATACGAGGACAGAAGAAGTGATCAAGCAATAATTTGAGTTGATATGAACAATTTGGTAAATAAGCTGCCAATAGGTGCCGTCTCATATTTCCTTGGTCAGTTCTTAATCCTTAAGGGTGTTTTTGGTACACTGCATTGGATTAGGGGATATGATTAGGAGGGATAGGATTAGGGTTTGTATTTTAAGGTGGTTGAGTGTATTGTTCTAATGCGGCAAGGTGCTACACTATATTAGAATAACATACAAGTATAAAAATAAGATATTTAGGAAAATACGTTTGTCTAAGCTTAAAAAAAAGTTTTAGTTATTTTTAATAACATTTTTTCTACAAATTGGTATGACCAGCTTAATTTCTTTACTTTTAAGTAAGAAAATTACATTATTTAAATGTAATTATTATGCTTGAGTCAAAATAAGTATATATGTGTGTGTGTGTATTACTTTAATCTTAAAAAAAGAGCTATTTATTTTAAAACTTATGTACTTCTAAGCCCTTGTTTGATCTCATTATCTCCAAATTACATTTTTCTCACATTTTTTAATTAAATAATATTACATGTAAACTCAAAATTTTTCCTTAATTTTTAACCATACATTCTCCATCAACCTACTATTTCAACATGCATTTTTAGCATAAAAATTGGGCTCAAACAGGTGCTAATTAAAATTACTTTTTGTCTACAAGTAAGTGTGGATTACATTTAAGGAAAAAAGATATATTTCTAAAAGTAACTCATACATTACATATTTCAACTTTAATTAATAAAAATAGTTATTTATTTTAAAACTTATTTACTTTTTCTACTTATAAGTAAATTAATTTCTTAAAGCTATTTTTACTTAAATTTTCTGATGAGTTTTTTAGCTCACCTATATATAAACTACTTGTTAAGTAAATTTAAGTATTTCAATTAAATTAACTTTTTGCATATTATTTTTCATCATTGGTAACTGAATAGTCCAGTCTAAACCGATCTCATTGAGCTTATTATTTTATCTGGTTTGAGTAAAGGAGAATAAGCATCCTGATTAATCCAGGTGTTATTTGCACCAAATAAAACTCCGGATCCAATCTAATACAGCACACCAAACATGCCCCCAAGTGCTTTAGTGGTTCTTTAAGAGTTCTAATTAACCACCTCACCCTTAATGATTCTCTACTAGTACTAGAAGTTCAAACAAATGAAACGTCTGTGTGGCTATTTAAGGATAGTAGAAAAAAGTTCAACGTACTGTCATTGGTCATGTGCTACTGAAGAGTTGCAACTTCACTTTGAGGGGTTATTGCAATTCATTTGCAGTAGGCTAGGGCATTCCTATTCTTTTTCTAATTTGTATGGTTGAGGTTGTGCTTACAATAGCCCAAAAACTCTTTAAGATGTTCTAGGCTATGGAAAAATCAATCCCAAAAGTTGAAGTGATAAATAGCCTAGAAAAACCAGCTATAATAAAGTGCACTTCTTAGATGCCTCAAGGCTTATGCCTTGAGGTGTGCACTTAAGTAAGTCTTGGTGTAAACCTTAACAATTGGTACTCAATGCATAAGTTTTGAACTTCGGCATATTTTAAACAATGCTTTGAGCCGTTGGTTGAAATCTACAATCCTTCATGGGCTCGCGGTTTTATTTCAGTGAGGGATTTTCCAAGATTTGGTTTATGTGGCAATTTAGTAATTGAGAGCATTTAAAGCCATTTATTAACGCCAATCAGTGCAAGAATATTATTGGACAGTAAGCATGAAGAGGCTCGGTTATCTCACATGGTCTCACCGGTCTTCATTTTTGTAAAAAGGTAATCAAATATTTTATTGATATGGATAATAAACAATAAGTGTATTATCAATTTAAATCAGAAAGGAATAATATAAAATTGGGCGTTCCGTCTATATGCCTAGTAGCCGCGGCATTAGACCAAGTATACAATGTAAAATAAAATAATTCTCTAATTTGCTCTGTTGTCCGTGTTTGATCATCAAAACAATAACTGTTTCTTTCTCTCCACGCACACCAAAAGATGCAACTTGGAATAAGATCCCATACAAGTTTGCTTTCCTTATTGCGAAACTTTCTCCTCCATGCTTTCAACACGCCTTCCATACGTTGCGGCAACACCAATATCATGTGTTGAGATGCTTTAATATCGTTTCACAGCAAACGAACAGCATCACAATAAAGGAACAAGTGCTCAATCGTCTCCCCAGTCTCACCGGTTTTCATTATCTTACCCTTAAATAACCTTGTCTTGTTGACTTCTTTTATCCATAAACCAATTTGCTTTTTCTCAAAATCAGGCACTTTTAAGCCATCAAATCACTGACCCATGACTTAGAAGTGGAATAACACACTTATCTGCCTTTCCAAAATATAGAACTAATAGTTTGATGCAACATAAAAATAACAAAATTTACACAACAAGTACACACTAACTAATAGTTTGATGCAACATAAAAATAACAAAATATACGCAACAAGTAAACACTATTTTTTTATCGTTTTGTTTTACACTATAAAATTACACCCTAAAAAAATTGTTTTAATCAATGTGTTGGTGTGTGTGTGTAGGTGCTTCCTAAATAGGGGTGTTATCTGCATTCTGATTATTGCGACTTGCAAGAAATTTGAAAACCTTCCTTTTTACGTTTTCTTCTACAAAGTAAAGTACATGTCATGAGTCTTTATGCACAAGTGACAATTCATCTTTCAGCTTACTGCAGATTGGTTTCCCCCTGGTGAAGCTTGCATCAAGAGAGCACATATTGAGAGATTAATTTATGACCTATGTGAGAATCATACTGGAGAATGTTCACCATCTGTTGGCATTGACATGCATTGTTATCCTAACGGTACCAAGACTACTAATGAATATGGAAATGCCACGCATATTGTTTCAGAAAAATCCGATCCTTCGAAAGATTGTCATGAAAGTTCACTAGTTGGGTCTGAAGTTGAGATTAATTTATTACCAATTTCTTCTTCGAGGAGTATTCAATGTGCCAACAATACAGGATTAGTTTTAAGGGAGTTTTTTGAGCCAGAATCTGCATCACGATCATTTAGTGATGCACATTTTCAAGCCTTCGAGCAGCAATCATCTCTCAATGGGCTTAAGAGACCTATTCCTCCAATTCAGGTAATTCAAACATTATCACTTTAGTTGCAGGTGCTTAGAACAATTATCATTGAATCTAAGAAGTTAGAATATGGATTAACATAAGAAATGGGGATTGCTTCTTTTACCTTTTCATTAGTTTCTCTTTTTCTTTAAAAAGTATTGTTATCCCTCCTTTTCTTTTTTGGTCAGTTTTCCTCTTTTCTTTTGGGTGGCGTGGGTTGGGGCCTCAAAGGTGAACTCGTTGGATTGCCTATCTACTTTTATTTTATTGTAATATGCTAGTCAGGACAAAACTGGACTCACAATGGTGGCATCAATCACACACACACACACACACACACACATATTTATGTGTATATACATAGATACACATTTTTTTTTGTCTGCGCTTACTCTTGATTTATGAAGAGTGGGAATATAGGTTTAGAAGGTTGTGGGAGATTAACATATATTATGTGATCTGGGAAGTTTGATGAATTTTTACATAGATACGGATTTTATTGAACTTTAGTTACTTTCCACTGCAAGCTTGTGGACAATTCAAAACCCAGTCAGAGTGAGGTTACCAACCATTTAGTGTTGGGAAAAGTTAAAACCTACATACCTATAATGGAATACAAGGTATTTGGCTCCTTTTTGTGGTCTAGCATTCAATTTCAAATGTTATCACCAGAATTTTTTTTAAGTTAGATACATGAAACAAACTTCTTTGGACACCGACCTTAGAGAGCAGAGAGAGAGAGAGAGAGAGATTATATTTGGCCAAAACGAAGTGGCTTTGTGTTGGACCATCTTGTTAGTGTAATTGTGCACAGGCATGCACCCTGCTCATATCCATCGATTGTGGCTCCCCTGCTCTCTCTTCCCCTACACTCATGAGACATTAAAACAGAGAGAAGGATCGCGTTCAAATTGAGGTTACATTGGGTTCTTCCTATTAATGTTCTAACATAGTGACATTTAAGTTGAAAACTAGTTTTTTAGGAGTAAAAGTGATATTTCTCGCATCTAGTTTTGTTTAAATATTGATAAGATAGATTTTTACCCACCATTTTTTTGTTCAATCTCTTTTCTTCTGGCAGATAAACTAGACTTTTCTAAGCTGTTCCTGATGCAGCGTTAAAACTTAAAAGTCTATTCAAGGATCAAACAGACTTAACTAGATTAACTTTTTATTTTTTTGCAATTTAGGACAATTTCGATTTTATTTCCTCATGTTGTTTCCTACCTAAACTCGTTGCGTTTAAGAGGGCTAGTGCTTGTGATTAATAACACATTGATATTGAATACAAGATTTTTCCTCTCTATTCTCTCTTTCTCTCTAACCGCACGGTTCTCCCCCTATCTCTGTTATGTTCTTCTTGTTCTCCTCCTTTTCTTCCCGTCTTCTCTCTTTCTTCTCAGTTCGTATAAAATTGTGATTGCATTTATCCATCCCTCATCAGTTCCCACCTTACTCTCACACTGCCTCTTTCTTTCTCCTGGCATGAAAATTTTCTGCCCAGCCTCTAAATTTCACAACACTCTCCCAACCACTCTTCCAGAAAAATGTACAATGCCTTTTGATGTGAATTGAGGTTTTAACTGTTGTTCTGTTGTTTGAAAGGGTCATCAACTTCTTGGTTTCATTTCATGTAGGATTTCATCTATAGTTGTTTCATCCAGTGTTAGGAACAAAAAACTGGAACTCGGATCTGACAATTGGGCGTTTTGTTTGTTTTAGAATTATTATCATTTTTATGATTATACGCTTGTTTAACAGTTCAATTGTGTCCCATAATCCATTTTCTGTCTGATTGTGATAAATTGTTAGATTTGGGCAGCATTTGGAATAGTTTGAAACTTAAGGAACTTATTGAAATTGGAACACGAGGGACTAAAATGAGATTGCTTCATCTTTAGAGAACATATGTATGATTTACTCAAAGTTGTCCTTAAACGTTGATTGTGTTTGATAAATTCAAAAACTAATAATAAAGTCTGTTCTTATTTATTTTTCACGTGTGTTTTCACTGGTCAATTTTTTTCATTTCAAGTATGGTCTTTGATAGGAAGAGGTGGAAGCTAATGGGCACTTTGTCTACACTACGTCAACGGAAGTTGCCTACCAACATTTAGATGTAATCAGAGCAGAAGCATCTCTCTCTCCTTACCCATGTGAAGATTTTAGAGTAGAGTCTATTGCTCAATCTGCATTGGAGGATTCTGATTCTTCTTTGGCAGCATCAGTTTGTGATTCAGATAATTTATTAGAAATGAAGGATGATGAAAAATGTCAATCTGTTGGAGATATCTACTTAGACGATAAAATACAGGAGCCAACATGTATATCACCAGAAAATGTAGAGCACTTAGCTGATTGCTTTGGCTCAGCTTCTGGCAAAACGCCAACTGTTGCAGAATCTCGTTGCCATGCTCTGACAAGTGACCACAATGATAATGCACATTCGGTAATCTCTTTCCCAAAGAGCTTACAGGAATTTTATCAAGGAAATGAGTTACTGAGTGATGGTGGTATGGATCGTGGGTGCTTCACTGATTGCCCTGCCTCTGCTTCTGGTGACATTTTGTTGGAAGTTTCAGACTCTGAAAACCAAATTCGGATGCTCGACCCAAATGATCAAGTGGATCCACTTGCGCATTCTTTGAAGAATTCACCACGATCTTCCCCTCATGATAATGATATTATGCTCGATGATGTTGGCATTCGCAGGCAGTCAGTTTTAGAATCTGACATGAAGCGCGCTGCAAAGAGGATGCGGCTTGAGCCAGTTTCTCAAGAGGAAGAATTAACAACTAACTTATCCAAGGATCTACCTTTGTGAATTGAATGCTGGATTATTTTCTCCGTATCAGTATTTTTTGGTGTCAAAAAATGCAAGTTGCTGCTTTGTCAGGTATGAGAAGTATTGATCTTCCTTCACCGATGAATGAATATGTCAACGGAGATTATGATGTTTTTTGAGTCATCCACTTGCTGCTGAAGGTAGCGTGAGATTATGATATGAAAGTGTGTTCTCCGAGAATCCTTCGTATTTGATAAGATTTTGCAATACTTCTTATGATAAAGTAGAAACGGAAGATGAAAACTTTCAGGGCCTCGCAAGATTTGATCAGAAACCTGTGTTTTTGACCTTATTTTGTTTGTAGTTTGGGTTCTTGATAGCATAATATTATGTGCAAAATTGGGTGGAATATGTGGTGATTGACTTGATGATTTACCAATACTTAAAAAAACTTGGTAGTTTTTCATGTTATCAGTCCGAGTTATGTATGTATTGCGTATCTTATGGTCAATTTGACAAGACATCTGCTTTTACTTCTAGTAGAAGAGCTTCTTTAGAAAGCTACTTAACTAAAGTTCATAAATTGAGGGTTCGTTTGACATGACTTTTGAAAAGTCAAAAATAGTTTTTGAGATCAAAAAACTGCTTTTGAATTTGTTTGACTAATTTTATAAAAGTTTTTCTTCTAGATAGAAGAGCTTTTACAAAAAATTGGTCAAATGTGACTTCGTCTAAAAGCAATTTCGAAAATCTCTTTTAAAAATTAGTTTCCGAACAAAAATGAAGATAGTTTTCTTCAAAAGATCTTCTATAAGAAGTAAAAGCAAAATTCATATCAAATGAATACTAACTTCTGAAACAAAAAAAAAAAAAAAAGGGTGCTTTTAGATGAAGTTGTATTTAGTTAACTTTTTTCGAAATTTTTTTTTAATTAAATGAAGCATTTTTATAAAGTTAACCAAACGGGCTAAAAAAAAGCTTTTGAATTCTCCAAGGTCATGCCAAACAGGTCCTAAATGTCTAAACTTTGTAAATATATTAAATTTTCTAACTTTATAATTTTGTGATGGGCTTAATTAGGGGTGGGGCGTGGATTGGGTTGGATCGATTTTTTTAAAACTCGACCCAATTCAACCCAAACCGATAAGAGTTTGATCGGTCGGTTTGAGCTTCGGTTTAATTAAAGTTGGATCCAATTTATTTGTTAAATTCTAATAATTTTTTAGAATTTGAAATTACTTGAAAATTTTCGTTTTTTAAACAAACATATAAGGAATTCTTTTTAGAAATAATGTATAAATAAGTTTAAAATTTATGAAGTATTTTTTTAATTTTTTGGAATTTATTCATTTCATCACCATGTCTTTAGTTTTTACTTTATCATCAAATAACATTGCATTTGTACATAATGTTCATATGAATTGATCTATGTGAAGAAAATTAATATTTATATATTATAAGCCATTCTTTTATCTTTATTATTATGTCTATTTAATTTTAAATATTAATTTTTAAAATTATCAAGCTGGATTGAGTTTTAATTCATAACCCAAGACCCAACCCAATCTCAAATTTAATTTTTCAACCCAACTTAATTCAATTGAACTTAAAAAATCGATCTAAACCGATCAATTTGGTTTGAATTGATCGTGTTAGCGATTTAGGTTGAATTTGTCCTGCCCTAAGCGTAATTCATTGTATGAGAGGGCAAATAGTTCAGAAATATCAAACACCTATTTATTTCCGTACACATTTATAATTCTGAAATAAAAATAAGAATTTTGTTTGTCATGTTTCAAAATTTCTCTTTGGTTACAATTCGCCCACTTGTCAAATAAATAAACTAGATAGTGATTTGAAAATTTTATATAAAAATTACTTTTTCTATGTTGTAATAAATTATACACACTTCTTTGACTATTTTTCATTTTTTTTAAAAATATTTTTACGACCATAATTTTTTTGTGAATATGAATGCTTTTCAATTTTTAGTCGGCTTGTCTTTTTTCTGGTTGATCGAAAGAGAAGTCTTATTATAAAAAAAGCTTAGTACAAATAAAAATAATCGATTAAGTTGAAAGAGGGAAAGTCATGTCGTTAATTTTATGAGTTTGATTGAGTACGCTCGTGTTAGTTATGTGCTGTAAGATAACTAGTTTTGAGATTCTCGATATTCACGCTCGATCATGATGTGTCTTTTAGTTGTATTTCAGAACTTTCTGCTATTCTAATGATCTACTGAGCACCGTGCTTATCTCATATTAATTCATTGATAGATAAATTTAATTCAAATGTTGGAATTTACAAAATCTTTATCCATCAATGAATTAATATGACACATTATCGATGCTTAGGATAAGATGAGTATTGATACTCATTAAATCATATATATATATATATATATGTATGTATGACCGACTTTTGAGTCTTGACAATGCTTTGATTTGAGAATTATACAAAGAGAAAAAATATCGCATGCAACACGAGTTCTTTTTTATTGTGATCAACATGGGTCGGCTGCAACATTTACTATGAACCATTACCACTCGTGGAAAATGCACCATTAAAAAAATAATCAAAGTACTAATTACATGATGGCCACTAAACTTTTCACTCAGTGTCACATTGATTACTCAACTTTAATTTATTTCAGACTTATAGTTGAACTTTACAATTATTTGACTACTAATTCAGCCCTAGTTTGATTCAACTAAAAAGCTTATAAAAGTTTAAAAATTAAAGTCAATAATTAATTTTAAGTACACATCTCATCAAGTTTTATAAAAAATTACAAAAAAAAAAAAATATATATGATTTTTTTTTTTTTTTAGCTAAATCAAATAAGGGTTCAATTTGATGTTGAATTTTTTGACCGAACATTCAAGTTTCATAGGATTTAATTCAAAACCCTAACAATTTGAAGACTTGGCACACATATGCATAGGGTTTTCAATTAAAAGATGAATGTTAAATTCAAGAATTGTGTCTGATGTATATAATTTTATGTACACAAGGATGTCTATACACTCATATAGAACGAGGTCCATTCGTAATGTGCTCAATCCCCGTGTGAGTGTATGGATATCCTTATATACATAATTTTATGTACACCAATATTTATCCTAAATTCAATTGGTGATTGTAAACTAATGATGAATTTGAAATAAATTAAAGTTTAGTGGTCAAAGTGACGTTATCTGCAAAGTTCAATGGCCATTAGGCACCAAAATTTCTCCCTCTTATAATTGAGACAGGATGCTGTCTGGCGTCTGCCCACTTCAAATTCTCGCCTCCACATGCATTTTTTTATTTCAAATTTTCTGTGAATTTTATCTCACAATTGCCTCCAGAGACAAAAAAAATGGCAACTGGGCTCTCCCAATTCAAGGCTAAAACGAGTCTTTTACCCCACACCAGAAGACAGCGGCCGGCGATTCACCGGGCGGCGGTGGTTTCTATGGACCAGAACCAGACTTATTGGGCTACCATTGAAGCCGATATTGAAGCTTATTTGAAGAAGGCTATCCCAATTAGGCCTCCGGTAACCGTCTTTGAGCCCATGCACTATCTCACTTTCGCCGCCCCACGGACGACGGCGCCGGCGCTGTGCATTGCGGCGTGCGAGCTTATGGGCGGCGACCGCGGCCAAGCTATGGCAGCGGCGTCCGCTGTTCATCTGATGCACGCGGCGTATTATGCTCATGAACACCTGCCAATCACGGACCGGCCCATTAACAAGCCCAAAATCCAACACAAATTTGAGCCCAGTATTGAGCTTCTTACGGGAGATGGTATGGTTCCATTTGGGCTGGAGCTTTTGTCCAGGTCCATGGACCTGGCCCAAAACCACAACCCGGATAAGATCCTTCAGGTTATTATAGAAGTAACCCGTCTCACCGGCTCACAGGGGATGGTGGACGGCTTGTACCGTGAATTGGAACTCACTGGCTCATATATTGAATACGTTTGCAAGAAAAAGGAAGGTGAGCTGCATGCATGTGGAGCCGCTTGTGGAGCTATTTTGGGAGGCGGAGCCGAGGACGAAATTGAGAAATTGAGAAAATATGGGCTCTATGTTGGAATGATACAAGGACTGCAAAATGGAGTGGGAAAAGATAATAAGGGAAAGGAAGAAAAGATTGAGAAATTGAAAATATTTGCTCTCAAGGAATTGGAAAGCTTAAAGGGGAAAAAGATTGGGCCGATATCTAGCATTGTTGAGCCTAGTCTGGTCGTTGTCTAGAGTTGTAATAGAAGATTTAAATATCACATATGAAAGAGAAGACGATTAAATATCACGTATGAGAGGGAAGACGATCATGACTCATTTGATAATATGAATCGTACAGTATGTGTAAAATATAAGACACTAAAAAAGTGCCACACATGCGTGTGATTATCACCCTCTCTAATATATCTTATTTCATGGCATTAGGAAATATGTGGACAATAAAATTGTTAGAATATATCTATTATAGAATTTCATTATTAAAGATTATATAAATGTAGTACTAACTTTATTTAGTTATAATTTATCATTTTTATAGTTGTAATTGTCCTACATATCTGGCTCTTTATTGTAGACTTGTAGTGTATACAGAAGAAACATATATTGTTTTTTTCCTCTTTAGAGCTCGTTAAGTCACAAGAAGTAATTCGATTCGATTAAAACTAAAAGATGAACATATGGATTCCAAAAGCATTTTGTTCATTCAAGCCACCATTTTGCGAGTCGTGTTAAAGAACAAATCTCACATCGAATAATGATGAAAATACTAATCAATATATAAGAGTTTTAATAACTCATTTTAACAAGATTGACATTTTAATAAGGAACTTTAAAAATATTCATGGTTGTTATTGGCTCATGTAGTACTTGACATAGCCTTATTGCCATGGCGGGCAGGCAAGGGCAAACTTGAATCGTGCTTTCACTACCTCTAGTACTACAATTATACAATTTATTAAAAATTTGGATTGATGGGAAACTTTTGATTGCTAAATTTACCCTTACATATTTAGAAATATGTCCAATATACCCTCATTTATCCTTATATCTTTAATTTTTCATTTTATCCTTATATTTTTATGTTTATGGTCAATAATACCCGAAAAATTAATCTTATTTCAACTAAATTAAATTATTATTAATATTAAAATGATTTATTTTTTAAAATTAAGTCAATTAATTTCCTCTAAACAGTATTATTACTAATTTCAATTTATGAATAATAAAAATTTATATAAAATCAAAATAAAAATTATAATAATATTACATATATAATTAACATGAAATTAGGGGTGGACATGGTTCCATTTGGTTCTGATTCCAAGAGAACTGAACCTAACCATAAATCAATGATTTTTTTGATAATATAACCACTTGATTTTTTTTAAGATATGGAACCGAATCGAACCGATCCATTCGGTTCTGGTTTGGTTTGGTTTGATTCTAGTTCTGTTTCTCAAATTTTCACTTACGCCATATTCATAAGTTAGTAATATATACTTAAGTAAAAAAATATAAGCATCAAATATTTAACAAGTTCAAATTATTGGTCATCAAATTTTTTCCAAAGTTTAAATTAACAAACAAAATGTAAATGAATATTTATTTGTCAAAAGTTAATAATATCAACTATCAACTAGAGCACCAAGTTCTTCCCATACTGTAATACGTGGACATCAGACGATGTGTAACGTAAGTTAGGGTACCAACTATGCATGCAGGGTTATTTATTTTCTAACCTCTATAATAAAAATAAAAATACAGATTCTAGAAATAAGAATACAAATTTCAGAACCTTCCTCCAGCATTGTTTATTACTATTTGTGGATTACAATATTTTAAATTACAGTATATGCCTATATGAAACAAATTCAAACCGATTACAGTATTGTTTATTGCTATTAGAAACTGATATATTGTAAGTCTGTAATTCAAATATATTATGTTGTCAAATTCAAACCGATATGAAACAAATTTAAACCGATCCATTAATATATTTTTGTTTAATAGAAAAGAAGAATGTCTAGTAAATTACATAAAGAAGAATGCATACGGGTACTACCACTGATGGTTTGAAGGATGAACGATAAACTGGTGGTTACAGAGTTAAAGCTTTGGCCGGAGAAGCTGCTTCGTTTGAGACTTTGAGGGATCTGTACAAGACATCGTTTGCCGTTTGGGACTCTTGACTTGAGGATTTGAATTTGAAGTAATACTCTTAATGGGTTATTTGACTGCACAAAAATAATGGCTATTGGACTGACTTCAATTAATGCCGAATTAGATTCATATATAAATAACATTATAAATTAAGTTTGGTTCTCGGTTCTATTACTAGAACCAAACCTGAACCAGAACCAAATGGTTCTCGATACGAAGAACCAAAATCATTCATTTTTTTTTGTAGAACCTAACCAAATCGCTCAATTTGGTTTGGTTCTGGTTTGATTTGAATATTTTGTCCACCCCTACATGAAATGACATAGACTATTAAGTCAGTTAATATTAATATATAAAATTTATAAATATAACAAAATTATATATACAATTAATAATGTGGATAGTGTTTAACTTAGAATTTTTTTTTTTTTTTTTTTTTTTTTTTTTTTTTTTTATAAAAGAAACAGTTATAATTTAGAGAAGAAATAATCTTCAAAATGATCACCATATCTACAGTGTAGATAGTGTATTGATCGATAGAATTTTTCAATTACTTGAAATTGATGGAGATCTCATGAAGTACGAGGATATGGATTGACTGCTAAAACGAAGCCATCGGGAAGATGAGATTTTGTAATTGCTATGGACTCTAGATGTACAGATCGCTAGGGCATGTCGTACGAACGAGAGGTTGAATCATTTACTAAACTCGATGTCTTCTCCTTTAACAATATCAATTACTTAAAAAAAAAATTATTAGTACTTAAAAATATTACACATATCATTCTTTCGATACATAACACGTGCAACGCACGTACTTACTGCTAGTTATTGCAAAATCAACAATCTAAAAACCTTCATTTTTTTGTAGAGGTATGAGACAACGTGTCCGTTTGACAAGAATTCTAATTTTGCTTCAGCCTCTTTTGAAAAAGCTTCATGAAGAAGTTAACTTAAGCCAACTTTTTCAAAAAGCTATTTTAGTTGGACAAAGCACTTTCAGAAAATTATAAAAACAGGTTCAAAAGCAACTCTTTAGTCTTAGAAGCAACTTTTAACTTCTTAAAAGCCTTGCCAAAGGGCCACAACTCTTCTCTCGTCTCTCCCAAGCAAAAACTAGATCCATGGTGTGTGTCAGAGTGCATTGGCTAATATCTTTGTTAATAAAATTTCGTCTACCAGATGAATATACACTGCAAATCTCATGTTTCTTTTCATAGCCCTATGATCAAAAGATCAAGATCCAACAGAAGTTACATGCAATCCTTCGATACAAGAATCAATTTCATAACCGGAAAGAAAGACTTTACAGATCAGTCCCGTCCCTAGCTGCAGTAGTCTATCAGCAGGACATTCAAAGGGATTGAAGGAAGACTTGTTATCGCTCCATAATAACATGATGATGGGTCTTTTCACAATAGAACAGTAAGTTAATCACGCTAATCTTAATAACCTTATACGATGGGCCAAGACTGGTGAAAGAAGAAAATCATTCCAAGACAAGACAACTCTGTCCAACAATGTCAATTTTATGTTCCATCAGTTAATTTTCACGAGACAAGAATTTCACACAGACACCTATATATTTTTAACTGAAGGTTGTCCCTACAGCAGATTACCTATTTGGATTTGTCTGCCAGTGAGAAGAGAAGCTAAATGACTATTGCTTTCGCTCTGCATTACTGGAACAAGAACAAAATATCCACAATAACATCGAGACATATATTTGGAACACAAATAAACCGCGACTACACAGAGATGAAAGCAGAGAAGTAAGCACAAAGAATCTATTGCTGCAGGGTAAATTAAGTCATTAGTACTTAAAATAAGTTAGAAACATCATTTCATTTCAATCGAAAAAGAAATATGAGTTGATAAACTCGGTTATAGTTTCTCCAATCAGATACTATGATTGAGTTACAGTAAAAATAAGACATACAGCATAAGAGATACGAACCCGAAAAGAAAAGCCAAACTCATTCTATATTAGTGCCTCTTCTGCATCATCTCCAACATATCGCTGGTATTAAGAAAGATTCAGACGTAGACTAAAAGGAATCTTGATTAATTTCTCCAAAGAAGGGACCTCAACAAATTATAAATGGTTTCATCAAAAGGTAACAAAAAGGGGAGAGAAACCATTCAATAGTTAAGAGCCAAAACCAGTTGAAACTACTTAAGAGCCTCTGCCCCAGCAATTATCTCCAATATCTCTCCAGTGATCTTAGCCTGCCTTTCGCGGTTATAAGCAATTGAAAGATTCTTCTTCAATTCAACCGCATTATCCGTAGCATTACTCATTGCATTCATTCTTGCTGCAAGCTCACTAGCATATGACTCCTGCAGTGCCCTCAAAATCTGACTATTCAAGTAAAGTGGCATCAATGCATCAAGAATTTGTGCAGGATGCTGCTCAAACTGATAATTAGGCGAAAAAATTGACCTTTTCGAACCCATAACGCGATCTCTCTCCACCGTCAATTTCCCCTCCCTAGTCGTTAGCCTGAAGAACTCATCTTCACTAGCATCAATGCTGATTCCGTTCACATCACAAGCCTCCCCTTTCGCAGATAAGGGAAGCAAAGTGTGAATTAGCGGATCAGACTTGATCAGAGACACAAATTTCGTATAAATAAGCTCAACTTTATCTATCTCCTCGCTCACAAACAGCGAAAACACATCATCAGCAATTACTTGAGCTTCTTTCGAAGTGGGAAAATATTCTCTTTGGATAAACCTACCCACATTCAAACTAGGCCTTCTCCCGAAATACGCATTACCCTTTTTGCCAACACTAATCACAGTGTAATCCAATCCAAGATTCTTCAATTCCTCGATCCGATTCTCAACCTTTTTCAATACTGCATTGTTGAAACCCCCACAGAGACCTCTATCACCCGTTATAGCCACAAGAGCAACTTTCTTTACAGGCCTAATGGCCGTCAAAGGAACTTCCACATCTTCCAATTGGCACTGTTCATTGATGCTGTACAAGACTTGGACAAGGGTTTCAGCGAAAGGCCTACCATTTATGACAGCTTCTTGGGCTCTCCGCACCTTGGCTGCTGCAACTAGTTTCATTGCTTCGGTCACTTTCTGCGTGTTTTTAACTGTCTCAATTCTTTCTCGAAGTTCCCGAACGCCATTTTCAATCGAGGGCAATGTTGAAGATTGATAAACATTGGTTCTTGAAAATGGCGTCGGGTCTAGAAGAGGAAATGGGTTGAGCTGAGATCCGAAAGAAAGTGAAACAGATTCATGGATCGAGGGTTTTGAGATAACCCATGTCGATAAATTGGAGGTAGACATGGGGAAGAAAGGGAAGATGGTGACGATCATTTCCCTTTTGCCAAACAAAAAGTGGAAAATAAGATGGTCCCGTCAAACAAAAATGTCGCTGTATATAATAAATCCGGACCGTTAATCTGTCTTTACCGCATATCGAACGCTCCAAACTCTACTCACACCTTATTGTCCCGTTCTTCTGATTCATACCATAACAAAATCCATTCTCCTCTCAATAGCTGCAAGCTGATTTTCGCAGCTCTCACTCACTCTCACTCTCCTATACATATAATATCTGTATTTATAGAATGACATAATTAGGGTTTGGTTCCTGACAATAGGTACAAGAGGCATGTATTTATCCACCTACTGCTCTTCATCATCGATTCTTAGAGCTTGTAGAATTCGCACTGCTTCCACACTTTCTGCTTCCGCTTCTTCATTTTCATCTGTTGTTGCTCCTAGAACCTCTGTGAAGCAGGATTCGCTTCGTTTTTCTTCTCTCTCGAACGTCATATTTCGATCGTGGAGCATTTCGTCGTTGATTCGATCATTTGCTCTCCGGTGGAGTCACGGTGTTGACTGGAGATCGCCTGTCAGTCTTAGAGCTCAAACCAGAATTACTTCTCCCGTCCTCGAACGCTTAGAGCGCAAGATCGCAACCATGGGTATGATTGCTTTGTTTTCTTTAGTGTGCGATTTAATAGGATTTGTTGAGGATTGAATGTGATCTGTTTTCTTTTGTGCTATCTGAGTTGGTTTGAGATTTTTGGGTTATGTGAACTGCTATGTACTTGTCCAGTGCTCAAAAATTGTTTTATGAAATTCGAATTTATTCTTCCTTAGATTACCTGTCAACTTTCAAAACTCGCAGTTCAACTTGACCTCAAAAAATGCACTAACAGGCCACCTCCACTCTCTGTAGCACGAAAACTTCAATTAGAATACCGACCCTCATCGAACACTCTCCATTAATATTTTTTATTTTTTATTAAAAATAATATATATTTTTAATTCAAAGTTATTAATGAATAACAAATAGATAATCATATTTAAAAAATTTCGACAAGAAAAGTTAATAACAAATATACAACTAAACTTATACTCCATAAATGAAGAATTTAAAAAAATTAATCAACTTGTCGACTACATATCATGTCGGTACTTTTTTGAAAAATCGCATGTCGACGTATCCGACACGTATCGTGTCGGACACACGTGTCCATGTCGGTACATCACAACCTCCACTACACGTAGACGTCAATGGAGCACCCCGTTAGAGTCAAAGGTCACCGATTGAAAAAAAAGTCTGATGACCGTTTGTACATCGATCAAGTCAAATGTCGAATCAGAGAAATATGAAGGGCAAAAGAGGGAGAGGAGATTTGGCTAAGATTAGAGTAACACACCTTATCATAATGAAACTCTCTCACACACACACATACATATACATGAAAATGCAAATGCAAATGGGCGAAGTCGTTAATGAACCAAGCCCAAAATGCAATTGTTTAATTAAATAGGCATAATCAATTGAATAGTCGATGCCATGTCGGCATATATGAGACCCCTCCATCACCTGCATTCAACGTAATTTATAGGTGTAACACAACCAATGTTTTTTAATCCGATCAATTGATATATGTTGACCATGCTTGTGCATTCAAGAGCAGATGAACACTGCTTTCCTGCACACACTCTTACATACAGGATCTGTTGGTTTTGCATTATAGTCAATTTATGGTGCTGTTGAGTTTGTTGTGTAAATTGGTTCTCCAAAGTGTGCACACAGAATTACTCAACTATTACCTCTGTGGAAGTGGACGATAATGAATTGTCTTTTTGGGGGTCTGGTTTTTGTAAATCCTAATGCTCCATTAATAAACAAAATGGACTGGCCATGTTGATGTTATTTTCTCTCGTTTTCTCGTTTTTAATTAAAAAGCTGCATGTAGGTATATATCTTTAAAAAAAAATAGTTGACGAGGAAGGAATATATGAAGAGATGTGCTAGGTTTCAATTGAGTCCCTTGATAACGTATTTACAAACTATTCTTCTATATTTGTTTTGTGATTGCACAAGGGAAGTGGTACAATTGTAATGTTATGTAGATTGAGAATCAGAGGTTGACCCACCCTCTCTCTCCTCTTCAATTGCCATTTGACGTTAGTATTTGATCACTTCACTTTGATGAGTCCTGACAGGGTGCATTTTGATTGTTGAAGTCGCTCCCAGCCTCCCCTACCCATTTGATATCACACTCGCAATAATTATACAATCATGGTTATCTTGAATTGCTTTATTGTAGTTTATTTATTTATTAATGATTTTTTCCAATTCAAGCAGCTTCTGAAAATCCTTTCAAGGGAATTTTTACCTCTCTTCCCAAGCCTGGAGGAGGCGAGTTTGGAAAGTTTTATAGCCTTCCTGCTCTGAACGATCCTAGAATTGGTATGTGAGTAATTTTTGCACCACTTCATTTCTAATTTTCATTTTTTGATCTGTGTATGTTTAAGTGTAGACAATTTCACTTTACATTGGCCTTTTTTAAAGAGAGATTTATTTTGTCCGCATTTTCTGCTTATCTGTTGCATCTCCTCCTGTAATTGATATCATGTGTTTCTGGCGTCGTTGGAGACATAATTCAGGCCATTAATTAGATGTCTAGATAACCTTTATCATATTGAGTCTTGATGTTTATTGATTACTTCTACCTCAAAACGAATCTTGCATTCCATGTCTGCAATATCCCTTCTTGCAGACAAACTTCCATATTCAATCAAGATACTTTTAGAATCTGCTATACGAAATTGTGACAACTTCCAAGTAACCAAGGAAGATGTTGATAAGATCATTGATTGGGAAAATTCCACCCCCAAGCAAGTCGAAATTCCCTTTAAGCCTGCCCGTGTTTTGTTACAGTTGAGAGGTGTAGCATGGTATTAAACTGATAATTATAGAATAAATTCCTAACAGCTTCTTGTAAAGCTTTCACTTCTCTTTAATAGGATTTTACTGGAGTTCCAGCTGTGGTTGACCTTGCTTCAATGCGGGATGCGATGAAGAACCTTGGCAGCGACCCTGACAAGATCAATCCCTTGGTACCTCTGTTTTTCCTTCGCACTATAATTTCCTTACAATGTGTTTTTGTTAATAGCAAAAACTATTGCTTATCATATGTAGAACATAGTATATAAGATCTCAGTGCATTATGTGTTTGACTGGAGTAGCCAATGTCACTGGAAGAAGTTTTTGAAGTAATTGTTGTAAGAAGGAAGAAGAAAAGTTTGGACTCTGTTCAAGTATCTCCTTGAAATTTTTCATATTAAAACATGCACACACTATTTTTAAGTACTACTTTATGGGATGGCCTGATAAACCTATTTCACATAATGTTTTCCTAATGTTGCCTAACATACATTGTTCAATACTGTTCTGTCCAGGTTCCTGTAGACCTTGTCATCGACCACTCTGTCAGGTTGATGTTGCCAGATCTAAAAATGCTGTGCAGGCTAACATGGACCTTGAATTCAAGAGAAACAAAGAGAGATTTGCTTTTCTTAAATGGGGATCCACTGCCTTTCGCAATATGCTTGTTGTTCCTCCTGGTTCTGGTATTGTCCATCAAGTACAGTTTTGGAACCTTGATTGACAATGTTTCTCTGTTTCCATATGTTTTCAAGTTGTTTTTCAGCCTTATATTACTGGTGGGAGATGCTTGATTGTGTAAACAAACTGGGGAGAGTGTCTTCTTTCTTCTATAAAAGGGGAGTTTGTAATATGTTTATAGATACACACGTTTGACATTGATGAAATTGCTCCAATTATTTTTCAGGTGAATCTGGAATATCTTGGACGGGTTGTTTTCAACACTGATGGCATTCTATACCCTGATGGTGTTGTTGGTACTGATTCTCATACAACCATGATTGATGGACTGGGTGTTGCTGGTTGGGGAGTTGGAGGAATTGAAGCGGAAGCGACAATGCTTAGCCAGGTACCATCACCTCCTGCTTTACTTAATGCATGATTGGAAACATTACGAGTTCCTTTTAATTTAAAGGTCAAAGTTACACATTAATTTTAACCATACATTTCATAGGACTACAACTACTACCCACTGATCTACTACTCATTTATATCGCATTAATATTTCAGCAAACTTAATAATTTTTATCCAGGCAAGCACCTATAATTTATTCTCTAACACTGAATTTTGCTTGACAGCAGCAAGAAGTTGACAGGTTAGGTAATTATGATAGATTTCAACCGTATTTTTGGTTTGACGTAATGATGATTCATTCATTCGTTCTCTCTCTCTCTCTCTCTCTCTCTCTCTCTCTCTCTCTCTCTCTCTGTTTTTTATTAATTGCCTCTTATTTCGCATTTTCACTTTGGATCTCCAATTGGAAGGACACAGATATTAGGACTTAACCTCTGTGTCGGTTTTTTTTTGTTTGTAAATTTGGCTAATTTTGTATTTGTTGAATTCAAAATGCCTTGTATTTGTCATTAATTTCTTTTCTTTTTCTCTAATATGGTAGCCAATGAGCATGGTTCTGCCTGGTGTTGTTGGATTTAAGTTGTCTGGGAAATTGAACGACGGGGTTACTGCAACTGATTTGGTTTTAACCGTGAACCAAATTTTGAAAAAGGTGGAATTCACATTTAAACTTACACACGTTTTCACTCCCTATAAATCTGTCCCTTAAATCCTAATACAAGTGGTCGATTTATCTCTAATTGTCAAGATCAGTGTTAAAGATGTAAATGACCAACTGAACTGCACTTTCAAAGAAGAAAAGATGACAAATTCTCTCAACTGGGTATAATGTACAAGAGTACTTCAGATAAAAAATAGTCATACTCAACAAGATAAATATTCTACCATCGCATAGAGAATGCAGTACAATTATAAGCGACAACAGTGAGAATCTGGCCCTTTCGATCTCCAAAGAAAGGAGATATATGCCCAACTTATACCTATCATAAACGGTGAGAATACAGTTTTTTTTTTCACGAGTTCTTAGGATGTAAAGATTTGCTTGCCTTTGAGGCAAGTGCTAATGCTTTTGCTCTTGTATCTGTCATTACCCAGTCCCTCTCTGCACGTCGTTGATGTTGTCTTGCATTCTTTGCTCTCTTTGGCGCTAAACGAGTATCTCTCTCTACAAATGCTAGCCTAAATTTTTCAGCAATGGATAATTCATTAGGACTTGAAACTGATGGAAGTGTAGTTTTAGATATAGATCCAGAAACTGCCCAAGTTTTTGAATCAATATCTTTAACAATAGGGTCATCCAACACAACTTGCAGCATTGCTTCTCGCGGAACTTCAGAGCCCCTGAAACCCAAAGGCGATGGCTTCGGATTTATAATTATGCGAGGGCATTCAACAGATAAGCTCTCCAATGAATCCTCGTCAATTTTTGGCTGCAAAAAGATTTCTTTTTAGGTGGAACTTCATATTTACAGACTTTTATCTAACATAATGATGTGTATTACTGCAAGCCCAGAGAGAACGTTTGGCTAAAAGCTCACAAGAAGGTAAAAAGCGCTCTTCTGAAAAGTATAGAAAGACTTGCGTCTAGAAAAGAATTAATTTCTAAAGAAGCTCAATGTATTTGGCAAAAAAAGTTAAACTGATTTTTATTTATTTTTTGAGCTGGGGCAAACATACTCTTAAAACATGCATGTTGGTGAAAAGCATACCCAAACTAGCCAGCGCAGTGACTGAGCGCCATGAGTGAATTCTGTGACGTCAAGTTCCTCCCATGATTCTCCATCGACGTCATTAAGGTTTGGTTTTAAAAGACTTGAGCATCTGCGAGCAGTATAGTCACTCCTGGGGCAACCTCTGCAACATTAACTTTGGTTCATTTCCTGTTATGAGGTTTATCCCCCGTGTCAAACACAAAAGCTTGTGCCACATCATAGAATAATACTAACACTCAACGTAATCCACCAAGGGAGTCAAAAGTAGTGAATAATTTTCGGAAGACCATAAAACATGTGACCGTTTAATGCGGTTGCATTGCTTCATTCTACATGCTAATGCATCTATATTTGAGTTCCTTTCATTAGTGAAATGATAAAAAATTTCAATACGTGTAAATGAGGCAACACTTGTTCTTGCAAAAATTTAGAACAGTAGAAATCATTAGGATCCGTTCTCAAGCCAAACCAAAGCATTCTACTTTTAAGATGAAAATTTGAGTCTTCATCTCCCTGTTAACACTGTTTTAAAAGGCCATGCGAGGCTTACAACTGGAGGCATGCCTCACATGAAGTATTACACTTGAGGGCCATTTTCAAAATCAACACATCAATTTAATGAGACTTACGCCACAAAGCTAAGCCTCATGGCTGGCACTCACTTGTATTACCTTTACTAGGCCTTTTACTATTAGCCTCAGCCTTTTGAACTATTTTTTCTCCACGTAGAACATATTGCAGGTCGTTTGTTATCATTTCTTTTGTCTATACACGGAAAGGGAAGGAAAAAGTACCATTGCAAGGGGAGGATGGTGAAAAGGAATGAGAAGAAATTACAGTGACTGGACCGTTGACACGGGAATTGAATGTGTTGATAATTATAATAAAGATCCTCATGATATAGGAGACTTCCATGTTTTACTTCTAGCAGTATACTAAACTTAGTTATGTGATTATCGGTTTGAGAATTCAATATTTGTTACTCTTTCAGTTTGGCTCATGCTTATAAACTCTTCATATACACACTCAAAGAACTTTTTATCCATATATTTTGATAGTCCCACAAGTACTAACCATTTATTCACTACTCATTTCTATCTATCTCTAACTTAACAATTTATGAACACTTCCCAAACATGTTCTTTTATTTGTTTACATGATAGATTTTAATTTCATCAATTTATACCCTTATGGATTTTCAAAATTGCTTATGGTTATATTTTGTATTTTAAATATTTTTTATTATTTTATTGGTTAATTATGAGGCTCATAGCTCAAATTGCCTTGTGTGACAAAGGTAGAACACTTCCATACCCAATTCCAATTGAGCCTTTTTAAACATTGGTTGTTAAGACAAATTAACACACAGTAACCCATTCTAGATGCGCAATCAAATTATGCCATAGAATTGATAAGTCCACCACATTACATTACATTACAGGTGCAGGTGCTTAAATTTTGCCATAATAGGTCTAATATCATAATGATGAAACCTATGCGTAGATTAATCACGAGTTACTAAAATTAACTTCAATAAAATTGAATAATACTGAAACAAATCTTATTAAATATGAATCATATCAAGCACATCCTGCCTAATCTATCTCTACGAATTTACTCGTCTCTACCACTACCCATGTCTTCTCATTCTGCTTGGGCAACTTATAACCATTTCGTGTACTTCAATTTATCATTTTCCAATGCTATAATTGCTAAGCAAACAATAAACTACGCAGTATTCTGAAGCTCTAAAAAACAATGGAGCATGTACAACAATTGCATTTTTTCAAGATTTCAAAGAGCATGAACAACCGAAAAATGAGTGAATGGGAAAAAATAGTACCCCCATCTCAATATCTCAAGTGAATGACAATACTGAAGAAGTTCGGAAACACCAGTTGATGTGAGTCTGCTGCAACGACTGCATAAGACACCCCCTTATAAATTAAAACAGAAATAAGGTAGCAAGTCGCACAAATTAAAGCCAATGAAACTACTGACTACGGTTATCCAACCAAATGGACCTCGTCATTATCAATACTGAAAGAATTCTCTTTTTTCAATTCTTAGAAGATTGATCTATCTATGCTCACATACATTGATTATTAACTTGAATTTTCTTAATCCTACCTTATATCCACTGCTCTCAGATTCTTGCATATCTTTACAACATGACAAAGCCCAAAGTCAGAAACATCTGAACCACATATATCAAATATCTCCCAGGAACTGTCGGCCAAAGCAATGATAATGTCATCATTCAGTAACTTTCTTCTTCTTGCAATTGCCACCAGTGCCATCTATTAATTTTAGAAAAAGTAAGACAACCACACATTTGGCTAGGCTTAAAAGGCATACTTGTAAGCTGAAAACAACTGAACTAAGTATTGAATCTTGCAAAATTCTTGAAAAAGAAAAAGAAAATAATATTGAAATCGTTTACTTTAATATCGGCGCGAAAAGTAGAGGCAATCTCAGCCAAGTCATCGATGATGTCTTCAAGATGCCTACCCACCACTCCAATACACAAGCTCACCAAGCTAGGTGGACGCTCTCGCTTCACCAATGACGAAAATTCTGCAAGCCCAATAATTTCAACAAGTTCAATTCACACCCCAAAAATATAGCTACCCATAAATTTCACAAGAATAAAATTGAATCACAGATGGACTTACCAAATGATTGAAGGGTGGGAGTATGAGATTTGTGGGAGGATTTTGTTTTATCGGATTTGGGGTTCAATTGAAGATTGTGCAAATACGTGTTGACGCTTTCTATGGAATCCGCCGCTTCTCTTTTTTCCATCAAAGATGAAAGTGAGAGAAAATATCGACAGCGATGTAATTCCTGATATGTACAGTCCAAACTGCGGGAAAAATGCTTGAAATCCGGCGGGTTTCCGTTTCCGAGGCCGGTTCTACGATCGTTTGGTTTGGATTTGGGAATTTGGTTTTAATTAATTAATAGCTTGAGATTTGGCTCGGCAGCTGGCTCGGCTCCACCGCCTTATGTTTGGGCTCTTTCTTTTTTTTCTTTTTTTGATTAATATTAAATGAAAACAACAATTATGGAAATGAATTTATTTATTTATTTTTAAATTTTTAAATTTTGAATTTTACTTTTTAAAATAATATTAAAAATAAGTAATTGATTAAAAACGAAAATCCCTAATGAGATTTGAACGGTATAAGTCGTTGATTTTTTTAACAATTCTGTTACTCGTACAAAAGAGATTGACAAAATACTCACAATAGCAGCCCCACTTTTTGTTTGGACTTATTTATTCACGCAGGATTCACACGCATGTGAGTGAATGTCATCTTCTTTATTTTGTCCTGACATCTATTTCTTGTATTTCAATTCTTGATTTCAGGTGCGTTCCACTTGATTTCTTGTCTTATATTTTTCGTTTATTTATTTGGTTGGATTAAATTAGTATTTTATTTCATCTGTGATCAATAATTGTGATTTTGTTTCTTGAAATCAAGTGTGATCAATTTTTTACTTCTATGCTTGATGGGTTTGTGATGTAGTCAATTATTGATTAATTGGAATTTTTTTTTCTTGTAATCATATGTGATTAATTACTTCTATTCTTGATGGGTTTTTTAGTTAATTATTGAAAATTTGAATCTTAAATATAATTGGGACTTCTTTTCATGTAATCACATGTGATCGTTTTCTGACTTCTATTCTTGATGAGTTTTTGATTTATTTAATTAATTGAATATGTAAATGTTAATTGGGGTATAAACATAATTTTTGGACGTTTATATATATATGCACAGAAGGGGTTTGCCCCCCCCCCCCCCCCCCCCCCCCCCCCCCCCCCCCCCCCCCCCCCCCCCCCGCCGAAATGATTCTGTCAACGTTATTGGTTTTGTTTTGCGAATTCTTCTGTCGCTTTATACTTTGTGTATGTAAAGACTGCTAATGTGAATGAAAAATCATATGCAGCTCTTGCACAGTTACACGCATCCAATCGTTTTAGTCCAACGAGTTACATGGTTGGGCTAGACGTAGGAGTTCCTACTGCTTTTGATCCATTTGCTGAGGCCAAAGAGTCAGGTGCCCCTGGTGCAAAGGAGTATGTGCATATAAGGATACAACAGTCCAGGGGCTGAGGAAGGAATGCAGCTACGAGAAGATCCTCAAGGACCTCAAGAAAGAGTTCTGCTGCAATGGTGATGTTGTTCAAGACAGAGAGCTCGGGAAGGTTATTCAGCTCCAGGCGATCAACGTAAGAATGTTTCACAGTTTCTGGTTAGTGCTGGACTTGTGAAGAAGGATCAGATCAAGATTCATGGTTTCTAAGCCTTCGTAATTCTTATTAATAGCTAATATATTGCTACTGTGAGTGGTTTGTAGAAGCCTATTATTATGTTTCTGTGCTTGAATTCTTTTGAGAACAGCTGTTCTGTTCAGATCATCTCATGGGGTATCCAGTAAATTGTAATTGCTTCTTTATTAATGAAGTTCATATCTATTAAGCTAAAAAGTTTTGTCAATGCCCTTTCCCTCTCTTCAACACCCCCAAGTGTTTATTTGTGATAATTTTAGTCGTGTTCTGCTGCTTGAATATCCGGGGTGACAATGCCCCCCCCCCCCCCCATGTGTCTACCTTTTTATGTTGTAGTGACAAACTATATTTTGTATGCCCTGAATGTATATTCTTGTAGGAGTTTAGTAGGCTTCAGGTTTAGAAAATGACTTAGTGAATCCCTCTTTCTGCTGGTTGCAAAGTGGAGGGTGGTTGCCACTTTAGTCCTTGAAAGTTTTAGTCTTCTTATATATCTCTCAATCTGTGTAAGCTACTAATGTCATTGACATGTTGTCTGTTAGATGCTTTCTTTTTTTTGGGTAACGACCCATCACGAGTGCCCCCACAATTCCTGTCATGAGTTCCTGTTGAGGAGGTAAATTGCGGAACGTGTAACGCAGAGCTAGGAATGGAACCCGTGACCATACGGGGGCACCGCCATCACTAAGGCCGCCCTTTGCCACTGCGCCATGTGCCCCGGGGCCCTGCTAGATGCTTTCTTGCATGTATTGTCGGTGATTGAACAAGAACAAAGTGGGAAAATCAGGTATCATGCTTTGATATTTGTGCTGATTTTTAAAGCTCTACCATGCTGGTGTTATGAGCATGGGGACTAATACTGGGAAACAATAATGCTTCATAACTATTGAGTAGACCCATCAAATGAGTTGATCAGTTATTACAACATGAGAATAGAAATCCCTTGAGAGCAGAATGTTGGCATGTTATGTTGGAATTTTGTTGGAATTCTTAATTGGTGAATGGAAATTAATCAAAGAATGGTTACTTTCCAATATTTATGTCTCTTTATGTAGAGGTATAAAGTCTTTTGGAATGGTTACTTTCCAATATTTATGTCTCTTTATGTAGAGGTATAAAATCTTTTGGAATGGTTACTTTCCAATATTTATGTCTCTTTATGTAGAGGTATAAAGTCCAAGAGATGTGTCTCTTGGTATGGTTCCAACTACTATAAATTGATCCCATATGTTTGAATTTTATATCTCATCTCACAATTCCATATCATTTCTTTCATATCATGTTGCATAAAATACTTTGTAGAAGTGACTATTTCTTGCATAAAAATCATGGTTATAGTAGAGAGGGAATCCGTTCAAGTTCGTTAGTCTAAGCCATGTGGAGTGCTCCTATGGCTAGACGTGGTCGTTGTATCTTGGGAGATGATTGTCAAGAAATCGTTAGCACCGATGCGGGACAAATTCATCTTAAGGACAAAGTGTCAAACACTTGCCTCGACCGAATCGCATCATCTACATCTCATCTTTTTTATATTTGATTTCTTTTTCCATTTACATATGTGATTTCAGAATCTGATTTCATTTATTTATATGTTTATGTTGCAAGGAGAAATTCTAAAGAAAGAAAATTTTGGAACGTGACAAATTCATATTCTTATATATGATTTCTTCTCAAATCCAGATTCGGTAAATCGAAATTACGATTCGATTCCACGGTACGTTTTGCTATGAACATAATATGCACATTATCGGTGTATTTTTCCTAACATGTTATACTTATACGGTTATACCTCAAAGTTGAACTAGCGTAGCTACGAGCTGCATACAAATACTACTGCAAATAAATGTTGAAATGGCTGGAGGTGCATGGAAAGTGAAAATTGCTTTATATCATGATGATTTCTTATTTGCAGATTCATAACAAAATTGCCAGGATTCTAAGATGTTCCCCGACATATTCAACACTTCAATGAGAAGCTTAAAGCATGAATTAAGTCATTATTCTTTTGGCTAGGCACAGGCAGTACAATAACTACTGTGTGCTACTTCTTGACCAATGCTGATGGCTCACTCAAAAGAATTGATAATGAGATTTTGATTTCTCCACAAGCATGATCCTTCCATGCCACTTGGTCTTGTAAATGGCCCTGGTTGTAGCATCAGCAGCACATTATCCCCTTTTTGAACTTCATTCGTATGGGAAAGAAGCCATAAGTTTCTCCTTATGGAGATTGGAGGAGTGTTAAAAATTTATTTAGAATGTGATGAAATTTGTCCAAATAAAATAGGACATAGAACCTTCTGAAAAGTGAGTGAGTGAAGGAAAAAAAAGAGCACTTAGGCAGCAATTCCGGATGTTTTCTACTTTGCTTCCGTAAGACTTTCTAAAAGCGGCTTTGGCTTTTCAAAAGCCAGGCCAAACGGACCTTTAGCTTTTCATGTCTGCATTCTGAGATCTTAGTTTTCATTGCAAAATACCATTCTGAAGCTCTCATAAAACACATTATTATGTACAATAGCTGTAAACAAATACGTTTATTGAGGGTCAATGAAGTTTATGACAACTGGGGAGTGTCTAGGAGTACTTCAATTCATCCTATGTGTGTATTCAAATGATACTGCGACATTTTTATGCCAAACTATATATATTGATGGGTAGAATATATAATAATAAGTAATAACTGGGAAAGGGAGGTTGGAGCCACGTTGCAGAGGGATGAACTTTGTGATATTGCTTATGCACTCTCTAGGGAACCCAGCCTTAGCTCTATTATATCAGATTTCAGTTGCAGATTCAGCACGAATCCTGGAACCTGGAAGGTGCATCTCTTTATACTTTTGTATGATAAGGAAGTAATTAGGATTCCATGTGTTGTTCTGATGCTATATCTTTTCTTTCTCTTTTTCAATATTGCTTCCTTTTTACCTCAATTGATTGAAGATATGGAGTTTGTGTAGCGACCGAGAATTTTAATCTATGTTTCTTGAAAAACGTGTCGCTAACTCTTAAACCCGAGTTTTAAAAATAAAAACGCGTTCGTCTAGCCGTTAGTAAATTAATTTAAATCAAATCCAATTTTAAATATTTTAATTTAATTAATTCCTTATCGTGTTAAATCCGAAATTAATACGATAGAGTATTATTATTTCGGACCCAATAATCCACTAGTCCAAATAGGTTCATCGTAGCCCAATCCCTTAAGTCCAATTAGGCAAATCTCCCAGCCCAAATTCCGGTCCGTTGCTGCCTAGGGATTCGTGCCCTAGTTTTCTATTGTATATATACCCCATCTCTCCCCCCCTCGTTCTCACTCACGCAGCCATCAGCCAAGGGTAAGAAACTCCAAAATTTTCTTCTCCAACGTAGTAATTTCTCAGCTCCAATCACGTGTGATGCTAGAAAACCAATTTCTAGCATCCACACCACCACCTCCCTAGCCCAACACCACTGCACACGGCCACCGTTCAACCCCAGAACCACCACCACCACAGCCTCCTCCTGCAAGCCACCACACCAACACCTAAGCTGCAGCCGTCACCCCAACACCTCAGCCCAATCGAACCACCACTACAGAACCACCCCCAACACCATTGCAAGGCCAAGCCGCCACCATCCCTCACCCCAGCCGAAGCACGTCAACACCACCAATGCACCACAGTCGAAAACCCAGAACCACCTCCAACCCACAGGCTCCACCCTGCTGCCACCACCCACTTCACGGTCGAAACCCACAGAACCACCCATCGACAGCCCCTTCGACCCCAAAATCAACCCCAAAATCGAGCCCAAATCAAAAATCAAAACCAGAAAAAGGAGACCCACGAACTTACCTCATACTTCGACCCATCTTCCAAACGGTGCCACCGCCGGAAAGTTCAAGAAAATTGCACCTCCAAGTCTCGGCCTCTCTCCAACCCGAACGCCGAACCACCCCATCACCACCTTCCCACCACTGGCGCCGCCTCGCGACGGCGACGCCGTCACCGTCGCCGGCTGGAATCGGAGGGAGGGGCGAAGCCCCCTTCCCCGTCGCCTCCTCCCCTCCGCCCTCGCGTTGAACGCGAATGAGAGAGAGAGAGAGATTTGTTTTATTTAATTTGATTTTTGAAAATTATTCTTTTAGCCCCTAGTTTAGAAGTTAGCCTATTTTGGTCCCCAAGTTTTAAAATGTTTTATTTCAGTCCTAAAGTTTTTTTTTTTAAAGAAGAACAGCCCAAATTTATGTTTTAAAAACAAATCAGCCCTCAGATTTCGAAAAAAGTCAATTTCAGTCCCTGAATTCTTAATTTCAGTTTTAACCAATTTCCAATTCAGTCCCTATTTTAGAAAAGTTCAATTTTAGCCCTTAAACTTTTATTTTCAGTTTTAAAAAATTTCAATTAAGTCCCTAAACTTTATTTTTATCGTTTTTAATCTTTAAAAATTTCGAAAACACTAATTCAAAGTTTATTTTCTATTTTTGGCTAGACGAAACGTGCGAACGATTGAGAAACTGAGATTTTTTCTTCCCGCTCCACTTTTCACGCAAATCGAGATAGATTGAGGTAGACTCGCCCCCATTAATTAGTTTAAATTATAATTGCATGTATTATGTGATTTTATGTGATTTATATGCTTGATTGCATAAGATGAGAATCTCTTATGAGATAGATTATGTTGTTATGCTTGTCGTAACTTATATGCTTAATTGCATGAGAAGAAAGAGGATCTCTTATGAGATAAGATGATGTTTTGCATAACTTACTTGCTTAAATGCATGAGATAGACTACCCACACCCTATGATTTTAAAGAGCCTATGATTTTTTTCAAAGAAAATAAGCCCATGAGAATATCACTGTATAAGTTGCATAATTATGTGTTCAATTATTCTGTAAATTAATTACTGGCGATGAGTCTATTGAGTATTTCTTCGAAATGCTCATGCTACTATTTTAACAATATTGGCAGATTTTGGAGACGGTCGAGTTTGATGGGCAGTGGTGGCATGAACGAATAATAGTAGTTAATTGTTTTTAATTTACTTTTAAATTTCACTCATTTGAACGTTATGAACTTACCTTGTCGTTTCCGCTATTTCAAACTTGAGTTTTAAAGTTTAATAAATTTTCTTTAAATTAATTCTAATGAGGTTTATTGCCGTTAACGTTCACAAATTTTAAATATGATGCTTTTAAAAATTAGTTATTCCGCCAAACTTTTCAGTTAAATTAGGGCAAAGAGAAGATGACGTAGCGTTCCGGGTCCGCGGAATTCGGGGCGTTACAGCTTGGCACTTAATTTCTGCTTGCAAAACAGTTATCTTTGTGTGGGTTCCCCTTGGAATGAAACATTTACATCTTCTTTTGAACTAAAATACTAATTTCCTAATGTACAATTTTCTTAAGGGCCTATTGGGTTTCTTGAGCCCCTTTCTGAATATTTTCTTGGCTTCCCTCTTATGGTTTTATGTGTTCAGTTTTGCAGTTTCGTTTTGAGTGTTAGATGTAGGCTTGCCTTAGAATCCTGAATTTTCTGTCAATTTTCTTTAGGGGGATTAGTTGGTACCGAATCTTTTGGTTTATTGCATCTTTGTTTGATTACCATAAAGTGAAAGCATGTTTGGGAAAAGTTTATTAATGGTTTTAAGTTAGAAAGAGAGAGAAATGAGTGGTGGATAAGTGGGTGGTATAAGCATTTTCCTGTAGAACTTCAGTAGCTTAAAAAATTCTCAGCAAATTCAACAATTCTTCAGCTCCTTCCAGCTCAAGCAACCCGATTTCTGGTACAAAATCTCACCTTCCTACTCCAAGATCTGACGAAGGGATAATGCAGTTGCCTTATGGTAAGCCCATTTCATTCAAAGAATTAAAGAATGCGACTGCAAATTTTCGTGACATTAGCATTTGGTTCCTTTTTAAGAGATGGATACACGAGCACACTCCTACTGCTGCAAAGCCAGGATCACGAATGGATATCAAGGGTGGGTGGGTTGGTAGATTATTCTACGTTGTTGAGACTCTTATGGCTTAGTTGTGCTTACTTTTTGATAGGCTCTTGTGGAAACCACTCAATATTTTGCAGACGGAAGTGTTGCAGCTTCGTCATTAAATTCTGATTGAACTTGTTGCATACAGCAACGAGGGTGACAACCCGCTTGTCTTGTACAAGTTCATGCCAAAAGGAAAGCTTGGACAATTACTTGTTCAGAGGCGGTGGCATAGCTACTTAATATTACTTGAACAATGCTTAAATATTTGTCTCCATTGTCCATATTAGTTACTTCAGTGAACCATGAAAATACTCTCTGCTCTTCTGGAATCTTATTTAGGATCTCACTTCATTCCTCATCACAAAATCTTGTACTTACGTTTTTACTACTGTTTGTAGCGTCAATAGGCCTCTTGGAAATTGCCTTCGAAGATGTCTTGCTACATTGCTAGGGATTTTTACAGAGTTTGACAGATTTACACTTGGCAGAATTTCATTCACAGTTAGACAAAAAAAAAAAAATTCAAACCAGTCTATTTAGTTTTGCCACCTGTAAAAATCCCTGGCAAAAGCACCTATACAAGCAGCTTGATCCTCAAAGAAGTGTTCGACTCACAGCATTTTACATGTCACGCCTAAAACAAGGTCTCGAGAATACTTTCAGTATATCGGTCCCTTCATTTTAAATTTTCCAGGAACCCAAGTGGACCACATCATCAATGATGTACTGCCTATCCTCTTTGTGATGCTGAGATAATAAGGTCCTCCTTCCAGTCCAAGCATGAGGGTTAGGTCCAAATCTAACAGCAAGTACCAACGACTGAAATCTGGAAGATCATTTTGAAAGCTTCAAACAAGAAAGACCTCTGAGCTGGGTTTTCTGAACTTTGAAATGCTGTTATTATACTGTTGACAAGGTTAAGAGCATCGCCAATGCTTATTGTGGATTTCATGAGTAAAATAAACTGTTAAATTTTCTCTCGTACAGAAAAAAAAAATGGGATTCTTTATGGGCGACATAGCAAAAATAAGACATTTTGAAGAGGACCGGAGGCTTGGATACAGGTCATCGTTCTAACAAGACTTCATTATTACCAATTGAGTTAGGTTCTGACCCTCGCCTGAATTGGATGTGGTTAAGAGAATAAATTATCTCAAACTTAAAATAGAAACGGTTGGTTGAATTTCTTTAAGAGTGTGTTTGATAGGCATTATTTGAGAAAAATGAATTTTGAAATAGTGATATGATGGGAAATGTGTGATTGAAAAAGAAGAAAAAGTTATTGATGTGATGGAAAATATTATTCTATTGAAGAATGTGTGGTTGAAAATGAGTAGAAGAATGAGAATGAAAATGAAAATGAAAATGGGAATCAAACAGAGCCTAAATATGAGAAAGTTGTCTTCAATATTGTCCATCTTACAATTAATCAAACATATTTGAATTTTCCCGAATGCATGTACTATTGTTACTTCTACAATAAGTATAGTCAATTTCAAAAAAGTTGTCAAACTACTATAAGTATAGTCAATTTCAAAAAAGTTGTCAAGCCTACGACAGGAACCCAACAAACGAAATACAACCTTTGTTGGCTAAAAATCAAAATTTTAGTAATTTTTTATTAAAAAAATTGTAGATTTCATGAAATGTTCAATTGAAAATTAATTTTGAAAAAATGAGTTTTAAAAGAATGAATTTTAGAAAATGGGACAAAAATAGACAAAATGTCATAATAAAAATGAAAGGCACATATCTACTCAGTAGACAGTAGTTAATATCCATATTCATTTTCCTGTCAGTTGAGGATGAGCATAGGACTCCATTGAAATATTTCCTAAGTTAATGGCTTGACCGCTACACGTACAATCACGTGAGAGGTAGCTCCATTCCAACCGACATAAATGCTCTCACTCTCTCTTCTGCATTCTTGTGCTATAAATGCTCCTGCAATTTCACACTTGCACGTACTTGTAGTGATTATCTTATTTTTTACAGGGTTTTTCTGCACGCATGTTGATCTCATATACAGTGATGAAGAATTGGCTGTCTCGAATTTTCTCTTGGGTTTCGACAGAACCCATTGTTTCTGAATCTGGGCTTCTCTTTTCAGTGATGAAGAACGTCACTATGGCTCTACTCACTTGCATTTTTGCTTTAGGTATGTTCAATTTGATCTTGTTAAATTCCGCACACTACTGGGTGTTTTCGAACATTTCCCCATGGCCTGGATCTGTATAATTTCAAATTCTGTCATTTTTTCTATTTATTCATGAATTAATAATTCTCAAATTGGGATTTTTTAGGTGGAGCTACAGTCGGAGCAATCACCGGAGGACTCAAAGGACAGACTACAGAAACTGGTTTTTCACGTGGAGTGGGTGTTGGTACGGTGGCGGGGGCCATCACCGGCGTCCAATTGATGGAACTCATAGTTAATGGAGAGCCATTTTCTAAGGTGATGCATTTTCGGTTTGCGCTGTTACGTGGTTTGGTGAAACCATTAATGATCTTTCGGGTTGCAATAATTTAATTTGTCGTTGAACATTTGGATAATCTTTCGGTATATGTAGTTTGGTGAAACCATTAATGATCTTTAAGCTTGCAATAATATGTGGATTTCTTGTATGAACATATACTTGATTTTATGATCAATGAATGGAAATAGTTTTTGATACTTTGAAAGCGTTAATTCGTCGCTGAACATCGGATAATCTTTCCGGTGGCGCTAATACGTGGTTTGGTGAAACCATTAATAACGTTTCAGGTTGCACTGATATGTAGTCTCGTAAACGGGAAGATATTCATGGAATGGGTGAGTCCCGCCGTGCTAAAAGCTTATCAATGGCAGGTGAGTAATAAATTTCCTATCTTACATTATTAGTGTTATGTGTTCCTCGGATTTAGAATTGTTAGCTGAGCAGTCGGGCTTATTATTCCATTTAATTGTTAATAAGACCGATGCTTGGATGTTCTAGATTAGCACTATGGAAACAAGTTTGAGGGAGATTTCAGACATTTTTGAGGTCAATACGACTAGAGGATTATCTCAGGATATAATTCAGAAGCTACCAATTTACGAATTTTATTCCCCAAGGACGACATCTTGTCATGAGACAAATTGTACAATTTGCTTACAGGTGAGTTCTTTATCCATCTATTAAGACTTAAGAGCAACATTATGGGAAGATGTGATTTATGATTGAACTATACGCCCTACGTGGGGACCTAAATTATGAGGGGAGGGGACCTATATCATACCACCTAATTCCTTTGTAGTTTTCAATTAGATCAATCACAATTGACGATAGAACTATCTAATCCACCTGATTTAGATTGGAAGATGGATGCACGGTTTGTTAGTCATCTCAACGACTCAACCCATTTTTTGTCCCATTAGATAAATAGACATAGACCATCCATTCTCAACCTTCTGGAAACCAACCCAAGTTGCCATTTGCTCTCCTAATGTTGTGTATGTGGCTCATACAGAGTAGAACACAGGTTTACTGGATCAAATAGGTCGATGCCGGGTATTTTCTTGTACGGGCCTTAAAGTCTTATATAGATTTGAACTAGGGTTAGTATAAATACTAATGATGTAACCCTATTATTCATACTGAATAAAATTATCTCCGCTGTGCTCCTAGTTGACGTAGGCACATCGTCGAACCACGTAAATACTTGTGTTAATCTCTCTATTTCATTTCTGTATTATTGCGCATAAAATTCAACACCTAATTACTGTACAATCCTATTATTTTTGTTTCGTTTGCAGTATTTTTACTCTCGTCGCTTTCTTTACTGGTAGGACTTTAAGAACAGAGAATCTGCAAAGATGCTACCGAGCTGTAGACATTTCTTTCATGTGCACTGCATAGACGAATGGCTTCTCCGGCAGGGAACCTGCCCAATGTGTAGAAGAGAGATCTGAATGGAACTGGACGACGAATGACGGGGCAAGATTGTTAAATAACCAGGAGAGAAGAAATAGGAACTAGGTGAGATCCTAATGAAAATGTCCCAGTAATGCTTCTATCCTTAACTTTGCTGTAGATAAATTTTGAAACAAAGAACTTTGATCTCTCGTATCTAATGTAAGAGAATCGACTCTCGAACGACCAAATCATCGTAGTACAAGTGAAGTGCTCTATGAATATATGGAGTATTTGTGAATACTGCAGATTGTTTCTTTTAAATTCTGTATCTCCTTTATGATCAAAGTTACTGCTGTTATGTAGATAAATTATCCACAACTATATTATCCATTTTCATTATATTATCTTCATTTTGATGAAAAGCAAGAACACCATTGTGGGCGGAAAGGGACGAATATAATCTTGCATTTTAGGGTATTAAATGCTTTTTTCTTTAATGGAGGGTGCAAATCAGCAATATTGAAATATTACTAGGAACAGTTTCGAGTTAATTGTTTCATTAGCCACTGTACTTTAGACATCGTCACAGACTAGCCACTGAACTTAATAATGCTTCCCAATGGCCACTGAACTTACTTCTGTTTCACTAAAACGGTCACTGGATGGATTCCGTCCGTCATTGCATACATGTGGATGACGGAAACATGACGTGGCAGTTAAAATTGACCACATATTAAGTAAGTTGCACATGTGGATGCCAAATCACCCAAACAAACCCTCACAAAAATTAAAAATTAAAAAAATTGAACACTAAAACATAAAACCGACTACTGTTCCTCATTTGTTGGAATTCAGACGACGGTGGCTCTTTGCCCCTGCCAGTGGTGTCAAGGACTTCTCCGCCACTGGTATCAGCATTAATGGCAGTTTTCGATTCTCCTTCCTCAAGGCAGATAAAAATCGGGCACAGATTGAGTCAACATTGAAGATTCTTTAGTCCTTTTTGGTGGTGTGGTGAAATTTAACTTCCCTGGGAATTAAACCTGCTTCTTTGGCGGGGTCAGAACATGTCCTTCTTTTTTGGGAATGTGAGTTGTGAGTTCCAGTAGCTGTGATTGGTTAGAATCAAAAAATTGGGAGATGAGCAGTGATTTAGAGTCAAGAACGGTGTATTGCAGAATATGGTTTCATTGAAGAAGAAAGCCATTAATCTCTGCCATTGATGGAGGATTTTTGAAGCTTTGGCAGCTGATTTTCTAGAAAATTTCTTGAAAGAAGTTGTATCTTTAAAAGATTTGAGTTTCCAACGTCCTAATAAAGATATGGTAAAAGGGCGGAGAGGAGAAAATGGATTATGCTAGTCACACTCTAAATTTGCAAAACCAGGAAATGACTTACACGTAAACTTCGTTGCCGGTCAGTGATGGTGATCTGGGATGATGATTGTTGGAAATAACACCTTCGAGTAGGAGAATGAACAAATCGAAATAGCAACAAGAAATCAAGAACAAGAACTTCGATGCAAAGGCTCAAACGCGTGATCGCTGTCCTCAAACAATATTTGCCCCTTCTCCGATAAATTTGAGATGCTTCAAGGTTTTCCGGCAAATGGTTTGAAAGATTGATCAAGCCTTGTAGTAGAAATATAAAGTACAAATAATTTCTACCAAAAACTTGAGAAACACAATAAAAATGGAAGAATATGAGTAAGAAAATAGTTTGATCTTCTATATGGAGATTGTAATGATTTCCAAGTGTTTCTTCATTGAACAAAACCCTACTATATATAGGCCTAGTTCATATTCACGAAGTGGTGCCAAAAACCAAGTGAAAAGCCTCCAAAAATGACTTTCCAACGGCTAAAAATCGTCCAACGGTCACAGTTTTCGGTCGACCGGTTGGTCAACCGAACTTTTTCGGTCGACCGGTCGGTCGACCGAACCTCCATTTCGGTCGACCGAAACTTCCTGCAACTTCTTGGTTGAAATCCTGCAGAGTTTCGGTCGACCGCAGTCCAGTTCGGTCGACCGAAATTGTCAGCAATTTTCCACTTCTCCTTTTGTTGGTTTTGAACAACCAATTTCTCAACAATCCCCCACTTGTTCAAAATTAACAAGTTTCATATTCAACATGAACGATACTCATGCCTAAGGATTAGATATCTTTCGATTTGAATCTAACCATAGTGTAATTCTAACAAAGTAAAGTCGGAATCAAAGGTAGCTTGAAGCTTTGAACCAGTTATTCCATGTGACGATACCGGTAAGAAACACACACACGAGCACCACGTGTTCTCAAGTTCCTCAAACTCGCTTAGCGCTTTTATGGCCTTGCGCTCATCCTTTTCGACAAACTTTTTAAGAGAGTAACTCTAGCTCTCTATTGAGGCGGCACCACCTCGAAGTTCATCTAGGTGAAATTCTTCCAGCATCTTTGTTACTTTTAGAGATGCTTGTGCTCTTAGTACTGAACTTCATTAAGAGCTTGAAGCTCAACCCTCACTTCAGTAACAACCAGCATTATTTAACTAGGATAGGGTTATCGCGGATTTGAATAATGCTGAACCTATCCACATATCGAATGACTTGTTGTTACCCTTTGAACCCGTGAATTACCTTTTGAGTAATGACAGGTAGGGTTGCTATCATTGGTGAATCTTTCTATTTTAAGAGTTTCAACCCCATCCTACTCGATGTAGATGTTACTAAATCTCGATTTAGAGGTTTAGTTAGAGGATCCGCTAGATTCTCGATAGACTTAACATAATTTAGGGAAATTATTCCATCTTTGATTAATTTCCTTATGTAGTCATGTCTTAGACTCATATGTCTAGACTTTCCGTTGTATACCTCATTGTATGCTTTTGCTAACGTGGCTTGACTATCACACAAGATAGATATTGAAGATGTATTCTTCGGTCCCAAAGGTATCTCATAAAAGAGATCCTTAAGCCACTCAGCTTCTTTCCCGGTATCCGATAATGCTACGAATTCGGATTCCATGGTCGAGTGCGTTATACATGTTTGTTTCTTTGATTTCCAAGAAACAGCTCCTCCTCCAAGAGTGAACACCCAACCGGAAGTGGATTTATTCTCACCCGTGCTAGATATCCAACTAGCATCGGTAAATCCTTCCAATATAGCCGGGAACTTAGTATATTGTAAACCTAAGTTCTTGGTTTTCTTTAAATATCCAAGAACCCTTCCAATTGCCTTCCAATGGTCATTGCCTGGATTGCTAGTAAACCTACTAAGTTTACTAATTGCATATGCTATGTCTGGTCTTGTGCATTGAACTGCATACATAAGACTCCCAATGACACTTGCATATTCTAATTGAGCAATTGCCCTTCCATCATTCTTTATAAGTTTTGAACTTGGATCAATTGGGGTACTTGCTTCCTTTATGTTCAAGTGTTTGAACTTATTTATCACATTCTCAACATAATGTGATTGACTTAAATGGTAACCCCCACTAGTCTTTGTGACTTTGATACCCAAAATGGTATCCACTTGTCCAAGATCCTTCATCTTAGATGTGGAAGATAGAAACCTCTTTGTTTCTTTTATTCCATCCATGTGATCACTCATAATCAACATGTCATCAACATATAAATATATAAATATCACATAATCATCACATACTTTTGAATATAAACATTTATCTACACTGTTATGTTTAAAACCGAACGAAATTATAGTTAAGTCAAATTTCTCATGCCACTTTTTAGGTGCCTGTTTTAAACCGTATAACGATTTTACTAACTTGCACACTTTATGTTCATTTTCCGGGTAGGTAGAGCAAAACCTTCAGGTTGCTCCATATAAACCTCCTTATCGAGATCCCCATTTAAGAATGCCGTCTTGACATCCATTTGGTGAACATGCAAGTCATGTATTGAAGCTAGTGCGAATAATATCCTTATCGATGTTATTCTAGCTACCGGTGCATATGTATCAAAATAATCTATTCCTTCTCTTTGTCGATATCCTTTAGCTACTAATCTAACTTTAAAAGTATTTAGAGAACCATCAACATTGTATTTTCTCCTGAATACCCATTTACATCCAATAGGTTTGGATCCTGGTGGTAAATCGACAAGCTCCCAAGTATTATTTGACATTATTGAATCCATTTCATCTTTGATTGCATCTTTCCAAAACATGCTATCACGAGAAGTCATAGCTTCTCTATAAGTTTTAGGATCTGTTTCCACATGTAGAACAAATGGAATTGTTCTTACGACATTCAATTCATTTCCTTCTACTAAGTAAAAGGAAATGCGTTGAGAATCAATTTCATCCGGTCCTAAAGACTTCTCAATTCGAGTTCTTTTGCTTCTTCGTGGCTCACTTGACTTATCAACACCTTTAGAAGATGTTTCATCTTGTGTTCCACTTGAACTAGGGATATCTAAGAGATTTTCCCTCAATTCATTATCCGAAGATAACGAATCCTCAAAGAACTCTACATTACTTGATTCAATAATCACATTGGTCTCCAAGTTTAATAATCTATATGATTTGCTATTGCTAGCATATCCAACAAAGGCACATTTAATGCCTCTTGGACCCAACTTGGTCCTATTAGGATTTGCGTTCTTACAATAAGCAAGACACCCCCACACTTTGAAGTATCCAATGTTAGGTTTTCTTCCTTTCCAAGATTCATAAGGAGAAACCTTAGTTTGTTTAGAAGGAATTCTATTTAATATCCTACATGCACTTAACAAGGCCTCACCCCATAAATTTAATGGCAACTTAGCATAGGTAAGCATTGCATTTATCATTTCAACTAAAGTTCTATTTTTTCTTTCAGCTAAACCATTTTGTTCCGGTGTTCTAGGTGCCGAACATTGGTGAATTATGCCATGTTGTTCACAAAATATGTTGAAATCACTAGAAAAGTATTCACCACCTCTATCACTTCTTAAGGTTTTTATTTTCTTATTTAAGTGATTTTCAACCTCACTTTTATAAATTTTAAACATATCAAAAGCTTCACTTTTATGTTTCATTAAGTAAACATATGTGTATCTAGTACAATCATCAATAAAGGTAATAAAATACCTATTTCCACCTCTAGTTAACATGCCATTTAATTCACAAATATCCGTATGAATTAGTTCTAATATACTAGATGTCCTTTTTACACTTTGATAAGGCTTTTTAACCATCTTTGCTTCTACACAAGTTTTGCATTTAAAGACATCATTTTCATCATATAAAATTAAGTCACATTTCATCATACGTTTCATAGTACTTTTTCCAATATGTCCTAATCTAGCATGCCATAATGAAAATAAATCAACAATATAAACAAAGTTATTTTTATTATCATTCAAATTGTCAACAGTACATAATTTGACCATTCCTTCACTAGAATAGCCTTTTTCCAACAAATTTCCCATTTAGGGATAATACAAATTTTCCGGATTCAAATACACTTTTGATACCCGGTTTTCCTAAGAGATTTTCACTAACCAAATTTCTAGTCATGTCGGGAACATGTAGTACATTGGTTAAGGTAATGGTTTTGCCGGAAGTGAAGATGATATCCACACTTCCCTTTCCAATCACTTTAGATCGAACCTCATTACCCATTTGAATCTCTTGGTCTCCATCAACTTCATGATAAGTCTTGAAAGAAGATTTGTCATATGATACATGTATTGTAGCACAAGTATCATACCACCATCCGGGAACTTTTCCCTTGATTGCATTGATTTCACAAATGGTGGCCACAATTTTATCCTCTTTGATGGAATTCACTTTGCCCTCGAAGTTGTTTTGTTTTCGGTGTCTACAATCCTTTGCATAGTGACCAGATTTGCCACATACAAAACAACCTCCTTTTGTCTTCTTCTTGAACTTGTTGAAGTTCGTTGAAGGCTTCCTTTTGTTGGACTTTGTTGGCGGTTCAGTTTTCTCAATTGCATTTGCTTTGGAAGTGCCTTCATAAGAGTTTTCACTCTTATCACGCATTCTTGACTCTTCTTCAATACGCAAATGTTTTTGCAATTGTTCCAAGGAGTGATCCTCGGAACTATGCATAATTTTCTTCCGGTATCCTTTCCAAGTACCGGGGAGTTTTGCAATAATTGCCCCCACTTGAAAGGTCTCCGGGATTTCAATCTTCACCGCTTTCAACTTGTTGACTAGCACTTGCAATTCATGAATTTGGGGAAGCAAGGGGATATTCTCAAGAAATTTAAAATCGAAGTACTTAGAAATTAAAAATTTCTTGGTACCTTCTTCCTCGACTTTGTACTTACTTTCCAATGCATCCCATATTTCTTTTGGTGACGTTGTATTGGTTTATAGATCATACAACCGATCCGACAACGAGTTGAGAATATGACCGCGGCAAATCAATTCATCCTCTTCACGCTTCTTTCTATTCACCCTTGATTCATCGGTGTCTTTGTCGGATGGTTCGGGTAGATCTTCCAAATTCGGATCAAGCACATAAAAAATCTTCAACGCCGTAAGAAGGAATTTCAACTTATCTTGCCACCTTGTGAAGTTTGTGCCATCAAAGCGATCCAAACGAACCAAGTCTTGATTCATCAATTTTATGGTAGCCATTGTTGTTTCACTCTCCATTGCAGGAATATTGTTTGAGATTGTTGGAAATAACACCTTCGAGTAGGAGAATGAACAAACCGAAATAGCAACAAGAAATCAAGAACAAGAACTTCGATGCAAAGGCTCAAACGCGTGATCGCTGTCCTCAAACAATATTTGCCCCTTCTCCGGTAAATTTGAGATGCTTCAAGGTTTTCCGGCAAATGGTTTGAAGGATTGATCAAGCCTTGTAGTAGAAATATAAAGCACAAATAATTTCTACCAAAAACTTGAGAAACACAATAAAAATGGAAGAATATGAGTAAGAAAATAGTTTGATCTTCTATATGGAGATTGTAATGATTTCCAAGTGTTTCTTCATTGAACAAAACCCCACTATATATAGGCCTAGTTCATATTCACGAAGTGGTGCCAAAAACCAAGTGAAAAGCCTCCAAAAATAACTTTCCAACGGCTAAAAACCGTCCAACGGTCACAGTTTTCGGTCGACCGGTTGGTCAACCGAACTTTTTCGGTCGACCGGTCGGTCGACCGAACCTCCATTTCGGTCGACCGAAAGGTCAACCGAAACTTCCTGCAACTTCTTGGTTGAAATCCTGTAGAGTTTCGGTCGACCGCAGTCCAGTTCGGTCAATCGAAATTGTCAGCAATTTTCCACTTCTCCTTTTGTTGGTTTTGAACAACCAATTTCTCAACAGGTGAAACTTCGACGGAGGTGACCCTGAGCGACGACAACCTTATTCTAAACTGTGGCCAGAAATGGTGAGGTTGGAGACGACACCGTCGTCTGAAGTGTGGTCGAAGATGGTGAGGCTGGGAAAGTTTTCCGTTTCTGTGGGTTTCAATTTGGGCATCGATTTGATTTTGGGATTTCGGCAAATGAGGAACAGTAGTGGGTTTTGACGTTTTAGTGTTCAATTTTTTAATTTTTAATTTTTGTAAGAGTTTGTTTGGATGATTTGGCATCCACATGTGCAACTCACTTAATATGTGGTCAACTTTAACTGCCATGTCATGTTTCCGTCATCCATGTGTACACAATGACGGATGAAATCCATCCAGTGGCCGTTTTAGTGAAACAAAAGTAAGTTCAGTGGCAATTGAAAAGCATCATTAAGTTTAGTGGCTAGTTCGTGACGATGTCTAAAGTACAGTGGCTAATGAAACAATTAACTCAACAGTTTCCACATAAATAAAAGACAAGAAAATTGCATAGAAATGACGAGTCTTTTGTCACTAACACGCAAGGCACAGTCAACAGTAGAGAGACTTATGGCGTGGTGCGCCGCCTCAAGGAGCTTCCATTTGCCGGCAATCGATGCCGGCGCCATGCGAAATCGGACCCCACAAACGGTGGCCGTCGGCTGTGTATCATTTGCTGGCTCTAACCTCCGCCGCCCTTCGTCATCTAGATCATCGCCGCAACCCTTTGCTTCCTTGAGCACTTCTACTGATGCCACTGCCGGTGAGCGCCCCCGCCCACGTATTTCGATTTAACAGCCTATTGAAATTTTATTTATTGAACTTCCGTTTCAATTGCTGCAATTAAGGATTTTACTTTATGCATTACTCTGGGATTCCCTGAAACTTTCTAGACAAAGCCGTTTGTAAAAATATATAAATTAAAAACTTTTTATGTCTAAATTTAACACAAAAGTGCAGTTTATGTGATATGAATCCAATGCTGAAGAGTATGAAACATAATTTTTGTAATTAACTGCCAAGATGAATTTATTTTAGTATTCCCTAGTTAGAGAACATAGTGTACAACTTTAACTTGCACTCAAGAACGTTGGATCCTTTGTGACTAGTTAAAATTTATATCCATTAAACTAGTAGATTGAAGTTTTAGCACGGGAAGTAGAAGAACAAGGTACCATGCTAAAATCATGTATATCAAAAGAGAAAACAGAGTAATTCGTCACGAGAAAGGTAATGGATGTGAAATCATCTTGAAAGTCACAGTGCTAAGCATAATCTCTTGGTCAATTGTTTTTTTAGTGGTTGGTTTGGATTCTCCCAGGGTTAATAATTCATTGCCGTTGTTATAGTCCATAAGTTTTGGTTCTTCTTCTTCTTCTCAATATTATGTGGGAATTTCTTTTCTCCTCGTGTGTTTCCTCGTCTCTAATTAGACGTCTTTAAGAGCATTGACTAAAAAGACTCAAGGGAGGTAGGTTTATGTAGTCGACCCCTTGACCCTGCTTTTAGGATTTGTACTTGTAACCAGTATTTAATGTTCACGACAAGTTCAAGACACAGCGATTTTCTTACTCCTTTTTAGCTTTCTAGTTGCATTCTTTCAAGAATGAAGAGTTTTCAAACAGCGAGTGTCTTGTGCTTTTCACATCAGTGTGATTCAACCCAGTACCTTACTGCTTCTGTTTGGTTAGGGACATTCTATTTCGGCTCAATTCATTTCACGATCTTCTTTGAACATCTCTATCGTTTTTATACATTTCTGTTTTATAATTTGTATTCTGATGCTCATTTATGTCACGACATGCAATTGAACCTAGGCATAAAGGAAGCCGTTCAGACAGAAAAGGCTCCAGCAGCATTGGGACCATATTCTCAAGCAATCAAAGCAAATAATATGCTTTTCATGTCTGGGGTTCTTGGACTCATTCCAGAGGTTTGTGGTGTTAGCTGATCATACAATATCAACTATTTTTAAAAAAAATCTAATCACCGTCATATCATTCCCTCTCCATATGTATAATTTTTTTTTACACATTAAAACAAAAAAGGTGGTTGTTAACTTTTTTTCCCTTGTCTGTATACAGACAGGAAAGTTTGTTTCAGATAATGTAGAGGATCAAACTGAGCAGGTATGTCATGATATGTGAACTCTGTTAGTATTTTCCATTTTAGATTATGTTTCAAGAGAAGTGGCATACACATAAAATTCAAGCATGTCCTTGCTTGAACAAACGCATGAAGTTTACAATGCACTTTTTGTATACTAAATGGATATACTATTGTCTTGTTATTCCATTGGCATTTAATAACCGCAGTCTTTAGTTTCTGGGTGGAGAATTAATAGCTTACTGATGTATTTTAAATTGCTAGGTTCTTAAGAATATGGGTGAGATACTTAAAGCGAGTGGTGCCAGCTATACCTCAGTGGTCAAGACAACTATCATGTGCGTGATTTTGTTCAATGCCTTCTTCGAGCTTCTCTCTCTCTCTCTCTCTCTCTCATACACGAATGCGAGCTCAATCTCACACGCACAGATGAACTAACATGCATTTCATCACTGAACAACATCTTGCAATTGATATTGCATTTTGTTTCTTTACAGGTTGGCTGATCTGGGAGACTTCAAGAAAGTGAATGAGATCTATGCTAAATGTGAGTTTTTAGGATTCAAGTCAACTCTTATCTGTCTACATAATTCTTTTCTTTGATTCAGCATGTATACGAAGATGCAACTGATAGGACTTGATACCTGCATGCCTAGTTGTCTACAAGAAAACCGTTTGAAGAACAAATTTCTTAGCATTGCTTTCCTTTTGTCACTTCCAATAGCAAAGGGTGTTACTCATTTTCCATGTCCATGTATCTTTAGAAAACTCTTGTTCCTGAAAGTCATTACAAGTCAGTTTCCTCTCGTTGGCTTAATTCTTATTCATTCAAAACCACACCGTTCTGACCTTTAAATTCTATCAATACATTTTAGGACAGCAATTGATAAAGAATCATGCTACGGTAACAAAATAGTTGACATAATTCTTGACATAATGTCACATGGCATCATATTAATGAACTGTTTAAAAAACAGTCAACTTTTTCATATAATCATATGTTGCCAAAATTCATTCCGCCAAAGCTTTTGTTAACATTTTTCTGTCAAAGTGACTTTACCTTTGATGAAAGGGTGCATCTACAACTTATTAGACCCCTTACTGATTTAAAATTTAGTTCTGTGCAAATACATGTAATGTTTTTTTCATTTCCACCTACCATTCTACCTTATTACATAAAATCTGTAATGTTACAAAATGTATAATGCCGTAAATTTCCACAGTTGCATGAATTTCTACCATAGTTGCATGGGTGATAACTTGTCTTCCTCGTTAAAAACTGAATAGATCGTGAGAATTTCCAGAGTTATATCACCATGCTTTCCTGAACTTGGGAATTAATATAATGCCATCCTGATTTGTTTCTTTTCAGAACAGTTCCTCGTATGTATGAATATCTGATGGACATTTTCCTACAGTCGATCTATTAATCTTTTGGGTTAAATATAATTTAGCTTAATCCCATTGCAGATTTTCCATCGCCTGCTCCGGCTCGTTCAACTTACCAAGTGGCAGCACTACCAATGGACGCAAAGATTGAAATTGATTGCATAGCTGCATTACAATAGCCTCTCGTTCTGCTTGCAACCGAACTTCTTCTAAATAAGCTAGAGTGACTGAGAATTATGATTATGAGAAAAATAGAAGAGAAACTTTTTTAAAACTGGAGTAGTCACCTCTAACGTTGTTGTTCGTGTCTGTCTGATAACCGAGTCTAACGGACTGGTCTTGTAGTTTATTACTGTTCAGCCGTGTTGACGTTTATTGAATTCTCTTCCGTTTCATCTTTGTGCTTGTTTACCATTTCTTATCTCATAATTGCGTAATGCCAATCGTGCTCCTTAACTAAGAAATCGATTCTGTTCGTATTTCTCATTTCAAAGTGCATAGAAAATGCTTAACCTGCATAAATTGAAGGAAGGATAAAACTAAGTGTACACAAAGGTGGGCCCACAAAAATTGTGTATCCCTACCACAACTCTGGAAGTCTTCGGGGAAATGAGTCATGCAGTCATAGGCGACGGTCAAACACGCTTCTCTCCCGTTTCAGATTTCGAGCTCTTTGTGGGGGCATTTGCCTCGTATTATCAATTTTGTTCTTGGAAAAATCTTCTCCTGGGAATTAAATGGTATTAAGTGATTGGACTTCTCGAATGTATGGATAAATGTCCATTTAGAGTAATGTTATACTTAGAAACTAGAGGTGATCCCCATGTAATGTGACATTAAATAATAGAGATAATAAAATGAGTTGTATATCCACATTACTTGTTAGCAATCTTAAATGGAAGTTTCAATTAAATGTTGAGACGCAAGTTACATATTATTGGATTTATCATTCTATGTCATTTAAACCAAGATGAAGATCATTGTCGATGACAAATAGTACTAATCAAACATAGAGATATAAATGAATAATGTTATTTATCTCCAAAAGAAATTATCACATCCAGTGCGACATATGATGTACTATAAAATGATAGCGTATTTTAAATGTAGGAATATGACACTTATTTTTCTCGTCTTATCACTTAACATCATATCATGTTATTATCACTTTTAATGAAGATAAATAGCATTGCTCGAACTACATCTAGCCTCACAAAGAAATTTATAAATGAACGAACTTTATTTTTAACTATATATATTTAATGTATCGTAAGTACTATTCACTTACTCATCAATATTTTATCTATTTATAAATTATTTTCATATTAAGCTCCTGTTTGATTCAACTAAAAAGTTAAACTTAAATTTAAATTAAAGTGAATAATTAATTTTAATCACACATTTTATGGGTTCTATAATTTTTCAACAACACATTCCATCATCTTTTATCAAAATCTACTACAATTTCAAGGGTACGTTTGATTTGCTGTTTTCAGTTTACAAAACACTAAAAACATATTTGGTATGATATTTTTAAAAATATCTTTTCGAAAACAATAATAAACTTATAATATATAAAAATAAATTTTTTTTTGATATTTTGAGTGTTTTCAATTAAAATTCTAATAACACTTAAAACAAGAAAAACAAGGTTTTAAATAAATTTTAATAAAAAAATAAAACTATAAAACTATAACAAGTAAAATTAAAGAAAAATAAATTCTAAACATAAAATTGATAAATTCTAAAAATCAAGAAAATGAAATTTTGAAAAACAATAAAATTCTAAATAATATAAAATATACAAAATAAATAAATAAATAAATAAATATATATATATATATATATATATATATATATATAATATTCTAGAAATATATTTTATATAAAAAAAATTTAAAAATAGTTTAAATTCTCAATGATTATTCACATAAAAATGCTAAGATACATATTTAAATAAATACATAAAATAATAAAATATCGTCAACCCATGTCAGTAATTTTTATTTGTATTCTTATATTTTGAACCCAATTTATTATTTTCCTACTATTTTACTTTTGTTGTGAGAGAAAAAAATATTGTAAGATTCACCAACTTTAAAATGTATATATTACTTGATAATATATTAATATAAAAATATCCTATTTTTACTGAAAAATCAAATTCTAATTAAATAAAATGTCATAAAACAATTTTTCAAAATTTCAAGTTAAACGTGTTTTCTAATTTTCTATTTTGAGAAATAATTTTTTAAAATAACAAATCAAATATATTTTTAGCAATTTTAAAACAAATTCTCGAAAATGAAAATTGAAAATTGAAACACAAACCAAATGGATCTTTTTTTTTTTTATCTAAACCAAGCATGTGCTAAAACTATAAAGCCCCAGTTTGGCCTCATTATTTCAATTTAAAATTTTTTGAATAGTATTTTTTTGGAGAATATATGGTTGAAAAATAAAGAATTTTTTTTAATTTATGTATAATATTTATATATGAAGTACTGTTTGATTGAAAACAAAAGAGATAACATATATATATATATATATATATATATATATATAATGGGGTCCAGACGGGACAAAATGTCACTCTGTCTAAATCAGTGTCACAGAACAATTGAAGGATTCCAATGAATTTTCTGGAGCCCGGTCTTACTTTGAAAAACAGAAGCACCTCACACATTGGAAATCTCAATAAAAAATTCCCCGAACTTCATGTGTGTCAGTCATACATTATCGCCTTTGCCCTTCTCAGTCTCTCTTTTTCACCCTTAGCTTCCCATTTTGCCTTCATCTTCATCCCCACAACCCACTCTCCTCTCTAATCTGTACTATATGAGTTGATTGCAATCCTCTAATTTTCTTGAACTTGCAATCCCAGTTACTGTGTGTCTTCGTTGTCTAGATTTCTTAAACCGCAGGTACATAAATTTCAACATGTTCCTGTTTTTGCACTGTTTTCCATGAGCAAAACGTGTACTCTTCTGTTTGGTTGTCTTGTCTCCATGAAAAAAGAAGCAAAAAGAAAATTTTATTTTATTCCCAGTTGTGTCTCTTCACAATAACGGCAAAAAAACTCTCAAGACTCTTCAACTTATCATATAGAATTAAAAACTTGGTTCTTGTTTCTTCGTGTGTATTTTAATTCCTGAACTTGTTATAGATATACAGGAGAGTCGACTTCAACATGGAGAATTCTGGGGTGGGTTCTTTTATGCGGAACAGAAGGTTTGGGAGCTATGTTGATGCTAGTTCTGCAGGGGCGGCAGCACCACGGCCGAAACCGGTGGCGAAGGTGGTGGAGCAGCCACAGCAGAGGGCGGAATCCGATGAGTACGCAGCCGACGATGATGGGCGGTTTACTTTGTTGATTTCTTGGATCAGAATTATTGTGTGTTTTGTATCAATGATGTTTATAACATTCATATTGGCTTTGATCATGCTGGTGCTTCTGCCATGACCTTACCAGATTAGGCAGGGCAACATCTATGGACATGTCACTGGTAAAATGCTGGTAAGTCTATTACTTTTAAGTAACTTATTTTGAAAACGTTTTACTTATTTGGAATTACAATCTAGAGAATTCTGGTTCAGGATTTCCTGTTGGTTGATTGTTGTAATTGATGCAGCATTTTGCAATTTTTTTCATTAATTTTGACAAGAAAAAAGCTGGATGGTGAGGGGGTCGGTGACCAACCCCTCACATAGTGGTGGGATCTGCGTGTATAAAATATTTCTAAAAATTGTGGGCCATCCCCGTATGTGAGGGGTCGGTTACCAAATTTAGCACCGATCCCCTAGTCATGTAACAGGGCTGTTTTGACAAACATAACTCCACAAGACAATTAACAAATCAATCATGGTATAGTGAGGTTGACATAATGCTACACAATATTCGATCATTGGATTGTTTAAAACACAATTATTTTTTTATCCAATCACATTCTGCCAATTCACATTATGTCAAGGCATCGATCAATATCTTTACGGGAAAGTGGCTTTATCCTTAACAAATCTTGTCCCGACCTTTTGTCCTCAATCCTTCCTTTACCCTAACCATTTGAACTTTACAAAATAAACGTGTGGATATCATTGCAGGAAGACAAATTTTCCTTTGCCATTTTTGTCTCTACTGAAGAATGGGGTACCAGTTGGAAAAATTGAATGGGAACTTTCTTTTGCAGATTATACACGACCTTTAATTGTCACAACTCACAACAGTAGTAACATGACAGTACAAAATCAATTCTATGGTAAAGATTTCTAAACCAGGGTATGAAAAAGTAACAATTTTTAGGTAAATAATGGTTTGATGAGCTCTATACAAATTTTGAACGACGACTAGTTTCCGACCAGCAAAGAAGCTTGTAAGTGACTATTGGTTACTCAGGAGACCTTCGAATGGATCCCTCGTTATAGGTAGGGATGACAGGATTGGACCCCGTGAAATTTTTATCCTCAAAGGCGCTACCTAGTCATGGTAATTATGGGATAGTCGGACTTTTATTTTCTGTTTTTAAACATACTTATATTTTGCATTTATGCAATAAATTTTAACTATTAGATGATCAAAGATTCAAGATTGTTTACTGCAGATGTGGATTTTAGGGAATCCTATAAAGATTGAAGGTGCTGAGTATTCCGATGAAAAGGCGATTTATATAAGTAACCACGCTTCTCCCATCGACATCTTTCTTATAATGTGGTTGACTCCAACTGGTACAGTCGGCATTGCGAAGAAAGAGGTCGAATTATCAAATTCTCAGTTTTAGTTACAAGTATCTGTACATATGTTAATTTTTTCCTTTTGCAGCAGCATGTGTTATAGTTTAAGATAAACTTAATAGAAGTGTTAAATTCTGCTCAGATCATATTTTATCCACTGTTTGGACAACTCTATGTTTTATCTAACCATCTTCGTATAGATCGGTCCAATCCAACTGCAGCTATAGAGTTGATGAAAGAGGTACCCTCGTTTTAGAGAAATACTTTGGTGGGACGGTTGCACCATCCTACGTGGTGCAACCGTCGAATGGGGAGCCGCCAACTCATTGGATGGCAGCCACGTAGGACGGTGATGCGACCGTCCCACCGAAGTTTTCTCCTCGTTTTATCCTACCAAACTTTCCGTGAAGCAAGATATATAGGTATTTCTCGCCTTTAATCCTCTTTCTTGCAGGCAGCTAAGGCAGTTGTGAAGAACAATCTATCTTTGATCATTTTCCCGGAGGGCACGAGGTCTAAGAGCGGACATTTGCTACCTTTTAAGAAGGCAAGATACTTACTTTTTAACTGAGTACGATATATCAGTTCATCGATCAAATGTGGTTAAAGTAATGGCATATTTTGGATGGTGGGACGTGCATTTAATGCATGTTTGATACGTTAAACAGTATAATTGACAAGGTTTAAGCTTCTTTTTCTCTCGCATCCACTGTACAAGCCATTCATTTGCGCTCTGAGATGATCAAGAATTGTGTTTCTCTTTTATATACTGTTACTTTATCAAATATTTTCATTTTGTGAACAGGGTTTTGTTCATTTGGCATTGCAAACACGCCGGCCTATAGTTCCAATCGTGTTGACGGGCACCCATCGAGCATGGAGAAAGGGCAGCTTGCACATTAGGCCGACGCCTATAAGCGTAAAATATCTTCCACCAATTACAACCGACGACTGGACAACCGACAAAGTCGAAGACTATTTAAAACTTGTTCATGATGTTTATGTCAAAAATTTCCCAGAATCTCAAAGGCCTCCAGCATGAGAATTCTTTCAGGACATTGATATCTACTTGTGTGATTTCTTACTTTTGGGGCTGTAGTATAATGTTATTACAAGGTTTCCCTTTTCCATTGTTTATGTGACACATATTAGAGGGGATTTTGGTCAATAAGAATTTGTCAACATAGAATCTTCAGGATAATTTTAATGCTAAGAATAATTTTAAAATAATTTGTCATTGATTGAAGGTGGCGTAGGCAACTTTCAGGGCAGCTGGGCATATACGCTAAGATGCGCTTATGTAAAATTATATTCCATGACAATAATAAATCACAAATTTATAATATACTAGTCATTGTCACGTGCAGTGCACAAATTGTATATTTATTATGTTTTTATTAGTATAAATAGTTTTTTTAATTGAGTTTTTGCTGTTTTTATAATTGAAGATTTAGAAAATGTTTGAAGTGAAAGATTTTTTATGATGATTTGAAAAAAATTGAATGACAAACAATAAATTTAATATGTAATTTACACCAATTCAAAAAAAAAAAAAAAAAATATATATATATATATATATATATATATATATATATATATTATTGCAAATTTGGTTATTGGGTAATATTACAAATTTCTTCGATTCTTCTAGTTTAATTTACTGTCAATTTTTTGTCATTGCTTTACTTTGCTTTTCTTTTTGAAGGAGCAATTTTGCCCCGATAAATTTGTTAACACTTCTGGTGAATTAATTTTTAAACTATACAAGTAAAGGGAATGAACTGGGGCATTTAAGTTGCATTTTCCCTATTGAGAAATGCCCTGTCAAATTAAGTTGCTTTTGTAAGGTTATTTAAACAAGAAAAAGACCTTTTTGAATTGGGGTCATGAGCGCGATTCTGAAAATCGTAGCCAAAGTTATGGTCGAAATGCTAAAAAAAGATCAAAACTGTACAAAAAGATGACTTTGTGGATCGAAGTGTCAAAAGTTTAAGGACATAGGATTGCAATTTTAAGGATGAAATTGATAGGAAAGTCAAATTATGAGGACTAAAATGTACAAGATGAAAGTTGAAGAACTTGACGAACAATTACTCCGAGAACTTAATTGCAATAAATGAAAGGAGCAAAAATTCCATGCACACGGAGCGCAAAAGCTACTTTATTATTATTATTATTATATATATATATATGTCAAGATGGGTGGGCCGGACCAAACCGGCCTGTTCCCGCTCGCCCGACGGCGAATCGGCCCGCAAATCGACCGGGCCGGTTCACTGGCCTAATATATTTTTTAGCAGCCCGAGCCGGGTTTTGGACCGCTGGCCTCCTTTTTTTTTTAAAAAAAAAAAGGGGGGCTTACAGTCTGAGTCGGGTCACTTAATATTTTTTCTGTCTGGGCCAGACCGGCCTACAAGCTCGCATGATGCGGGCTTTTCCGTGAGCGAATCGGTCCGGGTCAAAAGGTGCAAGTGCCGGGCCAGACCGCTCATTTTGACACCACTATATATATATATATATATATATATATATATATATATATATATCAAGTTTCAAGTTATAAAGGCATGTAAGTTACATAAATATATTTGTAAAACATGACTTTGAGAAATTAAAAATGATTAATTATAACATTGAGCAAATTAAAAATGATTATGATAAAAACATAGCTATCAATTTGTAGATACATAATTAAGTTAATAAGAAATTTGGACAATTTTATTAAATGAAAACAAATTTTACAAATACAATGAGGATTGGACGAAATTCTCGAACAGAGCACGTCAGTTCAATTTTTCATCAATTGGAACAAATAATTAAACCTCATTTTGTGGCTGAAACTCTAAAAATGATTAATAGAAGTATATGAATATTCAATTATTAAAAAATTTTAATAATTTGTATAAATTGTTTACAATCAGGTACAGTACAAATTTGAATTTTTAATTGTTTTATTAACTTGATATAATAATATTATTATTATTAATAAGTACAAATTTGTAAAATATTGGAAGATATTTTTTAGTATTTCGATTGCCTTTTTTTTATAGGAGGTTAGATCAAAATGGGAAAAAAAAATTAAAAAAAAAATTTCCAACTGAGCATGCACAAAGCATTGGCAAAATCGTAAAATATTAAAATATTTTAATTCATAATTTTAATTGTATAAATTGTTTACAATCAATTTCATGTTTCTGTGACTTATCGGATATTTAAGCCAAAATACAGTATTTCAGTGACTTTAAGTGAAATACGATAAGTGTCAAAGAAAATCGATAAGTTACTCAAGCCAAAATCCGGTAAGTGTAAGAAATATTCGGTAAGCACCATAAAATACGGTAATTTCTGTCCAAAATCGATAAGTTCAATTTATTGAAAATTCGGTATGTGTAAAACGAATCCGTTAAGTTCAAAATCTCTACTCCTCTTTGAATAAAAAATTCTAACATTTTTTGACTATTTACATTTTGGCAAAAAAATTTAAAAAAAATAAAAATTGATATAATAATAATATAGTAAGTACAAGTTTATAAAAAATTGGAAGATGTTTTTTAGTATTTTGATTGGGTTAGATAAAAATGAAAAAAAAAAACTAATCTCGATTGGCCTTAAATAGCAATAGCTACCAATCATTGACCTTCTTGATTGATCAAAACTTATGAAATCAAAGTTCGTACCAACATGAGAAGAGAAAATTGTTGAATTTCGAACTTACCGGATATTGATGTCACTTATTGTATATGGAACACATACATTGAAATACGGTAAGAACCTAAACTTACCATATATTGCACTACCGTATATGTATTTAATACAATGAAATCCGGTAAGAACCTGAACTTACTGTATATTGACAAATTACCACGAATATGGTATGAACTAGAAAATTCATCAAATATCTTCAATTAAAAATAATTAAATAAGAACAATTATCATTTAATGATTTACATTAAATACGAAATTATGGAATAAAAAAATATTGCGTAAAAAGAAAAAAATAACTTAAATCGACGATTTGAAAAGGGAAATATCGAATTTTGGCCCCGAAAATGACTTGCACCCAACGAAACTTGGCGACCACAACATGCGCGACGAAAAGACCTTTCCTAATTGGGGTCATGAGCGCGATTCTGAAAATTGTAGCCAAAGTTATGGCTGAAATACTAAGAAATGACCAAAACTGCACAAAAAGATAACTTTGGGGACTGAAGTGCAGAAGTGCCAAACATTTAAGGACCTAGGATTGCAATTTTTTAGGATGAAATTGATAGAAAATTCAAATTATGATGACTAAAAAGTACAAGATGAAAGTTGAAAGACTTGACGAGCAATTATCCAGAGAACTTAGCTGCAATAAATGAACGGAGCTTTTGCTCCATGCACACGGAGGTTTTTGAGCTAATTTTTTTTTTTTACACAAAGGTAAAACCTTCGTGTGCATGGAACTTTTTGCTCCTTGCACACGGAGCAAAAGTTTCTTTCATTTGTTGCAGTTAAGTTTTTGGGGGTAATTGCTCGTCAAGTCCTTCAACTTTCATCTTGTACCTTTTAGTCCTCATAATTTGATTTTTCTATCAATTTCATCCTAAAAAATTGCAATCCTAGGTGCTAAACTTTTGGCACTTTTACACTTCAGTCTCCAAAGTCATCTTTTTTGTGGAATTTTGGTCATTTCTTAGTATTTCGGCCATAACTTTGGCTACGATTTTTAGAATCGCGCTCATGAACCCAATTCGGAAAGGTCTTTTCGTCGTATACCGTATTTGAGCAGATTTAGTGAAATTTTTGTGACATGGAGATTAATGTGGAAAAAAAGTAACTTACCAATTAACTTAAATCAAATACCGGTAAATGAAGCAATATTCGTTTTTTCTAAACTGAAATACGGTAAGTTTTGAAATCGTTAATTTAAAATACGGTAAGCTCATTAAATCCGTTTATTGAATCTGGTAAATTTCAACCAAAATACGATAAGAACGATTGCAATATGCATATCAAATACGTTAAGTGTGATTTAAATCCGGTAAGATAGAGAAAACTAATGATTTTATTAGCATGTAACTTATGAAAATTACTTAAGAATCCAACTGTATTCAATTTAACTCACTAATAACTACAACAAATTCTTTTTATAATGTAACTGGTTAGTTTTGATTGCAAAATCAAAGATTTATATTTTTTTTTATCTAATGCAATCAAAATACTAAAAAATATCTTCCAATTATAACAATACGTTTCTAAATTAATTAAGATGATGATTCTAAAAAAACTCAAATCTTTACGCTAATAAAAATATATAATTCGTGCACCGACAAAAAAAAAAAATTAAAGGTGTAGACATAAAAAGGAGAAAAATATTTTTCTTATTTTTTATCAAAGGTACAATATTTTTTTTTACCTTTTTAAAGGATTCTCTCTCACATACAATTAAACAATATATTCATGCTTCTGTAACATAAATTTTCTACAGTAGAATGCACCGTTACTGTTGCATCTACAGTACATCTTCATTGCTCTTTTTAAGATAAGTTAGATTATCAATTAGGTACAATTTATTTTTATTTATTTTTAATTCAATTCGTCTAAGAGAAAGTAAGGCGCGACAATGATGGAGAAGCTATTTTTGCTCCACTGTTGAGCCTGGAGAAAAATATGCAACAAACTACGTTGAGCATCTCAATACTAAAGATTTGAACATCTATTGCAGGCGTGATGACAAGGATGAGTATTCATTTGATCCAGCGCCCAAGGCCAAGTCGATCAAACCTATCCATTTTGAGGTTCGATTATGCAAGTGATACATAAGCATTAGTAAAACCAGGAGCACGTCTAGAAGTAGATACCAACAACAGTAGAAAAAGACTTTCACTAATTGAAATAGGCATATCTATCTGTCGAGTTGTTTGATATAGCTTTCAATGAAAGTTTCAATAGATTTTGATAAAGGTTAAAAAAATATTTGGTTGAAAATTTGATAAAATTTGTAAATTTTATGCCAACTATTATTTCCCACTAAATAAGGTTAGGAGAAACGAAGTGAAGCTAAGCGAATTTTATAAGGCTGACCACTGGTAAAAGTCTTTTAGAAAGGTAAATACTAAATACCCCCAATTTTACACTCATTTTTCGACATGAAAATAAATTTGCAATAGCATATTTGGTCGAGATTAAATAAAATGATATTACTTTTAAGTACTTATTTTGGCCAAGCATGTTTGACTGTTTTTAAAATTTACTTGTTTGAGGAGAATTTTATTTAAAAAATGTATTTACTTAATTCTTTCAAAAAATAATTGTACTTTTTTCAATGATTATTCTTGTTGTACAAAAAGTTTTACAAAATGGACAAGTGGCATTTTTTAAAAACTTTTTGTAAATGATTTTGTATTTGTAACGTCTTCCTTTTTTCAAAAGTCAATCGAACATGCCACAAATAACATGATTACCAGAATCTAAATTCCCCCAGCCGCCCCTACAATAGGGGGCGGCCACTTGGCCATTTTGTAAAACTTTTTGTAAATGATTTTATACTTGTAGCGTCTTCCTTTTTTCAAAAGTCAATCGAACATGCTACAAATAACATGACTTCCAGAATCTAAATCCCCCAGAATAGATACTAACATAATTAAGAAATAATCTACAAATTGTTTTTTGAAAAATAAATATTTTTCATTAAAAATTAGTAGTTTACATTTATCTCTTATAATTTTTAAAAATATACCTCATTTTCATTTAAAATCAAATTTTCATTAAAAACTAGCTTTCTTGACACATTACATGTTAATATGTTATATTGTGTTACTTGTATAGTAATGTTAATATATTAGGGTCTGTTTGATTGCAAGAGTGGAAAACGGGTGAAAAGAAAATGAATTGCAGGAAATTGAATTACTTAGAAAACGTTTTACAGGGAATTGTAATTAATGGTGATTGATTGGTATAATTTTTCGCCTGGCAAATTTTTCGTTTGGCTTTATTTTTTATGCAAATTGTCAATTAAATGGATAAATTTTTTTACCATTGACTTTGAAATGTGTTCCAATTGCCCAAAAAAAAAAAAAATTGTCAAAAAGTTGGAAAACGTTTTCCCACCACTATGGTGAAAAAACGTTTTCTAATTTTTGTGTATCAACCGCTTGTACCTTGGAAAACGTTTTCCCTGAAAAATTAGTGCAATCAAACAGGTGAATAGTAAAAAGTAGGAAAACGTTTTCCACCTTCCACGAAAAACTACGCCCAATCAAACATGCCCTTATACTTTTTCAAAAAATACACTAATTTAGCCAGTATTTGAATTTTTTTTTTTCAAATCACTTTTTTCTTAAAACTCATTGTTAATCAAATATTCTTCTAATATAATAATTTTACACTTGGATCCATAATTTTTTTTTTCTACTTTTTAGCCCACACATTAAAAAAAAAAAAAAAAAAAAACTCTTCACAAAATTACTTCTCAAAAGCTCAATATCATGGGCTTAAAATCATTATTTCAAATTTTCATTTGAAAGTAACATTTTTATGGATTACAAGGTCGATAATATGTGTTACTTGTAAAGTAACATTAAAATATTTTTAAATTTTTACTTAAAAAAATCATTTTTGGATAACAAGATGTTATTTTGTACTATAATAAATTAAAACTTTAACTCAATCAAATCTTACCACATCACATACTGGTAAACAAAATTTGTTGTCTTCGAAAGTTTCAATTCAAGTATGACGTCGATGGAAAAGGTAACGATTGAGGCACGCCACAGACAATGCTGGTTGTGTAACACGACAGCCAAGCCTTCGGAGATGGTGGGAGGTGGAAGTGGTGGGTGTTGGGAGGATTAGAATTAATGAGTATTTGAATTAATATTATGGTTTGTTATTTATTTATAAATATGAAGACGTGTGTTTCGTTAACTACATTAAAAAGAGGAAATATTTTGAGTTTTTTTGAAAAAAGGAGTTATGAAAATAAATCTACTCCTTTTATAAGCACAAGGATCTATGAAAATAAATAAAAATAAGTAACTTTTTCCTCTCCCAAGAAAATCGAACATGCTCGACTATTTTTGAAGCTAATAATAATAATAAATTATTATAGTAATTACCTTACATGACATTTTAAATATAATTTTAATAAATTTTAAAAAAATGAATAAATTTTTAATAATTTTATGTCACGTGATAACTACCGAGTATGATTACCAGTCAGATTAATGTTGCCAAAACAACTCGATTAATCAAAGTCGCGTTTACGCAAAGCAAAGTCGCGTTTACGCTAAGTAGAGCACCGCGACTCCTGTCAATTTCCCAAGTATAAGACCCCTTCGCCTCAACAGATTTAGCCCCTTCCGTCTCTTCAAACCCTATCGAATTAGGGTTCGCTAGATCTCGTCTTTTTTTCCCCTTTAATTTTCGTTTTCCTCGCCGAATTTCCCAATTTTTATATTAGGGTTGAGCAATTTCAGTTTCAGCTTACAATGATGCAACAACCCGGAGGAGCTGTCCCACCGCCAATGGCAATGGATCAGCAACATCAGCACCAGCAACACCAGTACCCGCCTCAGCAATGGATGATGATGCCGCCTCAAGCTCCGCAACCCTGGGCCCAACAACCACCATTCCAACAGCAACAGCAGTACGGTGCCGCGCCAGCAAACGTTTCTGCTCCTGCAGTGGCCTCTGGTGGATCCGACGAGCTTCGGTCGCTGTGGATCGGGGACCTTCAATACTGGATGGACGAGAATTATCTCACCACTTGCTTCTACCATACTGGCGAGGTATATATTTTTTTGATAAAAAGGCATATAATTGTATGTAAGTGTAGCTGAAATTTGCGTTTTTTATATAATTTTTTTTTTCTCAAGGTTGGAATTTTTTGATCAATTTATGCAGTTTGTTGTAAATCATTTTCTTACTCTTAGTTGTATGAATGGAAAGAAAATATTTTGCTTATGGAATAACTTGAGTAGATAATGAATCTTATTTGGCAAAGTTTTGGTAACTCAAGAAACCTAATTTGCTTCTTTGTCTATGGAAAACTGTTCTGTTTGGTAAACTCTGTACATGTTATATAGTTGACCATCAAAAATCAATTTGGGGGTGGGAGCAGGGTGACTTGGCATTCTTCTTAGCATTATGAATTTTAATATTCTATCCCTTGTTTAAACAATTTAGCTGTTTATCTATTGTGGTTTATCTGTTGTTCTGTGATCACCAACTGTTGCCTTCTTCAGCTCGTATCTGCAAAGGTAATCCGTAACAAGCAAACTGGTCAGTCTGAGCATTACGGGTTTCTGGAATTCAGAACTCATGCTGCTGCTGAAAATATTTTACAAACCTACAATGGCGCATTGATGCCAAATGCTGAGCAAACTTTCCGCCTGAATTGGGCTTCTCCTGGCACTGGTCAAAGGCGCACAGACGACACTCCTGACTACACTATATTTGTTGGAGATTTGGCTCCTGACGTTACAGATTATCTCCTACAAGAGACATTTTCTAGCGTGTACTCATCAGTCAAGGGTGCAAAAGTTGTTACTGATAGGAACACTGGACGTTCCAAGGGTTATGGATTCGTTAAATTTGGGGATGAGGGTGAACAACAGCGGGCCATGAACGAAATGAATGGTGTTCCCTGTTCAACTAGGCCCATGAGAATTGGCCCTGCTGCTAATAGAACACCAATGACTACTACTACTACTACTACTCAGAAAGGTATGTTTTTCAGTAGTTCCTCCCACATCCATAGGCAATAATTTATGTTGATCTACCTCTTCAATTTGCTTGTTTTATATTTTCAATCTGTGTGGTGCATGCTGTAGAAAATTCCAAAACACGAGTTGGCGAAGCTGTTACCCCGTCCTTGATGTGCTTCTGGAGTTTATTTATGGCGTTCTTTAAATTTTATCAATCTTATAGATATGGTCTTGAAGATAAACCAGAGTTTACCAAGTCATTTCCTTCCAGTACTTTTTCTAAACTTGGGCGCTGTAGTTCTGTTGAGACTTGAATAAACTTATAAAACTCATGTTGTCTCACAGCAGGAAACAAAGAGGCTCTCATTTACGGGGGGCCTGGAACTGATTTCAGCTGAAATGATTCCCCTTTAATGCGTGGCCTCCTTTTAGGTCAGTTAACTTGTTTTGGCGAGAAGATTCCTTTTTATCTTTTCTTTGTAGCGTTTCTTATGCTGCAATTCACTTAATTCCGTTTCCGTATTCTTTAAGTTACAAGTCAATTAAATTAAATTTCATTTTCTTTGGAGATTACATTCCATTGCCTCTACTTTTCTTTGTTGATGTTAGTCCACTTCTGTGGGCATTCTGTTTCATCAATTTCCTTGTGCAATTTTTTTATTCATTGCCAAAAGCCTTTTAGGAGACCCCTTCAAAATTTAACTTCCGGAATGGATATAGATGACTGTATTTATGAAGTCAATAGACAAAGTTTTGATGTGTGTAAGAGATTTTTAAAGAAATGTTTTCTTGAACGAATTTACTAGTATTTCTTTTAGTATATTCATTACTGGAGAAGCTTTCTTTTCAATTATATAACTATATTGATCAAGGGCTTAAGGGGAAGTGTTATTAAGCTGTTGACATTATGAACTTTTACAACCTTCTAACACCTTTTGGGAACTTATAGAATATTCCAATTTCTTGTTATAATGATTTCCAAATATTAGAAGTGGCCTTTTTGGTTAGCAACACATGGTTACGTAAGTTCTTATTTGAAACTATTCATTTTTAATAGCTATTTTGTGTCAGTAATCATGGAACTTCTAGGAAAAATTGTGCTACAAAAGTTGGGCATACCTTGCTTCTCTCCCAAATTCAATTCTTTACCTGTTGGTCGTTTAGGTGGTGCACGTTCTGAAGTTGTTGCAGGTTCCCCTTGCTCTCTATGAAAGTAAAATCAAATACAAAACCTTTCTGTTGGCTTTTCCAATTCATTCATTAATCCCTCAGAAGTTAATCCATCCTTGTCTGGGTACAGTTTCCTGGTGAAAGGACGGTAACCTTATGTGAGCCCTTTGGCTAATGAAACCAGCAATGCAAGCAAGTAGGGAAAGAAGGAACTCATTCCACCCACCACTTGGATTGCTGAAATTGCTTAATTGGAGCCAACTACATGCAAATGAACCAATTCTTTGGCAACTTGGATAACTTGCAATGATGTTTGTCCAGCATATCACTAGTAAGATCAAGATCTTTGCAAAAGGCTTTATAAAGCCTGTGCGGAATGGTGTTTTTCTCCTCCCTAATATCTAATACACAATTCCGTCTATAGCGTAACTCTTCAACCATCCTATGGAATCAATCAATAAGTTGGTCTAGTCTCTCGACCAGCTTTTTCTTTCTTCAGTGGATGAGTTGAAGCTTTTTGTAAAAATCTGCTCGTTGCTTTCATCCTTTAGTATTTTACTGCTTTTCCTCCTTCTAAAGCAGTATTCTATCAGTTAGAGAGCTCTCCACTACTATCATAGTTATTAAGTCATTTGTGCAATTGGCTTGTTGGTTGGCTTAATAACAGTAGAAGGGCTTGTAGCCAAAAGTTGTCTTAATACTTTTTCTCTTCCTCTACCATTGATTCCATCTATCCTCTACATGGATCAGGATGATCCCACATTAAAAGGCCTTCTCAAGGGCTTAGTCTCAACAACATCTATTGGAATGGAAAAGCCCATAATTATGTGTTGTACATAAAAGGAAAACCAACATGATAGCCACATGAGGACTGGGAGAAGTCAATACTGTAACCCGTGAGAAGCACATGAATGAACTATCAGTCTTGCCAAGAACCAAGAACGACTACAGTGGAAGCTGTCAACTACTAAAGAAATATTGTTGATAGTCATGCAAATCAACACTTCTGTTCATGTTACCGCAGCCTCGTTCAATCACGCCTACAGCTGAATGACTAAGCAAATCAGCTTTGTATTGACTTCTTATTTATTCAAGGTCACAAGAAAGAAACTTCTTTGCTTCTGACTCTTGATCACAAGAAATTATGTTGACTTCATTCATAATGAACATCTCATTTTGGGTCGGAAAATCACCAAGTCAACTTCTCATCTATTTTCGTTGATTGCGTTGATCACGAAGCGGATTCATGCAGCCATTTTCCTATTGGTGTGATTCTAAGAGGTCACGGTAACGTGAAGTAAAGTGCTGATTCACCTGACATTTTTAGAACTTAAGAATTTTCCAAGTACGGGAACATCTAATAATCTGCCAGTCTATGTCTAAGGACATACTTCTGACCACTTGACACTGGAAGCTTTGACATGACTCTTTTTTTAAGGTAGAGAAGGTTGTGCCGGTGGCCCATAATGAACGATGTGACCCCAGATTTTGCATAGAAAATAGTTATGCATGTATTAAGAAAAATTCAACATCATTTCTTTAGGAGAAAATGTTAAAGTTGTCTTGAACATTTTGAAGTACAATCTTCAAATTTTTCTCAGACAGGAAGAATTAATTTTGCTGATACTTATCACATAAGAAAGAAGGTCTTGGTCCATAAATGCAATGGAATTGATAAATATATGGATCTCTTTATATGTTATAAAAGTGTCGATTAACATGTGCCACTTAAGTCATTTGAGGCTGGTGCAGTCATAATGGCTGTTGTTAGAGCCCCACGCAAGTCTCTTAATTGGATATTATGAATTCTGTGATCCTTCTACACCTTTTTTGACCATGGCGGGAGCATAATTTCAGGTGATGGTGTCATGTCTGAATGTTGTATCCAGTAATCTAAGGTAAAAAGAATCTGTTGCTATAGGCATGCATTTTTGGAGAACCTCACTAGAGGCCTTATACACAAAGGTACACGGTTTGCACGGTTGCAATATTATAGGATATTTGGCCTTGGTTGTTATTGAAATCTTAGACGTGCAATACAATTCGACTTTGCAATGGTGGCCTTCCATGTTATTGTTCAATCATATTCATTATTCGAGGTCATCACTTTCGCTATAAATTCTTTGACATTCTTGTTCTGTTGTGATTGTAAACACCCGGTCCACCCGCATGAGAGAGGTAAAGCGGTCACATTTCTTTCTTGGTTGAGAGAAAATTTATTAAAATGTATGTTTTTGGACCATTTTCGTTTTCTGAGGTAGGTGACACTAACTTATGCTTGGTGAACAAAGTTCTTTGTTTTTTTTTTGGTGGGGATGTGGGCACTGATTTACTCCTGTGAAATGCGATGCCCCTTGGCTAAGGTGACCAGATACATATATTTGCTTTCACATTACTATTAGGGTTCTATACTGGCGTGGGGTTCCTTAAAGATTTCATTATTGTTTATTCTGGCCTTCTTCATATTCATATATCATTTGCAGCTTCTTTCCAGAATATTCAAGGAAATCAGGGCGACAGTGACCCAAATAACACCACAGTGCGTAGTTTTTTTGATGTTTGTATTATATATTTTCTCACCTTTATAGTAGTGATCCTTCAATTCATGTCAAAAGTGCAGATATTTGTTGGGGGTCTAGACCCCAATGTTACGGAGGAGCATTTGAAGCAAGTCTTTTCCTCGTATGGTGAACTAGTCCATGTAAAAATACCAATAGGAAAGCGTTGTGGGTTTGTCCAATTTGCTAATCGGTAAGCTTGCACATGCCTGTGGTGTAATATAGTATTGCAAGTTTTGTGGTTTGATTATGTATTTATTCTTTTCCATGTTGTGCTCCAGGCCATCTGCTGAACAAGCTCTATCAAGCTTGAATGGTACCCAATTAGGTGGGCAAAGTATTCGCCTTTCATGGGGACGTAGTCCTTCTAACAGACAGGTTTGGGTTATAACTATACTTTGTTGTTCCAGCTTACTGTATGTGCAACTTGAATTCTGATTTCAATTGTCTCAGTCGGATCAGACCCAATTGGGCGGTGGTTCATATTATGGTTACACACAAGGGGGGTACGAAGCATATGGTAGCTATGCTGCACCTCAAGATCCAAATATGTACTACGGAGGTGCGGGATATGCAAATTATCAACAGCCACAGCAGGTATTCTTCCATCACAATTTTACTTTTTTCTCTCCGCAGTGTTTACATTCACTTGATTTTTATGCGACAAATCGATATATCAAAATATCAACATGATGTCTAAAATCATGGTTAATCCAAATGAACGTGAGTACTTCCAAATTCCAATGGTAAATTCTGATACCTGCAGTTTCCATGGGCAGGATTGAGATTATTTCCTAGTGGTGGCTTGATCTTCTGAGAAACTATAAATTCTTCTCTTAACCGAAGGGTGGTTAGGATTTTATTTTATTTTATTTTTGCTGGTAAACAGTGCGACCGTAAATCCCTAGCATATTTGACACTGATATCTTGTTTCTGGATTGAATTACTAGCTCATAAGTGGTGAATGGATTACTTTTGCCTCGTTTTTTTTTTTCTCGTTTAATGTCATTGTGCTGAAGGATTCTGATTACATGTTGTAATTTTTTCAGTGATCTGCTGAGCTTGCGAGTTCTTGGCGCTGTGCGAATTAGCTTGGATGTGTCCGTGTTTAGCTTCATCGATATATACAGCTAGCTTAACTGATTGATAATTTTACTGAGTTTGGTTGGTTTGTGTACTAGACAATACGTGTTCTGCCATATCACTGTGGATTCTGTTAACGTTTTCCAATTTTAGCTTTCGGAGGTTTTTGAGTGTTGAATTTTGATTGCATATTATCATGATTAAATGTTTGCTTTTTTGGTGTCTTGAGTATTCGAGATTTGAAGTTCATGGCTTGACTTTTTTATTCGAATGCCCAAACGTGAAATGAAAATGAAAATTGAAAGATATGGTTCTCCCTCGTGGCACGTTCAGGGTGAACCTTATACAAGCTGGGAACGTTCAGTGGCTTCTCACGATGGTTATAAGACTCGTTTGACAAGATTTTTGAAAAGTCAAAAGTTGATTCCAAATAAAAAGTTACTTTTGAGCTTGTTAAGATAATTTTTAAAGGATAAAAGGGTTTTGTTTGATTAGAAGAGTTTTTCGAAAAATTTAAGGGATTCAAGTGGTTATAAATCACTGGTCGAGTTTTAAAATAATGATATGTAACATAAAGGGTCCATTTGATACACACATATTTTTCTTGGAAATAGGAAAGTAAATTTCATCTTCTACTTTTGACTTGTTTGATAATAATATTTTTAAGGAATTTATTTTTCATCTTTGGTCATTTCCTTGCTTTTACTTGAATTTCAATTTTTACCATTTTGGTTGGAAGAGTAATTTCATTTTTTTTTTGTGACAATTGGAATAAATTATATCTTCAATTGTAATAAATTTTATCTTTTTAATGGACAATTTTTATGAAAAATAAAACTAAACGAATATTATGACTCAAAATTTCAAAAAATTTCAGGTGGAAAATTATATCAAATCAAACATAATTAATCTACAATTCTCAGTAAAATAAGTTCTGAACAATTCAATTTTCTGTAATTCATTTCTTTTCTTCCAAATTTCATCTTCCAATCAAACGAATCCACAGATGTTTTGGCTAGTTCGCTCTATCAAACTTGATTTTTTGAAGTGATTGTAAAAGGTTATATTCGTCTCAAAATATAAAAGATGTACAGATTTTGTGGATACTTATTTAGAAATAAGCCAAAAATATAGCTAAGTCAATCATAAGTATCATCTCAAAATTGAAATTATTCTTACGTTCCTCCGGTTTATCTTTCATGATACAAACGTAAACGGAATCTTCAAAAATGAATATTCGCCGAATTACTGTTGAAGAAAACAATCCCCAAATCAAGACAATTTTACCAGATAAAGCCTAGACCACTGACCACTCCCTGCATATTCTACTGAGGGGACAATATTTTTTCTCAGTTATTTTCCCAATTCCCAGAAAACAATAATCCGATGAAAAACATGGAACCAAAATCGATGATTGTTGTGTTAACGGTGCTTTTAGTAGTAGGCGCCGGAGCCGATTATGTTAGACCTCCGCCTCGTAAAACGCTGCACTTTCCATGGAGCACCAAGGCTTCTTCTCATCCTCAACAGGTAAATCTTGTTTCTTCTTTTTTCATTTTTACCTTTTATTTATAAGTGGGCTATGTTGAAATATGTATTATTAGTCCTTTTTCCGGCTTTGAATTGATTATCTGATTGTGGGATGTCTTGATTCGTTGAAATAGAATGGATTAATTGGTCCTTGAATGAACTATGGGACTGTTAGTCATTAGACTAAGATTTCTTTATACTGTTTAGGTACATCATCAATCACCCGAAACTGTGGGTCACTAAATTAATATTGGATTTCTTTGAGTTTGTCGTTACTGTAGAACTATTACGTTGGAGTTGCTCGAGGTCGAATCATAGTGTTGAATACTTTTCATGGAGTCAAATTCTTCAAAATAGAGATTGTTGACGTAAACATTCCCTAATATCAGAATGGTTTCTGTTGATCTGTTGTCAAGATTGCATGACTGGGTTTTTCTCTTGAGCTGGCAATTGAGTTCATGCAAATGGCTATTGCAGGTTCACATCTCGTTGGCTGGAGACAAACACATGCGGATCACGTGGATCACTAATGATAAATCTTCTCCTTCAATTGTTGAATATGGAACTTCACGGAAAAGCTACAACTCTATAGCTATAGGAGAGAGTACTAGTTATAGATACTTTCTGTATAAGTCGGGAAAGATACACCATACTGTTATTGGGCCACTTGAAGATGGTACCGTGTATTTCTATCGATGTGGAGGAAATGGTCCAGAGTTCCAGTTCAAAACCCCGCCATCTCAGTTTCCAGTTACCTTTGCAGTGGCTGGCGACTTGGGTCAGACTGGATGGACTAAGTCGACTATAAACCACATAGAGCAGTGCAAATATGATGTTCACGTGCTTCCTGGAGACCTCTCATATGCTGATTACATGCAGCATAGGTGGGACACATTTGGGGAGCTAGTGCAGCCACTTGCAAGTTCAAGACCCTGGATGGTGACGCAAGGGAACCATGAGAAGGAGGAGATACCAATCTTAAAGCATGGGTTCGTATCCTATAATTCGAGATGGAAGATGCCATTTGACGAGAGTGGGTCCAGTTCAAATCTGTATTATTCTTTCGAAGTTGCAGGAGTTCATATTATCATGCTTGGTTCGTATACAGATTATGATGAGAACTCTGATCAATATAGTTGGCTGAAGGTCGGTTGACACAATATTTTTTTGACTGAATTTATTTGTACTACTGAAATCTTTTTGCTTTATTTGATCAATTCATCTTGTGTGCTTTAGAGAAACAAGTATGACATCTAGGTTTCTTGACCAGGAGTTGGGAAACTAATGCTGTAGGTATACTTAGGTGATTGAATAATAGTGGATGACTTTGTGTCATGGGTTGACATTTTAACTCTCCCAATGGAATTTATTTTTCACTTGAGCAGTGCCTTCCGCTGCTTCTAGCCTAAGACCAGTCTTTCTCTAACTCGAGTCTTAGTATACTTAGGTGATTGAATAATAGTGGACGACTTTGTGTCATGGGTTGACTTTTTAACTCTCCCATTGGAATTTATTTTTCTTTCGTGCAGTGCAGTGCATTCCGCTGCTCCTAGCCTAAGACCAGTCTTTCTCTATCTCGAGTCTTACTGATTACCTATTGCTATTTGAGCCCCGAAGGCTTAGTAACTGATCACCTGAACTCTTCACCGTGCTCCACTTGGTGCCAAAAACTCGTGCATCATCGATGCTTATTCTCGTCAAAGTTCCAACTTCGATGTTACGTGCTCTTCATTTATGTTCCAGACAGTTTAGATTCTTTGTTTGGGTTTCCTCTGCTTAGCGTTCATTTCATACATCTCTTGCGGAAAATAAATATCCAAGAACCATAACCTCTTTCCCATCATCAAATAGACCACATGTTCACCTGTCATTGAATAAATAGTGAATAGAACTGGATTGTGAAAAGGGAGTAACATTTTACTATTATTGAAATCATGATTTTTAAGTTGATCTGTCGTGCTGATATAACCGATTGTTCATGTAACATCAAATTATAGGCTGATCTTTCAAAGGTGGATCGTGAGAGGACACCCTGGCTCCTGGCAGTATTCCACGTGCCATGGTATAACAGCAATCATGCTCATCAAGGTGAAGGTGACTACATGATGGCATCCATGGAACCGTTGCTTTATGCGGCTGGTGTGGATGTTGTGTTTGCTGGCCATGTCCATGCTTATGAGCGCTCGGTAAGCCATACTGGTGGTAGCTTCTATTACCATTTTTAATCTATGGGTACTTGACCTATTAACTTAATTGTGCGACAGAGACGTGTTTATAATGGTAAATTAGATGCTTGCGGACCCATCCACTTAACAATTGGTGATGGAGGAAACCGAGAAGGTTTAGCACGCAAGTAAGTCTTCTCGTAGTAAGATCTGTGCATTACAAAGCCAAGCAGAAAAAAACTATAGACAGTTGTACAAGTTACTGGCTTTATGTTCTTCATTCTACATTCTTTAACTATGAAATTATTATCAGGTACTTTGAACCCCAACCTGAGTGGTCGGTCTTCCGTGAAGCAAGCTTTGGTCATGGCGAGTTCAGGGTAATGAACTCGACTCACGCATTTTGGAGCTGGCATAGGAATGATGATGATGAATCGGTGCGGTCTGACCAGGTCTGGATAACCTCTTTGGTTGGTTCAGGGTGTCTTGCTGACGGGAGTCGTGAACTAAGGAACATACTCATGGAACCTTAAAATTGGTGGGCTCGGGTATGTTTTTATCAGGTGCAATCCTTAGGCATATATAAATACTTGTCCTTTGTTGGGACAACCTAGTTTCTTTATGGATCATTAGCTTCAAACTGTTTCGCAGACACGTCTACGTTTGTAATATGGTAACCATATATGTTAATATCTTATCCATGTTCCATCCGAAAGTACTTAAATCAAAATACTTAATAGCATGGCAATACATTTATACAAAACTTCTTATCTGAGCACAGATTTCGATTCTTTATTTTTTTATTCGATGGTATCGAAAACTAACATTTTGCTAGCCCATTTCCGTCATCAAGTGAATGTCTTTAGAATCATGCAGCAAAATGGGGAGTGACGCTTCACGATCTTAGTTCTTGTTGATAGTCGTGGGAACGTTGAACTTTCGTGTAAAGGAAGACATCTAGTGGCAGGGCGTCTCGTCTTCCGTCAAATTCCTCACCTCGAAAATAGCACTAATCCAGGAGGAATCACAGTTTCAAATTCTTCACTCTCTTGGTACTCAATTGCTCCCGTCTAATGGCTTTCTAAAAAGCCCTTTTACAACAAAACCTTTTCTTGTATCACCAATGGCTACATCGAGGCCAATAGAGCATCAAGATTCAATCTCTGCCGTTCGTTTGGGTTCATCGTACAATGAGAAGGATCTAATAGCTCCATGCTTTTCGATAGTAAATTTTATAGCTGTTTTTTGGGGAACTCGAGAATCTGGCTCGGAGTTGATGCCTCCACTCATCATGAAGTCTGAATTTAGTGACAAAATCGTATCTTTTTGCAAAATTTATGTATTTCCTCACCAACAAATTCTACAAAACTGAATCCCAATTTGCCATTTCCAGAAATTGAGGTTTCAACACAATCGCCCCTCTCTCTCTCTGTTTGCATTTGCACCAAAAGATGGCTGCTTTCTTCGAGATCAACCCGACCCATTTTATAACTCGCGCCAGGTAATCTAATAAGGAAACGAGCTTTAGAATTAAGCCCCTATTTGATTTCCATTTTTATTTTTATTTTTTCGAAATTCATTTTTTTATCTTTTTTTTTCAATTACATATTCTTTATTAAAATAATATTACACAAATAAAAAATAAAAAAAAAATTTATTTTTTAACCATACATTCTTCATCAATTTACTATTCTAAAATACATTTTTCAAAAATAATGTGAATCAAACATACCCTAACTTCGGAAACTAAAATCAAGTTGACATTTCTAAGCTCCAAAGTTGCGATTCTGTTTGATTTGGTCGGTTTCACCGTCCAAATGCTCATGTCAAAGAACATATATCACCAAGTTTAGAAATAAGTAGAAGTTATTTATTAAGTAATTTATATTTTTAAACATGTTTAAGTAATTATTTATTTTTAAGTAAAAAAGTTATTAACTCTTAACTCGCTTTTAATTTAACTAGTTTCAATCTTGAACGAATAAAAACTTATTTGTTTTACAATTTACTTATAAGTAAACATTCCAATCTTAGCTGAATATATGCCATAAACAGAAATTCACAATTCCTTGCATAATTTCAGTCAGCTTTTCTCAAATCAGAGTGAAAAACAGAAGTGAAAAGAACCATGGAGGATGAAGTGTGGTGCCCACGCTGACCCTTTCATAGCCATATCAATTAGACACCATTATCCTCCAGAGTTTCATTCAAAGTTCCAATCTTTAGCCTGTGACAAGGACAAATTGGACATTTCACGAATATTTCTGGCCCGATAACCTGGTAATGGAGTTGGTGACACGAACATTTGACCAAGTGAACCACACGCCATCATCGCTGTTGTAAGTTAGCAAATTTCGAAAATTTGAATCATTTGTCAAAGGCCTAGTTGTTGAAAATGCATGATTTTTGCTTCACAATCCCGTATGGGCTAATTCTGGTGTGTGGTGGGATCATTGGATATGCGAAGAAAGGCAGCACAGCCTCACTCGCCGGAGGCCTTGGCACCGGATTCTTGCTCATCCTCGCCGGTTATCTCAGCCTTCAAGCTTTCCACAAACGCAGAAACTCTTATTTTGCCTTGATTATTGAAACTAGTACTGCTTATCTTCTTCAAACATATTTTGGGCAATTCTGTTGTGATTATTTGATGTATTTTGGAGAATCATGCATTTATCTGTACCCGGTTGAAACAAAATTGAATTTATGTGGTTTTGATCAAATTAGTTAGCTTTTCTAATACATATTCTTGAGAGAGAGCATATAATCTCTAATTAGAACAATAATATGAATTCTAAGACTTCCCAGCGTTTCCTCAGAAATTGAGTGTCAACTATAGTAGTTGTGTGGATCTGAAAGTGAATTTGGTTTCTGTTTGTATAAAACTTGTTCTGGTTAATTCGAAAACTCTGTTTCCTGGCTATAACTCATGTTTCTTATTGTGATATACGTGGATGTTACATTCGAAGAGAATTAATACTTATGGGATACTAACTCTTTCTCTTGTCTTAGCTACTGTGCTCATAAAATCCTTTGATATTTGGCTGCTATCTGGTCTTTGAACTCGTGCATCTCTGTGACATTCTGTTTATTGTTGCACAAATGAAAAATGAATTTGTTAGGATCTTGGGTGTTTAATCAACTTAAATACACATGTATCAACATACATTCAATGCAAAAACCAAGAACATAAAGCTGAAAATCGAAGCTCCAACAATGGCCGAAAATGGCCAGCTTCTTCCTCTTTGTTAATGGTCGATTTGTAGGTTCAGGAACACCCTTCCATGCTAATATGCTATGCAAATCGCCCCACCAAGAGAGAGCTTGAAGAACCGGCAAAGAACCCTCCAAAACCGATCCTAAACTCTCTTGAATCACCACCTCCACTCAGCCCTATTTCATGCCTAAGTTACCAAGATATTCTACAACCAAAACTCACCTCAAGCTCACCACTACACTCTTGAATAAGGTAGAAAACGAGAGAGAGAAAGAGAGGAGAAGAAAGAGTGTCTTTAGAGAAGGTATGGATCTTTCTTTTTGCTTTACCACTTGCCCACGTGAGGAGTGAAAGGAGGGTAGGTATATAGATTCAAATGTAGAGAAAGCTTCTCCAACAAGCTAGCCAAATATCTATCAAATGATCTCAACCATCCATTTTGATCCAATAGCTCACATTAAACTTGGGTTGAGAGAACCATTTCTCACAGAATTCATAGATGCTAAATGATCCACAGTTTTGTATTATCTAAATTGGACATTTAGTTTTTTACTTGCCAACGATTGAATATGAAGCTGATACGGTTTAAATGTACAACTATAATCTTTAAGTATAAACTGTGCCAACTTGGAATATGGTAATCGATGAAAGAAAAATTCACAGGCTTCCTTGCTATAAAGTTTTTTAACGTCATCATAATTTTGATTTCGAGTTATGTCTACTTCTGTTCTTATTAATTTTACATTGTTTCGAACAGCTTGTGCTGCCATACTGACTTGGGTCATGGGACAGCGTTACATGCAAACTTCAAAGATAATGCCAGCTGGTATTGTTGCTGGGATCAGGTAACTGAAAATGATTAAACAACCCCCTTACATCTGGTCTTTCATAGTTAAACTCGCACATTAGGAGTTTTGAAGTTGGTGCATTTGTTCTTTCTATCATATCATGCCAGAAGACTTGACATGCATATCCGGGTATATGCTGACTAATCAATCTTTATGCTGGTTGGCGTCATGCTAAATATTCATACTGTATAATTTTTGTTTGATATGTTTAATATTTCTACATAACCGCTTTTCAGGACAATCATTTCCTCTTTTACTTATAAATTGCTTTTAAAAAATGAGAAGTGCGATAATGAAAGATAGGGAAGGTTGAAAGTTAAGACCTCTAGACATCAGTAAATATAACATTGGAAGTCCGGTCATGTTGAGATTTTACAATTTAAAATTCAAGCTCGCTTGCATTTTCTATGATTGGATATCCAGAAAAAACATCTAAAAAAACCTTGAAGGGGTAAATATTTTTGTCAGATCAAATGAAGATTCTTATACTTAAGGAGAACATTTTGGTGCTGCTGCATGGTAAGATTTTACATGTCTTGATACCATAGCTAAATATCCTAATTACTATTGAAAAAAAAATGAAATTTAATTTACTCTATGACTGGGTGTGTACCACAATTGGAGTTTTCATAGTGCATTCACCGTTGCACACTGTATTTCGCTCCTTTAATTTCTTGGTTCATTCTCATAATAAAATAAAATAGTGAATATATATTTGGAGTTACAAATTCGAATAACTTCTACCTGTGAATATATCAAGAAAGTTAGAGAATGTCAAGTTATTTGGAAATTCCTGTAACCTGTTCACTCATATTCAGTGAGTTTTATCCCCAAAATCAATTGCAAAAGGAGCAAGTTGATTTAGATGTCCGTGTTGGTGTGTGTGAGATAGAGAGACAGAGACAGAGACAGAGAGATGACAGTTTTGAAAAAGACGAAGCAGTCCTATTAACTCATTCATAATTTGGGAAAATTATTTCTGAATAGTTACCAACGAAATTATTGCTAATTTAGACGGCACATGAAGTTATTTTCTAATAGCTAATCAAATATTCATTGCATTTAACCTTACAAAGATCTAATTTATCTAATTAATTTCTTTTTATACATTTTATTGACTCCTAAAGAAAAGATATGCTAATCAGATTCAGCCCCTAAAAACCTGAATCATAACTTCTGCAGTAGCAATAAGACAAAATCTGTTTCTTGAGGTTGCCTTTTCTTGTTAGTTTGCAGCAGAATGAATGAATTAGTAAGCTTAAACTGATTTAACACTGCCGATCATGTTTTGTGCTTATATTTCTTGGTTGAGCTATATTTAGCTCAGTGACAGTGATTTCATGGATGGATATGGCACATACCTACACTTTATATTTGCTCAAGTTACTAAGCTGGTTTCTTTAGCATTATTTCTTACCTGCCTTGGTTCGTTGTTGGTGAAGTACTTGTCTGAGTATCCACAGTTGTATACTCCTGTGTTTGCAAACTAAGAATTAGCGATGGAAATGGAAATCCCTTAGATAAAATTTTGTGGTGGATGCCATTTTTTGTGGAATTGGGCCTTAACAACAAATGCAAGAAGGGCATTTAATCATGGATTTTGCCATTTGTATCCGGAGGTTGACACTCTGGGTTACTCGGTCCCACCCGACCTCTCACATAGAGGTTGGGCCCCACGCCCAATGAATGTATGGGGCCCAACCTCCATGTGAGAGGCCGGGTGGGACCGAGTAATCCGGAGCGTCAAACTTCGGGTTCATGTAGCAAAACCCTTTAATCATTCTGTTATTGAGGACCAACAGCTATTTGTAAATAATAGTGTACATAATGATAACATGGAAGAGAGAGAGATTATAATAATTGAATTTATTCTCTCTCTCTCTCTCTCTCTCTCTCTTCCACGTTATCATTATGTACAAATAGCATTACTCTTGAATGTGTTAGTAACATATTTCTATGAATGGAAAAGTAAAAGACGTACAAAATTAAGCTTGGGAAAGCTAAAAATTTAATTCTGAAACTTGAATGCATGGAGAAATTGACTGAAAATTCACAAATTTCTAATTGCAAATTATTGAACCAGTGGGGAAAGTCCAACTTCTGTTGTTTTTTATTTTGTATGAGAATGTTGTGTAAGAAGGTAAAGGATCTTTGATATTGAGCTGCATGGCATACACCGTTTCATGTTGAACGCCTGTAGTTTATTTGATCAAATTATTTAGGATGATTTCACCTAACGTTGCTAAATGGTTTGCTATCTAATCTCATCTGCAGCGGCCTCATGACCATATTTTATCTGTACAAGATTGCGACTGGTGGAAACCATTTCCCGCCCAAGACTGAGTGGTAGCATGGAGCATCTCTTCCTGTACTGATTATGTTACTGTATCTACTGAGAATTGCCACCCAAAATCATGGATTTGTCGATATTGCTGGCTAAGCCTTTTTTTTTTTTTTTGTTGTGTTTTCTGGATAGAATGATTGTAAGAAGAATGCCAGTATTTTCCTCACTGTTAATGTTTCTCAAAGATCTTGTATTGTCTAATCATACAGAGCACTGCTACTAATATCCGAATTCTGTCAAGAACTCGACATGCAATATTTTGGTACGATTCTTAGTACCTTTTTTTTTTGGGGAAATTTCACCCTTGCTATATCATACTTACTTGCATCAGTATGATTGTCATGGAAAAAGGTACCATATATTGTATTTTGTCATACAGGGTTTTTGATTTTTGGCCGTTCTTGTTCAAGAAAGTCGAAAACAACAACATTTTCTTGAACAAAGAGGATACTCAGAGCAACTACTGATGTCAACATTCTCAGAATATTGTTCTAAAAATTTCATTGTTTTATTTAATTGCGCACCCTTTACAATAATGTATATTATTCCCTCCGTCAATCACTTTTTGCTTAAATTAGCAAAGAACAAGAAGCGTGTCGAGCTTTTTCGATGTTAACATGTTAATCTTTTGTACTATACAAGACCTGTGCAAAAGAAAGGTATGCAGCCTAAAAAACTCAACTAAATGTTGAGCACGATGTCCTGGAAAGAAGGAAAACATAGCCAATCAGCAACCAGTTGTTCTGGTATATTTTGGTGGCAGAGAAGGGCACCTTTCGTTCATGTGAGGGTAAGGATCCATGGTGTTGTATCCTGGTAATTCCATTCGATATTTCCCTCGAATTTGACAAAATGGGAGCTTCACTGCGTCCGCGTCATTACACCACTTGGGCAACCGGCTTGAATCATTCTCAAAAAACTTGAGAGAGTAAGCATCTTTTATCTGCAGTCACTGAGATATATTAGTTGAGATCCTCCATGAAAATCTAGCAGAATTTCACGTTTGAAATTATGAACGCAGGCATGGAGGCAATGACACTAATACAGAAGTAAAATACTTGAAATGATTAGTGGAAACCTCACCGTGAACTCAGTAACTTGAATGGAGCTAGAAAGTTCACCAAATAGCCCTGCTTCCTTGTATAATTCAAAGACAAAAGCAACACAGGATGTGGACTTCCCATCGGCATAAACCCAGTTGTCCTGTTCGGGAATTGCCAACAATTCGCCAAAAGATGAACCACGCTTCTCAACTTGCACGAGAATTTCGGAGAGGCTAAGGTTCTGCAGAGACAAAAGCATACTAGCTTTTAATAATTTGTACAGAACTTGCATGGATATCTCTATGATCTAATTCAACTTAGCAATAAGCCAATGGCAATCTAACCAAAGAATTTTTCATATTGAATTGGTTAATAGTCAACTTCCATACATTGCAGACAACAATAAGATGCCTCAAAGGTTTTCACCCGGTAAATCAAAACCAAAGTTGTACCCAGCTTTTGAAACATGACCAATTTTCTAAGTAGCAGTTTTTTCACATCAATTAAAAAAAAATTTATGTTACAGATACGTGATTCTGAAACTCATGGAAAAACACAATCATTGACTCCTTCAGGTATAAGATTCATCCAATAAACATTTTGATGCAGTGTAAAAGTATATTCAAGGTGTATAATTTTAAATAAAGAAAACCATAACTAATTTAATTTCTTCTAGGCATCCAATACACTTTTAGCGCTGCATCATAAATCAGAAAGCATTTGATTATTGAGATGGTCACTAATAAAACCTGAGTTCCAAGTCGTTTGTTCAATGCTTCGATCCACATATTACCAGCATATGTAGGCTTTAGCTGAGTCCAAACAGTCATAACAGAAGCAACCTGAAAAATGACCAAAGTTAAAAGAAATCAAGAAAGGAAGAAGAAAAAAAATCAGCAATTCATAAGAAGCAGCATCAGGAGATGGTGATGATAAAGAAATAAAGACACCAGCAGCATTAGATATTGTACAGCATTTATGAGTGGTATGCTATATGATCTATCTCTGCTTGCTTGTTCTTTAAATTTTATTGTATCGAAATTTTCAACACAGAAGGACTATCTATAACGATATTGATTTTTCTCTTGATTGTTATTTATTCTGTTATAACTCTGCGTTATCACTTTCCAAAAAAAAAAAACTATATCCCACATTGAATTTCAGACACTGTTATTCCAAGAGTTCAAGGTTTCTTTCCCTTGTATCTTTCTTTCTTTTAGGAACAGAAAATATCAAAAATTAGAATGCAGATAAAGCATGAAAATCATATTCACAGTTTACATAAAGAAACAAATAGAGCAGAACTGAGTCTAAGTGATTGCTACTTCCCATCAAGATTCGGTTCAGACACTTTAAATTGATGTTATTATCCAAACATGACAAGTTTCTCAGGTTCCATACTTCTAGTATTGAAAAAATATTTCACTGACCTCTTTGCAGACAGATTTTAGTTGTCTAATAATTTACTTGAGATCCCTAAAAGGTGGCTGACAGACAAACTCAAACATCAAGGTTAATTCATACATACAATCCAATGAGATAAACTTCCCATATAAACTCAAACTCAAAACTTCTGTGGTCTTTCACATACTAATTAGGATTTTTTCCAAGAACATGAATAATGCAAAATATTATTTCAGAGAACCAGAGTTGTTCAGAGAATGATATTGTACTCGTCTAACTTAAAGGTACATCTCAGATTCAGAGAAAACCATGATCCTAGCACAAAGAAAATAATTATGTGGACAAACAAATACCACAAACCATATGCTTAATAATAACAGAACAACATTAAAATTCTATTAGAATAAAACAGAAGAGATAAGCAGGTATCAGCTTCAACAAAACCTAGACGAGATTGCAATACCAGATGAGCATCCAAGGGTGTTGGGTAATTTCCGTTGATTGTGTCTATCCAGCTAAATATCAAGTTATGATATCCATAAGGTTTTCCTGACATGCTTAATGCATATTCCCAGGCAGCACTTTCGTTGAACTTTGCCCGGAGTTCAGGATGCAAAGGAAGTAATGCAATTTGTGGATTGGCATCATCCTTTGTCAGCTCAGATTCCCACCATTCATCCCATGGTAAGATTGCAATAACATCTTCTCCCTATGATGCAAATTCAAAATTCATAAATATATGCTCCACTAGGACACTAGAAGAGAAAATTGAATCACTAGAGTCCAAACACGCGACCTTTTAAAGCATTCAATATTTTACAGCAAATAGTTAGAGACATCTACCAGTGATTGAACAAGCAATTAACAAAAGCTCGCAAAATGCGCACAAAATCAACAAATTCAAGCTGAAATTTACAACCAAAAGGAATTAACGCAAGCTAAATTTTGGCAGAGTTAAAATTACCTTCTCATTCTCATGCCCTGATTCTCCAACCCATAGATTTCCTTCAGAGTCCCTTAAGCAAACAGCAGTATGACCAGCATAAGCTCCACTTACCCACTTTTCTAGTGTCTCAAAACCACCCCAACGGCCTCGAATTTTTGACAGCGCTAGGAAATCTCCAGAATGGATATCCTCAACACTGATGTTTGACCCATGGCTGTGGACGTTCTTCAAAAACAGCCCCCATGTGCTTTTTTAGAAATGCAATGTTAGTGTTCTCACCCCATCCAGTATTTGTGAATAAAGGGAATACCTCCCACAGAGCCTGAAGAGTTCCTAACATCCCTGCTTGCAGGAGAAAAATCGAAACCCCCCTATTCTTGACCTAACAAGTATTTGACATAGAGAGTAAGTTATATACTTAAAAAATCCATGCTTCAAATATGTAAGCGCAATTCTAAATGAAGCAAAATTTCACTTACATATTCAAACTCTGCTTTCGATTCCCACTCTTTGAACTCAAGGGTATGCTCGCGAGATATGAAATAATAATCCCATGTAACGCGATATGGAGTCGCAAAGATATAAAGATCCATACATGTCCAACTATGAGCTTTACTAACCTGGATATAGCAATAGAGAGAGAGAGAGAGAGAGAGAGAGAGAGAGAGAGGAACATTAAAAAAGAATATAGACAATGCTGAATTGCAACAGCCACATCCCAGAAGGAAACCATCATACCACTACTATCCTTCCACATTTGTCAGTTGAACAGGCAAATATAAACAAAACATCAAAAAAAATAATAATAATAATAATCATGAAAAAACTGTCTCCCTAGCCTTTCCTGACCAAAACTAGGGAGAGGAAGATAATAGAAAACTTATTGCAAAATTTTGAACACATTAGTCCAAGGAATACAAACTACGAAAGGTTGCATGCAGCCAGTAACTTCAATACAAAGTTCATGAATACAAGTATTTTTACATATGCCAAATCTTCAATTCAATCCATATTTAAAAGGATTCTGACAACATATATCCTAACAAAATTGAGGTTGCACACAGCTGGTATCTTCAATACAAGTATTTTTGCATAAGCCAAATTTTCAATCAACCCATATTTAAAAGGTTCCTGACAACATATATCCTAACAAAATTGATAAATGAAATTTGAAGCTAGTCTATTCAGAACTCATCTCCAAGACTCTAAATACAAGATGCTCTCTATTTTAGAGAGTCAAAGCTTAAAAAATAAGTTCCAGAAGACTCTATTTTAATTTTTTTAAACTATTCTTACTTCATAATGATTGGATTTAATATGTTACAGATTTCAATACTCTACTTCAATTATTCAAATCATATTTGAATTGATTGGCCGTGCACATATAAAAATAATGTCAAGTGAAAAATGAAGAAAAATCAATAAATATTTAAAGAAGTTTTCTATATACGAAGGTGCTCTTTATAAATAGATGCTCTTAAAACTAGTTAAAAGGCCAAATTTAGACATTGAAATTTTAAAATCATCAATACCCACAAGTCCTGCAAATCAAACCATAAAATTATACAATATACCCTTCAGAAAATTCATTCAATCTGGTGGGTGGGGGAAGCAAACTGCATCCAATGTTTCCCAATTTTATCAATCAATTTTAAACATTCACAAAAGAATAAAGAAACTGAACATCTCAATTTTAAATTTTAGGTCATGATATTTATCAACAACTAAGTTCAAATAAATCAGCAATTAAAACGCTTCCTAGAGTAAAAGAAAAATAGAAACGGAATAAGTTACCTTCAATTACCTTTATATGAAGAGTGCCGCCACCAAATTCAGTACTACTCTTATTATGAAACTCCATCCAAGCACTGTTATTATAAAAGCAAGATCCTTTCCAGTTCAGGGAGTTATTGGAAGCGAAGGCAGCCCCCACAAAGGAGGGTAAAAGGTCCGCAGCATTATTAAGAGTGCCCAGAATTGGCCATGACACTTTTCCAGGAAGCCATGGCAATACGTCCCTGGGATGAAAGGGTGCTTTAAAGGCTTGTACTGTTGGCCTATGGAGGTAAGAAATTGTGAGAACTATGAATAATAACAATAATATTTGATGGGTTTTGCAGAGAATTTCCATTGCTGATCAAACTTTTGAAAGGAGAAGGGGGTTGCGTGGTGGGTGGGGTGACTGTACAGGGAGAGATTGTTATAGGAGGAAGGTTAGTTGGGCGTTTCTTTTCTTTTTCTTGTTTCCCATTTTGATAAGGATTAGGAGAAGTTGAATGTGATTAGTAATAAATAATCAAACTTTTTGTAATTTTTATCAATGGGATTTCAAGAACACAATTAATTTTAATTAAAGGCGAACATGACCTAGTTCGGTCCGATTTTAATAAGAATCTCGATGAATGGAACATTATTAGAATTTGAAATCGAACGCGAGTCGCCTATAATCAATTATTTTGGTTCAATTCGATTTTTTTAAAAGAAAAAAATGTAAAATTTTAAAATGATTCAATTCTTCATTCTATTATTCAAAATTAATTAATTTTTAAATGGAATCAATTTGAAGTAATTAGTTTGATTTGATTTTAGTATGTCGAATCTAAATAAATTGAAATTGAACTCAAGTGGATAGTTCGGTTCCATTTTAATTTAATTCGCGTGATTTACGAAAGTATACATCATATAATGATATGTTACAAACATTAATGAAAAGACTATTACACAAATATTTAATGTTAATGCCTTCTTCAATTATATCTAGTATTAAACGTACTTATAATGTTTGGCATTTTTGAACATTAAGCCAATAGTTGAGATAAATTCATTTCTTAGCAAGAATGGGCATGTTTCTAAAATAGTAGATACGTATAAAAAATAAGAGAGTTTTAAAACTTTGATTCATAAAATTTCTCAATTTTGACACGAGGTACTTATTAAAATCGTATGTACTTATTCGACATTCGATCTAATAGAGTGATTTTGTTGTATCCAAACTAATACTAGGGATGACAACGAGCGGGTTCCCCCACACCCCCATCCAATTAGGCATTTTCCTGCCCTTTACTCGTTTAAAGGGCGCGGAGCCTATGCCTCATTTACGTACCCATTTAATTTTTTATTTTAAGTTTTTGATAATTCATTTTATTGTTCTCATTCATTAAAGTGAAACGATAATATAATTATTAAAATTTTAATTAATTAAATTATTTTTAAAAGTTAAATTATTCGAATATATTTGATAAACTAAGATTTTTATTGTTTATCATATTTCGTAAATAATCTTAGTTACCACTTTCTACTAAAATTAATAAAATTTCGTGAAATGTTTCATTCAAAGTATTGAATTCTTTAGGAAGAAAAAAAAAAGGCTGGGCGGGCCCTATTATCCCGTACCCACCCTGATTACCCGATTAAGAGGGTAATCCCGTCCTCTTCGAGGTGAGGCCCGCGAATATTGGGTATGACGAATTTTTTTATCATCCCTAACTAATATTGATCGAAGTCATTTAATGAGTAAAATGTGACCAATTAACCAACCAACAATGAAAGGAAAGAGGAAAAAGAATAAAAAATTTAAGTTGGTGTTATCATTACAATCACATCCCGTTCAAGGCAAGGCCCACGAATATTGGGTATGACGAATTTTTTTGTCATCCCAATCCAAGTCATTTAATGAGTAATGTGACCAACCAACAATGAAGGGAGAGGAAAAAAAAAATTAAGTTGGCGTTATCATTATTTGGTTATTCTTGCTGCTTCATTCCTCCAGCTATATAATATTTATATATTTTCAGGAACCATATTGTCAACAAATCAGAGTGGCGCAGCGGAAGCGTGGTGGGCCCATAACCCACAGGTCCCAGGATCGAAACCTGGCTCTGATATTTAAGAGAGCAAGCTTCTCTTCCCACTCAACCTTTTTTACCCTTCCTTTTCTTTTTCCAAATTAAAAGATCGTAATTAACAAAATTTTCAGAATATTGCAATGCTTGGTTATTACTATTATTTTTTTCAATTTCAAACTGACCAGTTTCGGAATTCGAGTACCCTGACTTTTACGAACAACACGAGCAAGTTTCAAAACTTGACCTTGTACGAAACATTGACATTCAACACAATTTTTACGAAGATTTTCCAGTGATTTCCTCGTCAAAAAAACGATACCATGCAGATAGAAAAAACAACAACAACAAATAGATAATCTCTGAATTTCTGTTTTACCCAAGTACCAAAATCTCCAGAGAAATGCTCTGTTAGTATATAATGAAACTACACAACATGTATAGCTATTTGAGTCTGATTCCTTATCTAAATTATGCTGTTCAACACAAATAAAATTCACCAGTAAGTTAAGGGATGGATAAATCTTGGTTCACCCCATTGAATGCTCTATATATTCTAAACTATGCTGATATTCCTGTAGCTTCCTTCGGTATGAGAAATAGGAGACAAACTGGGATGAAGATGCAGAAAAACTGAATAATGATTCCTAAGAGGAGGTTGTCAAAAGAACCCGAGGAGATATTCAGAATTGAAGCCAGTGCCGCGCCTACAAAGGATCCGACTGTTGATCCTAAGTTGTTTATAGACATAAAGAGTGCAAATAAAGTTCCTTCAATCCCAGGTGGACAAAGCTGTCCTGATAAGATGAGGAAAGGCATGAACCTGTGATGAAATAGAGAATTGAGTGAGTGAGATAACCGCAAGACTTCAAGATTCATGGTCCGGTTATTTATAAATACATAAATCCTGTTACGTAGCCAATCAAGTTTTAAGTATGGATGGCTAATAGTAAATGAAATGTGAGCCAAAACAAACAAATAGATAAAAGTAATGCATGAATTCTTGATTTGGGTCATAACAATCTACTGCAACAAAAAACAACTTTCCGTTACCAAATTTGAAGTACGTACTTAAATTGATTGATGCCGTCTGCAAGAGCTGAACCAAAAAGCACCATGACCTCGTCTGATATGCCTAATGAAATATTTGATCTAGACACCAAAATTCCGTCCAGAAGAATCAAAATGGACAAGCCAATATGAGCGCACCTGCAAAATATTCATAGATATCAAAGAATATATTATTTAGAACAACCAAATCCCATGATCTTCTCTTCATTCAATTTTTATGAAAACAAATAAAAAAATGGGTACAAGATGAACTTACAAGAGAATCCTTCTCAATTTCATCTTCTGCAAGAACCGGTTATAAATAAAGGTTCCAACCATGAGGCTTAACCACCCAAAAACACGTGTTGTGCCCAAGAAGGATGCTTCCAGTTTCAGAATTTCTGTCTGGTAATAAAACATAACCGTTGATAGATTTGGAAAAGTCACATTCGCTAGGAAAAACCAAGCCATTGGTCTAGCCTTCCCAAGAGAGTATGAGAACCAGAAAAAATCATTAGTTTGATAAATCAATGCACAAGAACAGAAGGGTGAATGATAACATAACAATTTAACATGGGAAATTGACTTGGTTTCAAGTCTCATTTGGGTGGGGGGGTTTTGGGGGGTGGGGGGGTGATAAGGGTGAAATTAAAAAAATAATAATAATAATCTGCATGCTCAAGTCAATCGCAGCACTTCAAAACAACCAGCTTTAAACTCATATTGCTATTGATTCACTGCATGGTGCAGCGACGTCATCTGTTGCTTAACTAGATTATCCTCATAACTAGATTTGTAACCTTTTCTTTGCAGAGTACAAAAATATTGACTAATTCACAGTGAAGGTCTAAAGGGTAGCTCTACTTGTCTGAGGTTTACCTCAAAAATCCAGTGCTTCTCTTCAATGGAGTCTTATTTGTTTACATCCATATAGTGATTACAGAAATAAACAATTTAACTCATTCTCATGCATGCACATTGATTTAATGTACTTCAAATGTAGAACAATAAAATAGAGACAAGTTAAATATGAGCCAGCTCTATTATAAAGAATTACCTTAGAATGATTGGCTGCCGAAAAGCCCTAAACAATGTAAAAGTAGCCATTTTCAGAGAATGAAACCATCGTGTTGCCAAGGATCCATCTTTTTTAGATACCTGGGATTTACTTATAGTAGCTTGTCCTTTTTTGGTACTTTTCTTGCTCTTCTTTCGCTTCGAAACACTGGTTTTGGACTTTTCAGCAGAAAGATTATCTTCGTGAAAAGAACTATCATTCATTGAGTGGGAGACTCCATTTGAAGTAGAATGTTCCGGAAACTCTTTACTGTTTACAGAACTCTCCTCCACTAAACAACATGAAAATAGCTGGATGGTCGGTAAAGCTGAAAAAAGTAAAAATATTTTATTTATCTGTAAATGAATTAGTGCATATCCTCCAAGCAAACTCCCACAGATTCCTCCCAAAGCCATTGTCATCCAAGATATGGACTGAAGATCACTAGCAAATGAGGCCCTGTTCATGTACATTTGTAAGAAAATTCATGATCTATTAGCTGATAAAAATCAAAACATACACAAGAATACAGAGATAGAGAGATTCAGAGGACAAAGCATTGCATACAAGCAAAGAAGCATGGACACGGACACACTGACACGTGATTTTTACAAAGGTAGGACATGAATACATCAATTTAAATTCTTTAAATAAATACGTTTATTTATTATATCTTCATTTTCACTAGTGCTAGAGAAAGAAAAATACATATTAGCAGATGTAAAAAAATCAACATGAAGTTTGAGTTGGAAACATGTCTTGGAGTATCCGAGAGAAGTGTCGGTTGTTTGACACGACATGATGTGACAAGTGCATCAGAAACGGACACGCTGCCTTGTCCATGCTTCATTGAGTACAAGAACATTGAGAGCTAACTGAAATAGGCTTCCGTACACCAACAGTAGATACAAACATATATAAACCAGTTAAAATTGGTTGGTGAAGTTTGTGGGCTGATCAATGTGCCAAAAATTAAGATAATGCAAAAGTTACAGTTGATGATACAAATCAATGTTTTGTAGATAGGCCAATTTGTCACAATATGGCTCTGCAAATTGTACTTGATTATAGGAATCAGAGTATTTGACAGAAAGTTCAAAATTATACGGCCAATCAAACAATTCAAGATTTTACACATAACTTTCCAGGATTATAAAGACAATTGGGTTTATTTATTTTGAATGCAAAGTTCAAGCTTGATCATTAGCCTGAACTGTTAGCTTTTGCAACAAATCAACACTTCGATCTTTGCTGCAAATATTACTGAGAAGTCTAAAAACACTTTATGTCCACTTGTCATTCCTTTATGCTATATTGGAAATAGTCAAACTACAGGTGCACATTACCCACTTCTGTATTGAAAGTTACCCATGGACAGATTCGTGTTGTTCAACTCTAGTCTGACTACAAAATGAACTTAACTTGCAGTTAGTGATCAATTGACAAGAATTGAACCATTGGTCGATTACAAGCAGCAAACAAGAATGTAAAATTAGTCTAAAGGCTAATTTTTGGGCCAATGGCCAAACATATCACACGTGTGGCAAATCATGAAAATAGCGCATTAAAATCTTGCCTAACTTTGGCCAGTTGCCTACCATATCTTATGTTTCACAATTTATAAATATAACACTTTTAACGCCTTAACCAGAAAAAAGTTAATGGAAAATATCATCGGCATTGAAAAAAAGAGAGAGAACACGTATTTAATTGTGGAAACATACCGTTCAGACCTCACTGCCTCAGCTATCATGGCATCGATTACAACATCAGCCATCGCAGAGCCCAGATTTTGCATTGTTAGAAGAATCACGAGGGGCACACTTGAACTCCGTAAGGATATGCTCAGGCTTAAAATGAGCCATGGGAAAAGAGAAAGCAGTGTGGCTAGTACTAAGTAAGGTATCCTTTTTCTTCCTCGAATTGGAATGCAATCAGATAAAATTCTGCAGAACTCACATCATACTTCAGCACAACTCAAAACAAAAATGACCAATTTTTTAACAGTAATTTCACAGTCGAACCACTAACATAATAAAGAGCCCTGAGAGTAAGAATTAGAGTTAAGAGTTATTCAGCTCACTTTAACACACAATAGGAAAACATCTGCTTACAGCCTATTGTCCAGACCAAGAGAGGCTTTACTGTCCACTAAAAAAAAAAGTGTTTAATGTGTAGCTCTGTTATTTTTCGTCAACCATTGACATTTCAGTTACATGATCTCTATTTCAGAAAACAAGGTTTCATATTAGATATTCTCATTGTTGTTCGAATTGAAAAGTGATTCAATATTTTTCAATAAAATAATTAATTTATGGCATAAAAGCTTTAAATTTTAGCTCACTTCTAGGCTAAACCACGTAATATTGGTCATTTGGCCCGATCCCCCTACCAGATGTGAGGAGACGTAAAATAAATTAAACTTAAACAAATTAAATGAAGATTAGGGGAATCCTGAGGCAGTAACGAAAGAACTTTTTGGACACAGCCTAGGGAACTTTTTGAGGGCTTCTAGTATTACACAAGAAGTGCAGCTAGATAGCATATGGGTGTATGTTTGAATCAAGGTAGACTAATATTACATAAGAAGCACAGCTGGATAGTCTGTATATCTAAATCAAACTTGTATTTCATGAGAAGCACAGCTAGATCCTTACCCATATAATGGTTTAATACTCCATGGGAAAAATGCTATTGAGGTCACAAATTGAGAAGCAGAAGGTGATAACTTTAGATTGTCTTTTAGCTGGTATGAGACAGCAGTCCATACGAACGACCTGAAACCCTGCTCCCATAGAATCGTGGAGACATGAGTGCGCAGAATTAGAATTCACAACATATAACGTCAACGAAAAGAATGCAACAGGTAACCATCAGTAGTCATCAAATCTTCAAAAGATGTTCAGATGATACACTATCATTGAATGTTTGTCTGATATCCATCTTATACTATGAAGTGAAATTTAGTATACCCTAATAAAATGATTCACAACCACTGGTTTCAATTTTCGGCATCCAGAAGCTAACTAATTTACAAATAAAAATACTTTATGCTTAATAGACTGCAATGAATAAAGGAACAATAGAGAAAAAGACTGTAAATCTACTAAATGACCCTCAGGAAAAAAATGCATTGCCATCACTTTGATTGATTTTCATGAATAAGGAACCGTGTAAACATTTTATATAATACTCCTGAAACAATGCCAACAGAAGTTAGCTGCTTAGGAGTAAAATACCCACCAATTTCTTGGAAGTTTGCTTCAATACAAATTGCCTATATACCATGAATTACTAATATCATAGTGATCTATCCATTATGTCTAGGGTAGGTTATTATATATCAAAATGAAAAAAGTTTGAGTGAATATCTCGCGAACTGGAAGCTTTGATGGAATCCATTGCACAACAATAGAGAAAAAGACTGTAAATCTACTAAATGACCCTCAGGAAAAAAAATGCATTGCCATCACTTTGATTGATTTTCATGAATAAGGAACTGCATAAACATTTTATATAATACTCCTGAAACAATGCCAACAGAAGTTAGCTGCTTAGGAGTAAAATACCCACCAATTTCTTGGAAGTTTGCTTCAATACAAATTGCCTATATACCATGAATTACTAATATCATAGTGATCTATCCATTATGTCTAGGGTAGGTTATTACATATCAAAATGAAAAAAGTTTGAGTGAATATCTCTCGAACTGGAAGCTTTGATGGAATCCATTGCACATTGGTTAACCTTAGAATTAGAAAAGCATTTTACCTGCCCCACAGTTTTCCTTTGTTGAGGTTAATTCATAAAACTCAAGCAAACCAAATTTTAGCCCCTTGATTTAATCAAAATTGCTACATCTCAAATTTTCCACAGGAAATAAATAAATAAAAATTCACAAGCTGTTTTATTCTAACAAGTCTCTGGACTCCACTCGACTGATTGACTGAAGCCATACTCCATTCTAATATGATATGTGCTACATGGATCCTATACTTCCCACCTTGCTTTCTTAAGGTCATTCAATGAGTATAATTATCTCCAAATTTCACCATTTTATTAAGAAACATGTATATCTTGATTGAAAAGCATAGAGCTATTTGAAAAAATAAAATAGCAACAGAAAACTACAATGTGTTATCAATAGCTATTAGCAAATATGGTCTCCCTCTTTTTAAAAGACAATCAATTCTATCTGAAAAATGTCTTCTTGTAATAACTCAAAGGTAATTTCCACAGCATGTACTCTATGGAGTTACAAATGCATTTAAGATGACTTATTTTAGACCACTTTTTCCCCATTGTAGTCTAATGCGAGGCAATCATCTTCACAAGGAACTAGCACCGTCATGAGCAGCCACTAAATCATGCTACAAGAATAATATTTAGACACGTAAAATACGGAAAGCATCACGTGACAGGCTGCTGGCTGCCAAATCAGCGTCTCCACACATTTGCTCATTATTATTTCGTTATTTATAGCTATTTAACACTGATAGCAAGAGAAAATTTAGATCTTATTCCCGCCTTGTGCAGAAATGGAGCAAATCTACCATTTATCAATGCAATTCAAGTGGAGTTGCCTTAATAATCTCGAAGCATATGGTCCCCAAACTGGAATATTGTCAAATATGACAGTTTCGGCATTTGCGAATCATAATAGTTTCATGAAACAACATGTTTGTGGAAATTTTAAATGGGTAATTCTAAACGTGTTCGTAGGAAAACTAAAAACTAAGAATATAACAAACCGATAAATCCAAAACAAGAAATCAATAGATCGATAAATCATAAAACACGTAAAAAATTCCATCGCCCCGCATTTAAATTATTTCCAAGACAGAAAAACCCCATCGAGAAAACTAATGCAAAAACATATATATTAATCGGGGGAATGAAGAGAACCTGGGTGAAGTAAATAAAGCAAGCGAGCCATAAAAATGAGGCTCCAAACGCGATCTGTAGCTGCTTTAACCAATGTATCATTTTTCTTTTTGGTGATTAGCTTAACGCCCTGCCGCCCCGATTATCTTTCGGGAAATTTTAATCGACGCTTTTGATTTCTTCTTTCGTTTCTTCAATCTTCATAGATATACAACAAATCAAGAAAACGAAAGGAGAAGATTATGGGCGATATTACATTCAATTTTTTGCGTATAAGTTTGCACGTTGACTTTGAATCTCCGTCTTCCGTTTTTCCGAAACTGGTACGACTTGCTGCGAAAGTTGTACTGTTGTAATAACCATTCAGACCTTACTCTAATTTTTTTGAATTAAGTCTATTGTACAACGAGCCATGTACGGTCCCCTCACATGAGGGAATTGATTCCACGTCAATTAATGTGTCGATCCCACCCCTCATATTGAGGGAACTGTACATCGAACTGTATGACTCGATGTACATGAAGCATGGCTCAATTTTTTTTTCATTGTTTAGGTAAGGATAATCTTTAGAACAAAAGAGACCCTACCCAAAATACTAGTGAGATGCACTTGTCATACTTTAATTAGTTATGTAATAGCGTAGATAAAAAAAAAAAATTGTGTTAATCATTAGTTACATTAAACTTAAGCATATGTTACGAGACAACAACATTGCTAAAAAAGTATATTGCTAAATGAAAAAAGATTATAAGGAATGGATCAACAAAATATATTTTAACCTTAAAAAAGAAATAAATCGAAATTTCAAGAATTGAAAGATAAAAAGGAAACAATATAACTTTCAAAAAGTAAGCTTCAAATCCGAAATGACAGCAAGATTGCGAGGATTGCCTTCAGGAATTCATGCTCTACTTTCCCAATAAGATAAGCTCCAACATCAGATGTTTTAATATATTCCACCACCCAATTTAGCAAAAAGGGTAACAAATGAAGCTCCAAAATCATATCCAACGAGAAGAACAGGCACAAGGAGAGAAATCTAAGAGTCAAACTGTGAGCATTAAATAATTGGAACTCCAAAAGCATAAAACGAAGCAACTATTAACGCCAGACAAAGCATAACAGGAACTAAAAACTTACAGCCAGTAACATTCATTGCACCTAGTGAATCTACACCCAAGCGAACATAAAGCAATACCAATGACAGCCATACCAACAACTACCAGGGCAAACAAATCACCAACAAGAACAATTATTTGCAAGAGAATAATGCTAATTAAATCAGTGTCTAAATGCATGTGGAAAAAGAAAACCCGCAATGCCTCCCTGGCTGATCGCCTTGCGACACACGAGACTCTTACATTGGCATGGATAGATGCCCACATCCCCATATAACAAAAAATACTGATAAGTGCGTTTTGCACACTTATTTAGACCACAAAACATGGACAATTGTGAATATATATGTTAAAATATGACTTAATTCGATACAAATTGTGTTTGTAGGCTAAATGAATGGATGGAACGAAAAGTATGCAAAAAAGAGCGAATAAGGACAAAAATGGAAGAAAATGAAACTTTAGGGACTTGAGTGTAATTATTCAAAAGTTAACCCGAAGAGCAAATAGAGAATCGAAGAGAGCCAAAGACAAATTGAGTAGTGATACGAAGCATAGAGAAAGAAGAAAATTGAAAGAAGCTCAAGAATGAAATAATGAATTCAGGGACCAAAATGCAAGATCTTCAAAGTGCATTACACTATGCGGACGCACAGTGTAACACCTATGTGACTGCATAGAATTCGTCAAAAACTTCATATCCCCTATCGCTATAATTATGCGACCGCATAGATTAATTCTATGCGGCCGCATAGTACGTCTCCGGCGTGAAAATCTGGTTTCCTTATTTGAATCAACCACTTATGGAAACACGTCTTGGACCCCTTTTAACCCTAATTACGTCCAGAAAGAGGGGTTACGCATTCTTAGACACACTTTTGACATACTGAAGAGCAAGAAGAAGGTGAAAAACAAGAATATTGATTCCAAAATTTAAGATTTCACTTCAAGATTTGATAGAATGATATTTTCTCTTATTTATTTTTTTAGTTTTATCATGTTAGACTAGATTTATTATGTAAGGTGAATGATGAATCATGTAACATGATATTTTGATTTTTATGTTTTTGATGTTAAAATCTGTTTTGGATTTATGAATGATTTATATACATTGGTTTGAGTCTATTATTATTATGCATGTGATTGTATGATTTGTGGTGGTTTATTTAATCCATTCGAAATCGGAGAAATATATTAGACAAGGTATAAATTATCGTACGGTCCGATAGGAGATAGAGATATACCGCTCTGCTTTACGTGAATCTATAAGTTTTCATAAATATTCATGCATTTTTATATATTTGCTCTCGTCATAAAGATATAGTCGGCGTCGTATATGAAAATAGGTTCAAACTTAATCGAAAGAGAGTCTTGAATGAAATAGGAATATTGATTCGTCATAATTCAAACGTGTTGTCAAATTGTAGAACTAGGGTTGAAATATAGCGTTGCATGGGGATTCGTGAACTTAGTACGCCTTTTATTTGATTATTATCTCAAACTTGCATTTAGTTATATTATTGCACGTAGTAAAATTTGCATTTATTTAATTAATTCATTCTCTTTTGTATAAGTAGATTCTAGTTTATTGCAATTTAGTTACCAAAACTCAAAAAACGTCTTTAGTTTCGGTTAAGATCGAAATAAGTACGGTCAAACTATTAAATCTATGTGGGAACGATACTTGGACTTAAAAATTCACTTTATTACTTGAAACAAGCCTTATACTTGCGATACTATAAGTCGAACACATTTTCACGTATCGGGTTTTTTGAAAACACTAAGGCCCAAGAAGAAAAGCAGCGACAATAATATATTTGTTTTAAATTTATTTACTGGACAATGTGTTTATATATTTGCTTATTTCTCTCTATTTGAGTATGACTTATAGAAAATTATGTAATTATATATAATTCGTAAAAATCATAACGGACAACTTTGTAAGCTAATGATGATTCGTCTTTTTCAATTTCTTTGAGTCTGTATTTTTAACACTTCTGATTCTTAAACTTTCTAGACTTCAAGACTCGATTTCCACCCAATGACAGATTGGATTTCAATTGATTGTATGTATTTGAATAGGGTTTAGGATGAAATGAGGATTGTAAAAGTGCGTTTGATTAAAATACACCAGTAATGCTTTAAGATATCAAACCAGGACCAAAATATGAATTCAAGCCAAAAATTGGACAGAATGTAAAATCCAATAATTTCCATAGTCAAATGCAAACCCACAAATTAGATCTCATCAATGAACTATACAAAAAAATTTAAAATCCCCAACTAAGGTATTCAAGTGCAGAATGGCATAAACATCAAGCAGAAATGCCAAAATAAATATGTTTCATTATTGCAGAGAAGAAGAAAATCATCATTAAAGCAGCAAACGTGAGCGCGTCGATATTTGTTTCCACAAACGTGATGCGGCCACATTTTCATGCTACAAAATATGCATGTTTATCCACAAACATTTTTTTTTCTAGAGTTTAGGATGTATCATCCGATATTTATGCACCTCACGCATATTTTGCGCGACGAGTACAACATTTCGAGCAGTGTGAACATTGATATATACTAACAGGTTGGAATGTTCTTGTGTATAATGGCACACGACAAAAGGCTATTGTCAAGTTCAAACTCTATTAGATCATTCGTTGCAGACAATTTGTTATTATTTTAGGAAGGTCATTCGCGTATGCCTAGCATTCTCGACGAACATGATAAAACCAGATCTGAGGTACAATGAAGGAGGAGTGCACCATCATCCGAATTCGGAGCGCTATCCCCTATTTCAAGGTTGCATTGGTGCAATCAATAGAACGCATGTAAGAGTTGTGCTGCCAAGACACAGAAGAGAGAACTTCATTGATTGAAAGGGGATTACAACAAAAAAATGTTTAGGCCGCTTGTGATTTTAATATTTGTTTTTTACGTTTGTATTGTCGGGAACTATGGGTAACACACATTACAGTCGCATCTTGGCCCGAGATGTACATAGTCAGGTCAATTTTCCGCAACCCTCCTCGAAAAATATTACCCGGTTGACTTTGGGGTTTGCACATAGGCCTGGGTATATGGCTCTATAGAAGGGTTCTGATATTAGATATCATTTTCAAGAATTTGGTAATTCTCGGAATGGGCAATGCCACCGTTTTTCGAAATGCACACGAATGGTTTAATTTCCTCTAAGTGTCATAATGTTATCGAGCGTCTGTTTGATGTTTGGAAACAAAGATAGAAAATTCTTGATCGAATGCTTGGTTACAATATGCGAAAGCAAACCGTCGTGATCGTGGTCACAATGAGAATACATAATTTTCTATGGAGAAATAATCGGCTGGACGAGGGGTTTATTAGAGTCAAAGAAGTGGATGACGATGAAGTTGAGATAGACCTACCTGATGAGGAAGAGGAAATTGTCGTCGAGCAAGATGCAATAGTCGAAGATGATATGTTGTGGCAACTACTACTGCACCATTATATGGCACATGTGCTACAGTAGTAGTTTTGCAACGCGTTACATTTTTTTTTTGTATGAAGTATGTACATGTAATTTCGCTAAACAATAAAGTGTCAATGAACACTTCCTCGTTTTGTCGTATTTGAGCATGCATATTTTCTTGCCGAAATTATCGATGTTGTCCGTTGAAAATAGATTATTGTGCTTCTCGTGGTCTAATTATTGACGTAAATTAAATTTCACAAAATATGTTTATGCCGCAACAAATGCTTGTGAAAGGAAACAAACAATTAATTGAAATGCAGAAATGAAAAGTTAAAGATTGAAAAATAAAAAATTCGACTTTCTTGTAAGAAAAGTCGTCTTTGTTGTCTGACATGAGCCCAACATTGTTGAAAATGGCCAGAAAATTTTGGTCAAGAATAGGGGCCACACACAAGCTAAATATAAATTATTAAAATACTTGAATTGCCCTTGAAGCCTTAATGCCATCACCTATTATAAAAGGAAAAAAATCATATGTACAGAATTATTCATTTCACAAAAGTCGTTTCAGATTTTTAGTGAGATTAGCTCCACCTGAATTTAATATTATTAAAAAAATAGACCCTACATATATTGTCTTTTCTATAAGGTTTCGTTTCTGTAAGTCTGACAGTGTTCATTATAAAAACTAAAAACTTTAATTAGTAAACCTTATCATTCATTTCGTTAATTGCGGCGTATTGATTTTAGAATAATGTTACTTCATCATTTTGATTGACATTTTGAATGATTCGATTCCATCATTTCCCCTCACATGGGGGTCGGATTCCACCCCATTAAATTTAATATTTTTGCCTCTCATGTGAGGGGAGTGGTGGGATCGAGATCATTCAAAGTGTCAATCAAAGTGGCGAAGTAGCATGATCCTTGATTTTAATGGTGTGGATACATAAAATTTATTCTTCTGTATGTGTCTTTTATATTATTATTATTGCATTTCGTTACACAAATTTAAGCACATTTCCTCAACTAATTAGATGTTAAATGACTTTTAAAGGTCATTGCAAATTTTGGTGTTCTCGATTGATAATTTCAATGAAATATGTTAAAATCTCGACATTTTTAATAAATTATGGGTTTATAAGGATTTCATTAATAAAAAAATTTCAAAAAATTTGAATGAATTTCAATCTTAAAAACACATATAACAAACTCTTTTGAAATTTCACCATTTTTTGTTTATGTTTGGTGGGAATTTAATATTAGTTTTTTAGTAAATTTTGATAAAAATTGATGAAATATGTGGTTGAAAAATTATAAAATTCAAGAAATATATGATTGAAATTGATGGTGAACTTTGAATTTTGATTTAAATTAAAATTAAAATTTTAATCATTATGAAATATAGCCATATTGAGACTTTTATGAATTCCATAGAAATTTATAGTCCTCGTTTGGTTTCCATTTTTTTATCATAAAAATAAAAAATATGATCGTTATCTATTATATTCAGTCATCATATTTGACTTTACATCTTTTATATAAGTTCATAATGAATATATTTTTTATTCTTATTTTACACAAAATGTGTATTGGGGCATAATTTTTTAAATCTATTAAAAATCTCGACACCGTGTAAATGTCTCATTTCAAGAAAAACTTCATCATTATTTGTTTTTAAAGAGAACCACATGCTCAGACTGTTCATTTCCATCAGTTTCTTTCACACAAAACACGAGAAAGCTGATTCAAGAAAAGCTTGAGCCCATTTTTTCCTCTCTATTAACTCTTTGATCTTCAACAATGGAAGGCCCTTCAGAAGACAATCTTACTATGGAAGTGAGAGAGGAGGAGATGATTTCACCACTGAATGGAGATTCATCTCTCAGAATAGCCCATTTTCTCAGGCCTTCTGTCACCTTTATTGATGGTTCAGTTTCTGATCCTCCATTGGATTCTGTAAATCCCACCGTGATCGACAGCTCGGTGCATTTGAAAGTAAACTTTGCTGGGTGGAGACACCCGCAGAAAGAATGGAAAACTTGGGTAAATCGCATGCAATCTTTGCACCATTCTACCTGGAGACAAGCTGGGATTCACGATGCTATAATGAACTCCACGTTCGAGATTCATCGAAATACTGATCTGATTTTAGGGGGTTGCGGAGAAGTGGTGTTCGAAGACTAACACATTTGTGTTTCCATGGGGAGAAGCCACAATCACCTTGGAAGATATGATGGTTCTTGGATGTTTTTCGGTTTTGGGTGACTCGGTTTGGACTCCTACTGGAGACATAGAGTTGGAAATGACTGTAGATAAATTACACAAGGCGCGCTCAGATATTACCCGGGGTAAGGCAAAGAAAGCCAGCCAGTCTGCCTGGATGGTTAAATTCATGGACCGTGGTAGCAAAATCGAGCACGAAGCATTTCTTGCTCAATGGCTGTCAAGGTTTGTCTTTCCAGTATACGACTGTGATACTATAGGAAGAACTGTTCTCCCCGTCGCAGTCCGTTTAGCTAAAGGTACTAAAATTGCACTTGCGCCTGCAGTTCTTGCTACCATTTACAAGAATTTGAGTTCACTAAAAGGGGCACTTGTTGCTTCAAGAAAATCAGAAACTAGAGAAGCAAAGAATGTTCGTGAAGTTAAGCTTACAGCTCCGTTACAACTGGTTCAAGCTTGGGTTTGGGAGAGATTTCTAGCACTACGTCCCAAGCCTAATTTGACTAAACTAGGTGAGCCAAGATTGGCTCGATGGCATGACTTAAAGAAAGTGGAAACCATGAATGTGTTATTGGCTATAGATCGTGCTGCTAAAGATTTTACTTGGCGCCCTTACATGAGGGCTGAAAACAGTTCCTTACCTCACATGATTTACAAGGAAAAAGATTATTGGGTATCGGTTGACTCTTGTTTGGGTGATGAATTCCAGGGGCTTGTTCGATGCTTGAGAACAAGTGAGCTTGTTGGCCTAGAAGTAGGATGCATAGAGCAGTATCTCCCACATCGTGTGGCCATGCAATTTGGCATGGATCAAGATCTTCCAGGTTGTGTAGCACGAGTTAATGAGAGACCTAATATTGCATGGAGTAATTACACTAGGACAATTGGAGATGCTATATTATATATACCAGCGCGACTTTTTGAATCAGATGTCACAACTCGATACATGAAATGGTGGAAGAAATTAAGGTTTGCTAGAAGTGGCATGACTGAGACTTGTAAAGAAGGAAAGAGTACATCCAGGTCTAAAATTGAAGAAATGAAAGGGTTCTCCAAAATGAAATCAGTGGATGATGCCGTTGCTTCTCCTTCCGGTTTTCCTTCCAAGTCTAATAGTATGAAAGCAGGAGTTTCAGGCAGTAAGGATAACAACACAGTACGTAAAAATTTAAAGGAAGAAATCAATAGCATTACGTTGCCTCAGAAGGATGCTCAAAGGAGTAGTTTATCTTCTGCTAATGATGGAACTAAGGACGATTTTCATGGACATCGTATTTCTCAGAAGTCAAAAAGAGAAGTAATGGAAATCATATCAGGGAAGAAATCTGATAAGGATGGTACAACTAAAGCTGGTTCAGAAGGAAACACTACGTCCAAGGGCCATAAAAGAGAAGAAATGGAAGGCTTCTTCAAAATGAAATCAGTGGATGATGTCCTTGCTCCTCCTCCCAGTTTTCCTCCCAAGCCCAATAGTACGAAAGCAGGGATTTCAGGCATCAAGGATAACATAGTATGTAAAATTTTTAAGGAAGAGAGTGATGGAATTAGGTTGGCTCAAAAGGATACTCAAAGGAAGAGTGCTTTATCTTTTGCTTATGATGGAACTAAGGACGACTTTCATGGAAACAGTATATCTGAGCCGTCAAAAAGAGAAGTAATGGAAATCATATCAGGGAAGAAATTTGGTACGGATGTTACAACCAAAGCTGGCTCAGATGCAAAGTCTATGTCCAATGGTTCTAAAAGAGAAGATACGGAAGGCTTCTTCAAAATGAAATCAGTGGAAGATGTCCTTGCTTCTCCTCCTGGTTTTCCTCCCAAGCCCAATAATATGAAAGCAGGGGTTTCATGCATCAAGGATAATAGCATAGTAGGTAATTTTTTTAAGGAAGAGAGCAATGGAATTAGGTTGCCTCAAAAGGATGCTCAAAGGAAGAGTATTTTATCTTGCGCTATTGATGGAAATAAGGATGATTTTCTGGGACATGATATTTCTGAGAGGTCAAAAAGAAAAGTAACGGAAAGTTTATCTGGGAAGAAATCCATCAAGGATGCCCTTGTTCCTCCTCCACTGGGTTTTAGTCCCAAGCGCACTAGGGTGGAAGCAGGGGATTCAGGTTTTAAGGATAAAGAAACAGGAGTTGAAATGTTTGTAGTTGAGAGTGATGTAAATAGTCAACCTCAGAATGAACCTGTAGAACCTGAACTTGAGAACAAATCTACAGGACCCAAAAAATCCTGGAGAGCAGCTGTAAATTATAGAAGTGAAGGACATGCCGAAAGCTGCAGCCAGACAACCCTTGAGGCACTTGGAATGGGACTTGAGGAGAGGATCTGCACTATTGAGAAACTGTGTGCTTGGTTAAAAGCCGGAAATTGCTGTCTTGGTGACATTAAACTTTGCAAGAGATCAACTTAACTTCATTTGTGTGGATTCTTAGAGGATTTGCCATTTTAATCTAGTTAACAATCAATTATGAGATATCCTCCAGTTTTTCCAAAATTTGCATTTCACAAATGTTTTTGATAATTTTTGAGTTTACTAATTCAGTTACAATTGATTAACGCAGTTTTCCATCAACTTTTTCTCTGTTTTACTATCCGGTTGTATATATATCAGTGTCTTTTGTTCATTTGATAATGTAATCGGTACAAGACAAAAATAATATTTTGTTGAATCTCCAAAACGTTCTTCCAGACTTTGCTTCAAACGGGAGATGATTGAAGTAAATCAGGACTCAAAAACCTAATCTTCATGCGGTGGCCGTTAATCAAACTTTCAGTAAAGCAGATGGTGAGAACTATCTGCAGTGTGTTAACTGAATGCTGGCTTGAATTTGCTCGATTGATGAAGGAAAATAGTCAGAAGGCGGTTCACACCATCACGTGTAGTGCAATCAAGGCAATGATAGGCACTTCGAGAGAACCAAAACTGGGGGGAAAAAAAAAAGAACGACGCAAAATGCAACAGCTTAAAAAATAAACTAAGCTATTTAAGGAAACACGTGACATTAACTGATTTTCATGCAGCAGAAACTTAAAGATCGAGCATAACTAGCATTGAATCAACCAAGAATTTTCCCCAGAAAATCAATCACATTCCAAGTCATTTGCATCATTTGATTGAACTTTTTGAGTTATAATCATCGCTATAATCGTTAATTTCCAGTTAAAAGAACCTGCTCCTTTTTCCTTCGTTATCTCTGATCTTGCCGTTTCAATCTGAATTATATCTTGACTACTTTTAACAGCAAATTATTCTTCCAAGAATTATCAATCTATATGATTTCCACAGAATTAAATCAACTTATGAGGAAGGTTTATGGCATACACCAGTAAAACAAGCATGCGTGTAATGGCGGGAGTATACCTACATACATCAAAATTGCATTAAGTCATAGAAAATCTAGGAAACAAATGCAAAAGGTTCGAAGAAACTTAAAAAATAATACTTCTTCATTTGTCCTGGCAAGGCATTGTCATTAACTAAACTACTAGTCTATGATAATCCAGGATTTAAAACGGAAAACATGGTGATTGGTTCTGATGCTATATCTCATAGATTTTCACAATCATTCAGGCCTTAAAATGGAAAATGAAATAGTTGGTTATCATTGAAGAAAGAAAGATCCTAGGTTGCGATAATCCAGAGCACCACTCAGAAAGACTATCGAGCAATGATATCGATGTCAGTCCAGGATGCAAACTTCAAATCGAAGTAATCATAGAGAGCAATCTTATAGGTCGATATTTTTGAGAAGTTCCATATTCAACCGTCAAACCACCTGTGCTAAAGCAGCATAAAACAGTCAATTTGATTTCATGTATACTCTTGTTCTCATAATTACTTCAAAAGAGAAAAATAAGCAACATCTTTCACATAAAATGTTTGAGAATCGAAAAACAACTTATTAGCCTTACCAAAATTAAGGACTGGAAACTTATATATCAAGACCACAGGTGCAAAAGCAGAATATAACGGAAAGCGAGAGTTTAACAATCTTGCAAAGTAATTATGTTATCAAGACAGCGATTTCCTGCTTTTAACCAAGCGCATAATTTCTCAATAGTGCAGATCCTCTCCTCAAGTCTCATTCCAGCTGGCTCATAGGTTGTCAGACTACAATTTTTGGCATGTCCTTCACTTCTATTATCACTGCTTTCACCTTTAAGCACTTCAACTCCTGTTTCTTTATCCTCAACACCAAAATTTTCTGCTTCCACCCTAGCACGCTTGGGACTAAAACCCAAAGGAGTAGGAACAAGGGCATCCGTATCTGATTTAGAACCTGATGAACTTTCCATCAGTTTCCTTTCTGACCTTTCAGAAATACCATGTCCATGAAAATCAAATGAAGATAAAGTACTCTTCCTTTGAGGATTCTTTCGAGGGAAAATAATTTGAATGCTTTCAACCTGTAAATTTTTACCTACCGTATCTTTATCCTTAATGCCTGAAACTCCTGCTTTCACAGTATTGGCCTTGGGGAGGAAAACTGGGAGGAGCAAGGTTATCATCCTCTAAATTACTTTTTCAACATGCCTTCCAATTCTTCTCTTATAGAACCCCTGGATGTACTCTTTACATCTTTACCAGCCTTAGTCGTACCACTTCTAGCAAACTTTAATTTCTTCCACCATTTCATGTATCGAGTTGTGACATCTGACTCAAAAAGTCTTGCTGGTATATACAATATGGAATCTACAATTGTCCTAGTATAATTACTCCAAGCAGCATCCGAACTCCCATTAACTCGCGCTACACAACCTGGAAGATCTTGATCCATGCCAAACTGCATGGCCACACGATGTGGGAGATACTGCTCTATGCAATCTGATTCTAGGCTAACAAGCTCGCTTGTTCTCAAGTATCGAACAAGCCCCTCAAATTTATCACCCAAACCGGATTCAACCAATATCCAATGATCCTTCTCCTTGCAAACCATGTCAAGCAAGGAGTTGTCTGAGTTGTTTAAAGCCCTCATATAAGGGCGCCAAATAAAACTTTCTTCAGCATGATCTATTGCAGCTAAAACATTCTCCGTTTCCACTTTCTTTAAGCCATGCCAGAGAGACAATCTTGGCTCACCATATCTCACTGAATTAGGCTTGGGACTTAATGTTGGGAATCTCTCCCAAACCCAGGCCTGAACCAATTGTAGTGGTGCTGTAACCTGAACCTTAAGAACTTCCTTTTGTCCTTCTCCACTTCCTACTTTTCTGGAAGCAACTATAGCCTCTTGAAGCAAACTCAAATTTTTGTAAATACTAGCAAGAACTGCAGGTGCAAGTGCAATTTTAGTTCCTCTAACTAAATGGGCACTGATGGGGAAAACAGTTCCGAGTACAAGGTCGTATCCACAAGGAAAAACATACCTTGACAGCCAGTAAGCAAGAAATGCCTCGTGCTCGATTTCACTTCCACTGTCCATGAATTTCCTCATCCAGGCATACTGGCTGGCTTTCTGAACTTTACCTACGATAATGTGTGATCGCGCCTCATGTAGTTTCCGTATCATTTCTTCTCCATCTCCAGGGGGGACTAAAACAGAGTCGCCTAAAACAGAGAAACCCCCGAGAAACATCATGTCTTCCAAGGTTATTGTAGCCTCTCCCCATGGAAACACAAAAGTATTGGTCTTGGAACACCATTTCTCTGCAATCCCTAAAATCAGATCATCACTTCGGTGAATCTTGAAGGTTGAGTTCACTATAGCATCATGAATCCCAACTTTTTTCCAGGTAGAATGGTGCAAAGATTGCATACGATATACCCAACTTTTCCAGTCTTTCTTTGGGTATCTCCACCCAACAAAGTTCACCTTCAGAGGCACAGAGTTGTCAACCATGGGGGGATTTACAGAATCTACTGGAGGATCAAAAACGGGACCATGAATGGAGGTGACAGAGGGCCTTATAAAATAAGCTAGTCTGGTAGATTTAACTCCTCCCGCAGGTGAAATCATCTCCTCCTCCCTCGCTTCCATAATAAGATTTTCTTCAGAAGGGCCTTCCATTGTTGGTATCACACAGTTCTTAAGAAAGAAAATGGGACGTTTGAAATTCTCTTCTGCCTGTAATAATCAATGAAAAATGCACCAAACTTCATCTCTGTGCAATTTCCTTTTTTGGTTTGTCAGGTTTCCGCTGCAGAGCTCATATTCCAGACACAAAAAGAGCAATCATGGTACATGAACAAGAATTGTTCCTAAATGCGTCTTCAACTTCAAATAATTGAAATTTAGGCATCCAACGTTGCAGTATTCGCTCCATTGGCCAATGAAATCGATTGCTTGAGTCTGAGGCTCATTTGATGCATGAAATGCTTACATGTACATAGCTATAGATGTTAATTGTCCAACTTGTTGTAAAAAATGCTTTGAAATTATTAAAAAAAAAAAAGCCCTGAATTAAATAGTTTGTCAATAAATATATTGGGAAACGGAATATACAATTATTTTTCATGTTAATGAATAATTTAACGATGATGACCAGGATAATTAACATTCGCGTTTACGCTACATAAATATTTTGTAAGCCTAATTAAATTTTCCATTAGTTTGACTCATGGATCCAATTTTTAGCTACTAATAGGTAAAACATATAAAGTTGGGCGAATAAATTTTTACAATTTAAAGTTTAGGGACCATTTAAGAACAGCGTATAAAGTTCAAGGATAAGCCATTTCTAACTTTTCTAGAGAAAATTTCAGAAGAAGTCCCTGAACTTTGTAGATACAAATCAATTTTTTGAAGTTAGATGAGCAATGTGACAGTGATGTCACATAGATTTATTATAAATATCTTTTCTAAAATTAATATTGAATTTATAAAAGAATTGTAATTTTCAATACAACATTTTCCATGGAGTTTCATGTCTTAATATATAGAATAAAGCTCATTGTGCAGAAGAGATTGACAGAAGAGTTTGACATCCACTCACATGCGAATGAGTCCCGTGTGAATAAAAAAATTCAAAAAAAGAAGTGGGGCATCCTATTGTGAGTATTCTGTCAACCTCTTCTGTATGAATAGCAGGGTTGTAATATATATATATATATATATATATATATATATATATATATATATATATATCAAGTGTCTTGTCTTGTCGTGCCCTGTTTTGTTTCTCGTCCCCCATTTCCATTTCCGTACAACATATACATGATTCATTTTAATGAGGCGCAACGATTAATCTGACCTTATTGAACCATCACTACACCAAAAAATGCCTTTTGCAGCGGTCAAAAAACGCTGCAAAAGGTCTTTTGCAGCGTTCTAGCGTCTGTTGCGGAGGTCGGTGTTGTCGTTGAGGGAAGACTTTTTGCAGCATTTTTTGAACGTTGCAAAAGGTCTTTTGCAGAGTTTTTTGAACGTTGCGAAAGACGTTGCAAAAGACCTTTTGCAACATTTATTCACCGTTGCAAAAGAGTCTTTTGCAACGTTGAAAAAACGTTGCAAAAGACCATTTTGCAGCGTTTTTTTAACGTTGCAAAAGACCCTTTTGCATGCATTAGTTAATGCAACATGGAATTAATATGGACAACATAATATTATGCTTTGGTAGAAATTAAGATTAAAATTTTAATCGAAGTTAAAGTCAACAATTAATTTTAATTACATATTTGATGAGATTCACAACTTTTCAACCATACATTTCATTAAATTTTATCAAAATGAGCTAAAAAAAAAAACTAATTTTAGTCCGCCACCAAACAATGACTATTTCTGGACATGCTTATTCTTTGTTAATAGGATCATGACCATGTAAATTTAGAAAATTTGACAGCATCAATTCTATCCTAACACTTGGTTTGAATCGAGAGAAATTACCTTGGAGATTTCTTCTGAGTTTCTTGACAGACCAGAACATGACTCTTTCTCTTCAGGGCTAAGGTGAAATTTCCATTTCCTTGCCATGAGATTCTGAGTCTGGGATGCAATCCTAAAATTATAATTCCATCATTTTGATGAAAAGAAGATAAACATTCATACATATTTTGGAAAAATTTATGGTTTTGTCATCTAGAATGGTTGAGGGTGAGATAGCACAGAGAAAACAAAGGATGATGAGGTGTTTTTCCTGTTGCATGTCACTAGAGAAAATCGAGAAAAAGGCCTTGAAGAAGAGAATTCAAGATCGCAAGGACAATAAATCATTGGCGTCGTTCGCTAATATCTCCTACAAATCAGGTTAGAATATATATTTATATCCCGATTATGCATCCATCGCGTTTCCTTAATTCCTTGTCTCTTTTTCCGTTTAATGATTCATATATTTCCTTATGATTAATTCTCGTCGCATTTATAACCTCTTCCTGGTTCTTGACCCCTTCACGGGTGCAGGATATGTAGCGAAAAAATAGGCATTTACCCGGTTTTTAGATTTTCAGTAAATCCTTTTTTGGGATCTTGAACTTCAATTATTCCAATTCATTTGTTATTTCTATTATGCGAATGTGTACTTGATTATGTACAAAAAGTGTTCGGAAATGAATCCTAATAATAGTGAAGAATTTACAATGCAAGGTGATATTACTTTTGCCAATTTGAATTGATGAGAGAAAAAATTGGTAAATTTCTAGCATCATATCTATAGTTAGCACATTCATCATAGATAGCAATTTTAACACCGCATCAATGGCAATGAGGAATTTTTCACAATGGGCGAAAGCCTGATGGAGAAATACCTCGTGGATGTATAAGGCCCATAGGTCGTGAACTTCATTAAAATATAACGTCACTATCATCAATATTGATATCCAAGAACTTGTTTATAAATACCTTAATGGAAGGAATATATGAGTTTCTAGCTAGGTATTTGACAATATACGATGGCATGAGGCTACGCGGAGCGAAATTTATCTCAAATTTCCAAACTTACTCTTATGTTTTATTTGAATACCAAAATTTTAGACCGAAATACAAAACATAACAATATAGCTAGTGAGTTGAACTAATTATTTCGTATTACTTCAACGCTCTTCAAGATGTATAGAACTGATTGATTATATAAAATGCAGATAGTAGCAGGAGAAGGTATATAACCGAAGAAATAGAAAAACTCGGAAAGGGGAATATTTCTGCTCAGATTTTTACGTTTCACGAGCTGAGTGTTGCTACACGAGGCTTCAACGCCGAGACTTTGATAGGTGAAGGCGGTTTTGGGAGGGTGTACAAAGGTCACATCGAAAGCAAAAATATAGTAATTCGACTATCCTTCCCATTTATCACTTTCATTCTCGTCGTCTTCTAAACTTACACACAGTTGCATGATATTATACGCCACATTTTTAACATTTCTATTCTATTTCTCTCGCGTTGATGATTAACAGGATGTTGCAGTCAAGCAACTTGACAGAAATGGTTTCCAAGGAAATCGTGAATTCCTTGTGGAAGTTCTGATTTTGAGTCTTCTTCACCACCCTAACCTTGTTAATTTAGTAGGATATTGTTCTGATGGTGACCAGAGAATACTAGTTTACGAGTACATGGCCAATGGTTCACTCGAGGATCATCTCCTAAGTACATCTGACAACTTCCCCTATGCCACCTCGACTCAACAAAGTCTTGTCTGTTCATTTTACATGTAAAAATGCTGATTAGCCCAACTTTTCTTTCCAGATATAGGTCCTGACAAAAAGCCTCTTGATTGGAACACGAGGATGAAAGTTGCAGCAGGAGCTGCAAAAGGACTCGAATATTTGCACGAGACAGCTAATCCTCCAGTGATTTACAGAGATTTTAAAGCATCCAACATACTTTTAGACGAGAGCTTCAACCCGAGACTTTCTGATTTTGGCCTTGCCAAGTTAGGTCCTACTGGTGACAAAACACATGTTTCTACGCGGGTGATGGGAACCTATGGTTATTGTGCACCCGAGTATGCATCCACAGGCAAGTTGACTACAAAGTCAGACGTCTACAGCTTTGGGGTCGTGTTTTTAGAGTTAATCACAGGTCGGAGAGTCATTGACAATTCAAGACCGAGTGAAGAGAAAAACTTAATTACTTGGGTACATTAGCAAATCTCAAGACCTCTCAATAACTACTCGAAAATATCAGTGTTAAAAATATTACTGGAAGATTAATGTTTCAATATACCGTAAATGGCAGGCACAACCTTTGTTCAAAGACAAGAAAAAGTTCCATTTGATGGCGGATCCATTGCTCGAGGGAAACTACCCAGAAAAGGCGCTCTGTCAAGCTCTTGTGGTTGCGGCTATGTGTCTCCAAGAAGAAGCTTCTATACGGCCTTTGATCAGCGACATTGTAACTGCTTTAGAGTATCTAGATGTAGGCAAGAGCCAAGCTGAAAAATGAAGAAGAAGTACAAAAATCATCTGCAGAAATTACTGGAAATAATACACCAGATGATAATTAGAGAGACATGAAAATTATGTAAATGAAATCATCTGATTCTGTATATTGTGCTGCATATCCAACCCCATTTCAATGAACATAAGCCCAGTTTATTGAAAAGTTTATAGAATATTTTTGTTAAGTTTTTTGTTTTGTATATTACAATGTAATGTTAAGTAGTATTGGATAAGATTTTGGAGTAGAATATGGCATTTCTTTGTCATTATCAAGCCGTAATTCCTACTTGCGAGAGTAATAATTATCAAAAGTAGAAACTTGTGCAAGTTACACCACTTTGTCGCCAAAGAAGAGGTACGTTATAATTTTACGCTTTGAAATACAAAAACTGTACTTAACTCCTTCATTCTGAGTTAATTAGCGGATGCTGATCTGATATTAATTGTAAATTCATCCTGTACACCATCCAAACCCTGCGAGTTCTCCAATGATCTTTTTTCAAATAATATGTTGAACAAATATATTCCACGTACAAATGAATTTTCTACAAGAAATTGTGTTTACAAGCACCATTGGTCTAAGAGATACTGCGATTAATTCTATATTTTTTCTTTTTGTTTATTTATATAGGAGGGTAAATTTTTTTTTTTTTTTTTTTTTTTATAGAGAAAAAGAACAAGGTTTATTCCGCATAATTTGGCTGATTTAGGAAGGTTTTGCGCCAATTATCCCTAAAACTAAGTTATAAAATTAGTCCAAATGATGAAATGGTCTATATTTCTGTTAAGATAACATGTGCAAGACAATGTTCGAGGGCCAAATGTGTTGAAGACCATGGAGACCCATTTGTAAAAGACGAAGAGACATAAAAAATAACATATCCTGGAAGAACACTAAGCTCCCCTAGAAAATGACCAGACAAACTATCAATTGGATATTGTTATTTAAAGTTGCAAACGGCTCTTGCTAGTTTAAACAAGTTTACTGAAGATACTTTGAGAAGTGGTCCAAGATTACACTACAAGTTGTTTTGGTACTGATAAAATTAAATGAGTTTAAGTAAAAAAAGCACATAAGAGATGTTTGTTGTGTTGTCTAGTCGAGCATTCCATAATGCATAAATTGTACTTTTTCCACGATAAATTTTATTGGATAGATTTGGAGTGCCCCATGAGAGGGAGAAACAATGGTGAAAAAAATTTATTTGTCAGTTGCCAACAAAATAAATAAATTGAACTTCTTGAACCCTAAACCCTAAATTGTTAACAATGTTCAAACTAGGGATATTCGAGAAAAAATCTCATATCTAGGATATGATTGCAGCCTTAATAAGAGAAGTAGTTTCTTTCATAAGTCTGTGTGCCGTTAACACTGATTGTGGTGGCAGGTACTCGGGCGTCATTAGCTCTTCATCCATAATCTGAAATCCAATAGTGAGTATGCTTTCCCTATCACTTTTCCCAGGGAGGACTGCAAATCCTGAGCCTAATATTGAAACATTATCTGAATTTTTGCCTTCCATAATATGATCCATTGCAGAGATGTCAATTGGCGCGTGTACTACATAGTAGCCTGTTGAATCGTAGAAACTTTCGTGCAAGTATGCAACTGCCTTTCTGTTTTCTGTTGGCTGCAAAAATCAAGCATTTCTTTACAAATGTATATGCGATTCAGAGTATTTTGCTAATATATTACGACTTGCCTCCACTAAAACCACTGATACGCAATCTGTTGAGTTGCGAGCAGAAGAAATGCGTATAATGTCTCGAATTGTCAAGCCATAGGAGAGTATATCCCACTAGCACATAAAAATGACTAATTAATCAGCTTAATTTTGTACTCATTTATCTAAATTGTTCATAAGCCTAATGCTAAATAAGTACCTTGTTTCGATTTTCCTCACAGCGAAAAAAGTGGAACACATCACTCTGTCGAACATGGAGATGTAACGAAGTTGCAATGGTTACTGAGACGCCACAAGGTGTACCTGGATTATCAATGTTAAGGCATGTTTTGATTAGGATGTCTTGTGCACCTTCCATAGGTAATTGTCTCCATTTATTTTCTTGGTTTGAGCAAATATTGGCATTAAAGCTTCTAACCATTCTTTCTGCCAAATTTAATAGACTGTTCCCTGATGCTCCAAGCCCTGGCTAGTGAAAATATCAAAATACGCAAACAAAACTGTGCTAACTTAGGCTATAAAGAGAGAGAGAGAGAGAGAGAGAGAGAAATAAGCAAAATAAGGGACATATAGATTCTCGAGAAGAAAAGATAAAATTGGTACCTTTATTATGCATTAATAATGTAGCATTTCTGTCATATTGCCTCTCTAATGATGTAATCCAGCGCTTTGCGCCGAATGCAAAGACGGGTTTAACAAACATATCATGAACCAGATTATAACATACTGCATTATGTTCCACCCAAGTAACCTAGGGAGTTTAGGATCAACACAAACATAAGTTAGATGGGGAAAAATGTTTGTTTCTATCCCATGTCACTATTTAAAAAGGATTTTCATTAATTACCATGGACAATCCTTCTTGAAGTGCTTGAATTAAACAGCCTGATGGCCTTCTTTGACATTTTACTGCTGGGTTTGGAAAAATATTCTCCAAAGAAACATCAGCTACTACCCAAGTGTCGAAATCCAGCTGCCTACAGCACCTTGCAAAATACATCTCTCGACTCTGAACAAGTGGAGAAGGAACATGAAACTCTGCCACCATCTGAAAATGGTGTTCTCTTAGCATATTGAATACAAATGTGTAAGACATATTCAGTACGCTCGATTAGACACAAGGCTAAGTAAATCAACTAAAGGCCTTTGTCTTTCTTGATGTCTTGTCCAACGTACCAAATATGTACGTATTATATTAGCACCGGAATCTCCGAATTTTGATCCAAAAGTTTGAATACCACTAGTAGAACTCCATCAGGGTTTTCCTGCTGTCCTTTCGATATAACTCCAAGATTTTGGGCCTTCGATACTATATTGGAGAAAATTCTCGACCACTCATTCTGATATAAATGTATACATTGTTAAGGGTAAAATCCCACATCAATCAAAACTTCAAATGAGCTATTTTATTCTAATGTTAGTGTTCTCGAACGAGAGACCATCTTGCAGAGAGCGTATGCTATCTTTTTATATACAGAAAAAAGATAACAAAAAACTCACCACATCCATGAACATATTCACAAGACTAATTGGATTGCAGGAAACAACCCCAATTGCCCTAGATGCTTCAGATTCACAGGGCTGATTACAGCCACTTTCAGTTTGAATAATTTCTACATTTTCATTGAGATTTGGAAGCTCTTCAGGCCCTCCACCCATTGTAATCACTCTGATTATCTCCTCCAAAGTTGGATCGAGTGATGAAAATCTTCGATTGTACTCGGTCCAATTCAGAACCTCTAGACTCCTGTCTAGATCAAAAACCCATAAGGGTTCTCGTTCTTGGGCCATTTGGTTTAGCTCTTCACTTGCTGCCAAAGATTGACGGATTATTTTTGCCTTGTGTGTCTCAGCACAAACTGAGACCGACATAAGGAGATCACTCGCACGGATAGTATTTATATTGCCATTTTGAAGTAAATTGTCCATTTTCTAAGAAGAAATTGGAAGATTCGAGGGTGTTAAGAACTATGAACTGCATAAAATTCGCAAACAATGTACAAATGTATTCAGTGCAAATTAATCATCTGCAAAAACAGTAGAAAGAATGATAATTAATCTTAAAGAAGTGAAAGAAAGAGAAGTTATACATTAATAAACTAACTAATTAAAGATCAATTGGCCACAGAAGCTGATCGACAACAGAAGTTATTACCCAATTTCCTCGAACTGAAAACTACAGATACTAATTGATTTTCCGTGAAAAAATCAGATGATTTTAATCATAAGAAGATTCTTGAATCAGGGTTATTTTCATGCTTTCAAAATCTAGAGCTTTTTTCTTATAAAACCTGTTTACGTAGACATGCATGAACCCTAAAAAGAGAGAATTAAACACCAAAAGAAAACTTATCGAATTTTGATTTTCAAGATCTGGGCATTTCTGAAACTGATCCAGCGTTACTTTAGACATTATCAGAACTCGGAAAAAGGATATACTAACTTTAAAAAAAAAAAAAAGGATAAGTTGCAGGCGTGGATGCAGTGCGAGGTCGAAACGGCGTCTGTGTAGGTATTTTCAGTTTGAACTAGCTACCTGCCCTAATCTTACGTTCTCAATTTGATAATTATATGCAGCCTTTAATTTAGAACAATTACAATATCTTATGATTTATTTTTGTTTAACTATTGTAACGATATTTAAGATCATGAATATGCAATAGCATAGTTTTTTTTTTTTGGGTTTAAATTTGTTAAAGAAAATTGTCGAGGACCGACTGATGCTCTAAGAATGGGCACAAAATTAAATGATTCAGTTCACTTGACAAATCCGAGCCCCTAATTCTTCTGATTTTACTAACATCCTTCGATGACAAGCCGAACTCGGATAAATTAATTTGGTTTGGCTGGAAGTACTATCTATAATAAGTAATGACTTCAAGCTTAGAATTTTGGAAAATCCCTAAGTTGCAAAACTAAAATATGAAATCTGAAAAAGTTGGGTTATCTTTTCCAAAAATTTCAACTTCTCGTTACATAAAATCTAATTTACTATTGTAGTTAGTAATAGACAAATTTGCTATCATGTATCTCTATTCCTTAATATATGTATATATTTATATATTGTCTTTGAATTTTTTTAAAATAATACTAAGAACTTGTTTGGATCGGATTAAAATCTGATTTTAATATAAGCTAAAGTCAAATAATAAATATTAATCATATCTTTTTTGGATCTCACAACTTTTCAATCACACATTTCAACCATACATTTTATAAAACAAAATTTATCAATTTTTCAATCATACGTTTCGTCATTTTTTTAAATTAAAATCTACTAATAATCTTATTTCAGCCAAGCCAAATAAAAGCTAAAATCTCGAAATAATTTTGATATCTCTTCAGCAACTACTTCTATTCACTGAGCCTTCAATTTGCACAACCGCAGTGCCCAAAGAGTGGTGTTGCAAGTACATGGACCTATTTCACGGGTTTTTGCTAGACAACACACACAGGCGGGCCCCACACACAATTTTTAAAAAACTATATATATGGGGCCCGCTACTACAGTGAGGGCTGTAAGGCCCTTGTTGATTTGACGGAAAATTGAACATCGATTTTAACACATTATGGGGGTCAATTTTAACAATATATTATGTAGAAAAATCCGGTTACATTCATTTTATCGTATCAGGTATGTAAAATCACATCATGTCCCCAATGCAAATTAAACATCAAGTTAATCGTTGCCCCATGTTTATCAATAATTGAAGCCTGAAAGTGCCAATTTTCTAATAAGAAAGAACAGTCCACAATTAAGAGCAGACCTTTGAACAGTATACCACAATAATTAATTTACCGAAATTCTGGAGGAAAAAAAAAAAACTGCTGACTGTTTGAGATCCATCACGTCAGACTTGATAGATAATCACTTTCTCCATGTTCATTCTTGTTTAAGCTTTTATTAAGTAATAATTAATTAGGTCAATTGCCGGCTAATTAATTTGTCTCACAAAATTATTTACTAGAGAAAATATATTTACTAATTTAGACTATACAATGATGCATTTGATAAAGTCGAAGATATCAATAAACATGTTGACCTCAAATAAATAGATACTAACAAATATCAGTTACCTCCTCGCCTCACCACGCCTTTAGACGTTTTTTCGGCCATTGATGCTCTTATATCGGAGTTTGTAAAGTTCTGATGGAGAGAAATAATATGACTAAGATTTCTAATAGTTCTTTCCCTAAACATTTCTCAAACCTATAGTTTTTTGGTCTTTTAGCATTATTTGGACAAGTGTTACATTTCTATTAACCAACATATAATAAATTACAATTTCTGGATAGTTCTAAGACACGTAGGTGCTATCCGTTGAGTTGATCGTTACTTTCACAAGCGTCTCAAACTCACATTTTTCACGTGCTCCCCTATTTATTTGTGCCAAGTGGGGTTTTCTCAAAAGACCATGCTATTTGTACATGGTCATTTACCCATTTATTTACTCGATCCCACCTGTCATTCTCACATTGGGGCGGGTGGAACACATTTGTTGGAAGTGGATCCTGACCTTATGTGAGAGTACCGGTGGAGTCGGATAACCCAACAAGTAAGCCGGAAGATACAAATCACTTTACTCTTTCTCATATACTGCCACATCACTAACAAGATTTTTGTATGTTTTCATTTGGTACACCCATTTATCTGAAGTGCCTTCGATTGCTTTAAGCTCGTCGATAGTTCAACTGCCTCAAGTGTCATGGTTTGATTATGAGACTTCGAACTCAAAGGTTCGACTTCGCTTGGATGAAGCTTAAGGAGACCTGTTAACAAAGCCTCACATGTCAGAGCCATGATAGCAAAACAAAGCTACTCATATATATGCATCGTGATAATAGCGAATTATTCTAGATTTTGTTTCATAACAATCGAAGTAATACTGATGATGTTCATTCTTACATTTCTCGTGGGACCATTCTATGTAACATGAATTGACGGAGTAACAAAACAGTATTCAACAACGTTGTGTAGTTCTTTTCTACATTGCGGACAATACATATGATTTACAACTATTAAATTTCTTTGCCCCAATTATATATGTATATGTATGTATGTATGTAATTACAATATAAGTAAATACAAAAAAGTAGAATTTTTTTAATAATTGGTACGATGTAATTTGATTGTTAACTAAGTAGACACCACACATGTTCTTAGAACGACATTTATTACTACAAAAATAATGTAAATGCAAAGATTTTAATATAAATCACCAACATTTATGTTGCAACAATGTGTCAGTGCACATCCTAATCTTCTAATGTCAGTGTCCAAAGAAATGGAAATGGGGTAGCATGACTATTTGAACTTGCCAATTACAGAGTCAACTCTATACTTCTATTTTCGTGTGACGCGATTACTATCGATAAATTGTCTCTCGTTTCAAAAATTATAACTCGATTTCTTACATTTATTTTAAATAATCTTTTTTCACAGTTTTAAAATTCTCTTTAATGGTAAAATTATGTAATATTACATACAGAGTCTTTACAACATTAAGAAAAAAAAAAAAATCCTTCTTCCCCTCCCATTAGCTTTGATTTTATTGTAATAAAAACTTATTAATTATTAGAATATAAGAGAATATATCTCAGTCAAACAAAAAAATAATATTATAAAATGTCAGCTAATTGTAAAGAGGCAATTAATAAAAATTAAATTTTGTTTTGTCAATACTTATTTATATCCATAAGTCGGTTTCTTAAGCTATTAATTATGCTTTGCTTATCTGAGTCATTACATCATTCCATTCAATTATCAGAATTTCTGTATTTAATCAATATTTATGATATGTTTGATAATTAGAACATATTAAGCTCTCGTTTTGTCCCCATTCTCTTTCATTATTCTCTCTCTTATTTTCAACAACACAATATTTTATAAAATAATATTACACGTAAATCGAAATTTTTTCAACCACACATTTTTCAAATAAACACTATTCCAAACATTAAAATTTAGAAAAAAAAATGGGGGCGAAACAGGGTGTAGAGAAGATGTATATATAATAAAATTTATCTGTTATCATGTCCGGTTTAATTTAACATACTAAATTTCTTTTATGTCATTATGATCATGCAACCTAATTTGTCTTAAGTCATATATATTGTTGTTCTTGGAAATATCCCTTCCAAGAAATTAAGAAAAAGAATTCGAAAAACTAATAATCATCTCAATTTAAAGCTTATAAAATTGTTAGAAAATGAACACATATATTCATCTAAAAGATCAATCTCTTGATAACCTCTCCACCATTTCTTTTATGTCATTTTGATCATGCAACCTAATTTGTCTAAGTCATATATATTGTTCTTGAAAATCCCTCTAGCAAGAAATTAAGAGAGAATTTGAAAAATTGATAATCGTTAAAAGTTTAATCTGTTAGAATGACCACATATGTTCATCTAAACTTTGTCTTCAACAACGCGCTCAAGTGAAAGTCGCACTTTGTTTGTTCAAAGGTAAGTCAAGTGCACGATTTGGATAAACGAACTGTAGTTAGATTGATAATTCTATGAATCGAGGTCATTCTTGCCTAACTTCGATATATATAGTAACTATCTCATCTAAACTCTTAATTTATTGAATGATATGTTAGTTCTTGGGAATTTATCTCCGAAGAAATTAAGAAATAGAATTTGAAAAATGGATAACCATCTCATTTAAAAATGTAAACGGTTAGAAAATGATCAAATATTCATCTAAAAGCATAATCTCTAGACAGGCAGTATATTGTTTCTTTTATATCATTTTGATCAAGCAACCTAATTTGTCTAAGTCATATATATTGTTCTTGGAAATTAATCTCTCTCTCAAGAAAATTAACTGTTAGAAAATGATCATCTAAAATTTGTCTTCAACGACCTCCTCACGTGCAAGTCGTACTTTGTTTGATCAAAAGTAAATCAAGTGCACTATTTGCATAAGTGATTGGTTCTCAAATATGAATCTAGGTCATTTGCCTAACTTGAATACATAGTAACTATCTCATATAAAATCTTAAATTTCTCGAGGACTGTATATATTTTTTAAATTTTGTCCTCAACAAAAAGCACATGAACCATCTCTTGTAGACTTGTTCGAATAAGATTTGGCAAATCTCTGTTGGTAATATTCTAATCCCGTACCACAAAGGTCAAACCCTTCCAATTCTCCATTTTGTTTTCTGTTGCAGTAGGTCAATTCACCTACCTCAATATTCTATGGCCAATATTCTAGATTCTGCATTATTTTTTACACTGAATTCCACAATATATAATACCACCTTCAAACCCTTCTCAAAACTGGCCAGATAGAGTGATAAACCATTTTTTTCCTCTTCCAATATGGAGAATTCTGCCATTTCTTGTCATTCAAAGAAAGATGCAGCAGATAATAATACTCCTGAGGAGAGTAGCTGGACATTCTACATTCAAGAATTCATGTGTGAAAATGGGGAAAAATCTTGTTTTTCTTCTGATTATAAAAGCCCTTCTCTTATCTCAGATGCTGCTTCTTCTGTAGTCAAAAGATTTCCCAATAATTCTACAGGTTTAATTTCTTCTAAAAATTGTAATCCTAACTTAAAGAAGAAGAAACCTAAAGGACCAGAAATTGATGAAGATTTAGTGGACACTGCCAGCTCTCCTGTAAATAGTCCTAAGGTCAGAAAATTGCATGCATGACTCCATAATTTTTTGGTCTTTATGTTGTTTATTGACCAGTTACTGTTTACAATTCTTCTCTTTTCTTTCAGCAGATATCTTATATGAACCAGTTTATGAATCAGAAAGATAAGGCTAAGATGGATGTTGCTGATCAGGTAAGAGGACCATTTCATGATTATTGGCATTATTAATTGGGAAAATCATCACTTTATTAATCGGGAAAATCGTCACCACCGATCCGTGGCATTATTGCATTATAGTGAATTACCACAAAATTAGCTTTTCATGGCATTCGCTTATGGCGTACATATAAAACATGCCATAAAAATAGAACATTTACAACATGCTTAAATGTATGCTACAGTAACAATTCAATTACTCAAAGTATTTATGCCATACATTTTGGACACGCCGTAGAAGATGAATATTTACAGCATAATTCTCAAGCATGCCGTATAAATTGAACGAAAAATATTTGTGCATTTTTCTTTTTTCTTTTTAAAAAGAAAAAATAGACTATGTTGATAAAAAAAATAAAAAATAAAAAGATTGTAAAAAGCTTTTTATGGCATGCTGTACGAAGCAGAGTTTGTTGTAGGGGTGGCACAATTACTCCTCAATAATAGATTGTTCTGTGATGTCGAATTTTATAAAGCTAGTTTTTCCTTCTTAACATGGACTGATGCTGAGAAATTGAAAGGCTTATTTTCGTGACTGAACCATGACAAATTTACAAAGATTTGGATCTAATTATGTTAACTTTTCCCTTATTAATGTTTTATTTTCTTGCCTAATTAGGTTCTTAATTAGCACACTTATCTTGATATTTTTCTTTCCTTTTCAGGTGAAAAGAAATAGTGTGGGCTAGAAAGGCTATGATTATTGAAAGAATATGCTGTTTGTATTTCTTATTTCATCATATATAGCATATACACGCATACATTTCTCCTTTACCTTCATGAACACAACTTGTACCCTACGAACTAATAAAATTCTTGATTTTTCACCTCATAAAAGAGGGGTTTCTTTTAGATACATTAATCTTCTCATTGCCAAAAATTAGAACATTAGACGAATAATGCACGTTTTGGTATGCAACAGCGAATAAAGCAGTGCGGTATAATGAATAAGATTTTAACTTATTTCTCCCTCATGCTATCCGATTCTCCCCTTTTTGCAACGTTTTAAAAACGTTGCCAAAAGTCCCTCACTCTACGGCAACACTGAGATTTGTAACATATGAAAAACGTTGCAAAAGTCTTTCAGCAACATTTTTTAAACGTTGCAAAAGGCATTTTTCTTGTAGTGAGCAAAGAGGACACTGGTTTAATTATTTATAACTTAGCTGGTTTAGTTTAGATCAAAATTAAAATTTTAGTAGATTTTCATAAAAGTTTATCATTGATGTAATGTTTGGTTTAAAATTTGTGGGTTCCATGAAATATGTCGTTAAAATTAATTATTGACTTTGACTTAAATTTTAATCAGTTTTTTAGCTGAACCAAACAGGACCTTAACTATTAATAACTTTCCACCACAAAACAGATATTTTCACTTATTCTGCAATATGATGATCAGTATGAATTAGGGATAATCTTGATGTGCTACTCCATGATCTTTTTGAAGTTCATTTATCTTCTGTTTAAGAAATAGAAAAGAAGTATCTGACAAGGGTGGGGGTGGACTTTCTATGCCTCTCAGCTGACTTTCCAAAACTGCATTTATCTTCTGTTTAAGAAATAGAAAAGAAGTATTTTCAGGCACAATTCAAAAATTTATTTATTTTGGAGCACATAATAATAAATAAATTTGTCAACTCTGACTAAAAATAAAATTGTTATTCACAATTTTAGTGGCTTACTGAGTAGATAACATTATGCATATTCTTTCTCAAAGTACAGCATCTATAGAGCTTCCTCAAGAGTCAAGAATATGTCAAAAATTAGTAGAAACAATGTATATAGAACTCTTCACCATTATAAAATTACTTAACAAGGCAATTCAAAGCAGAAGCAGGTGAAACCTTTCACAGTATCTTAAAGCCACTGTTCAAATCACAGTTTGAACTCTGCGATTTCCCGCCCGGCCCTAAGAAAACCTCGACAAAAATTCGTACAAGTCTTACTTATTTAGTGCGGAGGCAATGTGGGATTCTACAATTCCAAATCATGATCATAGAATCTGTCCATTGTTTTCTACATTGAATAAGTTGGAATCACACTGAGACATTCTGGTCGGACCTCAAAAAGATCACCTAAAATTATTTTTCTTAGTTTCTGTAACAGAAGGATGACCTTAAACATTATGTCCTTGCCAACTCAAGTTTCCCAATACTGTTCTTGTTTCGTAAGTAGTCCACTGTATATTTGTGTTCTATTCAGTTGGATAACTCATCGTTATATCATTGGTGGAGTTAGGATCGGTTTCAGAGGGATGGGACTTAACAAAAGATAAATTTTTGAAACGAACCGGTATACAATTTTCATACTTAGGAAATGACGCATAATGACTTCATCATTAATTTTTTCGAATATATCATTTTCAATACACATAACTAAGCTGTTATCCATCCATCGATCTCCAATTTGATTCTGCAGTCGATCATATACCATGTTCACTATAGGAAAAACTCTTTCAACTCAAGGAGTAGCAACACGAAGAATTAATACCAAAGTCACAAGCTTGTATATTTTATCCCTTTTTGCCGCAACCAACTTTGTGCAACTCTAGCCATAATTATTTTTTCATTTTCTAATTTTTTTTCTTTATGTTAAACTTATGGCCTGTTTGATAGGCCCTTTTTTCCATGGAAATTCTATTTTCCACTTTTGCCATGTTTGATAGGTAATATTTTCTTGGTAATTGGAATTCCACCTTTTGGCATTTTCTTGCTTTTCATGGAATTGTTTTTCTCACGACCTTTTTTTTTTTTTTTTTTTTGCAATTGAAACGAATTCTAAAGCAGTGGCTTTTCTTGTAGATAGTAATAGCGAGTTATAAGAACTTCATCTTTTTACAGATCAATGAGGCTGGTTTTTTGGGTTTTCTTCTGTACCTTATGAAGTAGAGGAAACAATATGTGAACTGTACCAATAAACAACAGTGATTGTGAAGTCCTTGTAGAGGATCATCTGTATCAATGACGGTCTATTAATCGTGTTCTTGAAAACTTAAATCCTAGGTTCTTTTATAAAAGACGGTTGAGAATAAATTGAGGCATCTCGTGTCACATTTCATACGACTTGAGCCTAGTCGACTAAACAAAACTATGCCAAGAGTTAACTAATTAGACCTGAAGATTGATAACTTTAAATGAAATTAAAATGTGGTGTGAATATAATTATCTCTCTTAAAAAGGAGAGCAGGGAGGGGGAGCTTCGCAACATATTGAGTAGTGTGGTTTTGGATCCCATCGTTCAAAAATAACATTCTAAATATTTAACCTATTTAAATTTGTAATTTTGGGTCTATACATGATGGAAATTGTCAATATAAACTTTAAAATTACAGACAATTTTTATTTGATTTAAAGACAGATGTTAAGTAATCTTACATTTTTTCTCTTCAACTTTAAGTCACGTGAAAGTTGTGCGCAATTGTAATTACTAATTGATAGTTTTTGTCTCTTGGACACCAAAATTCACATGGTTAAATAGACTGGGAAATTCGAACCTCACGTTTGAAAGTTTGAACCCAAAATTATTCTAAGCTGCAGTTTGGTGAAGGTAATTTTGACAAAAAATTAAGTCAAAATCAATAATTAATTTAACCACACATTTAATGAGTCTCGTAATTTTTTACTTAGTATGTTTTCGTTCTTGATTTGAGTTTCGGGTTAATTTTTGAATAATTGCATCCTAGTCCCTGAACTTTGGCTTTCTTCCGTTTTGGCATTTCTTGCTCGTTTTCACTTACTTTTCGTTATTTCCATCGATATAGTCCTGTAAACACAATTTATATAGAATTAAGTCATATTTCAACATAATTACAATCAATTGTCCATATTTTGTGACCTAAATAAGTGCGTAAAAAGCACTTATCAGCTTCTAAACACATCATTAAGAAAGCAAAAAGTCTAGACAATGCGAATGAAAATCAGTCTTCATGTCCCATGGAAATTTCAAAGCCAGATGAAGAGGAAGCATAAGAGTGGAAAAAGGTTGCACATGTTCAAGACCGTGCAAACTATCAAGCACATATATTTTATCGACTTTTATAAAATTTACTAAAAATTTGGTTTTGATCTAAATTGGGGCTAAGTAGTAGTTTAGGAGCTCGGCCCTAATTATTCGTTCGGAAAATGTTTATGGGCCATTCCTATTGCAGTCAGCCCAAATTTCCCACCCTGGACTCCCAACAAAGGCCCATTATATATATAGCAGTTTAGTCAATCTGGCCCAGGTTTCAACATAGAAGCCCACAGACAGAACGCACCGCGACTTCACTCCTCCTCTCTTCTCGGGGATAAACCCTAGTCCTCAAAATTCTGGTCAGTCATCGCAGTTAACTAGAAATAGTTTCAAAAATTAGTGTAAAGTTTCACATTTGGTATATTTTTACTTCTTTTACTTTGATTTCAGGATTTTGTTAATTTTTATTATGATTTTTCTAGTATTTTCACCGTTATTTATTGTTTCTTTGAAAAAGTAGAGACGCTCAAAATTGACAGACATAGATTGAAATGGTTTTGTTTAATTCTATGTGTATTCTAAGTTACAAAGCTTCCATTTTAGTACTATTTTGTTTTTGTGAATTTTTGTTAATCTTTTTGCGGATATTTTATCTGATACAGGCTGGGACATAAATTGGCTGTTTGATTATTGGATCAAAGTTTCTATTAATTTAATTTTACAAAGTTTTTTAACATTTCGGGACTAAACTAGTATAAAGAAAAATTGTATTTCTGTGCTTGTTTATGGAATTAAGTCCTCAGAATTAGAAGTCATTACATTAATTAACTTTGAATGGCATTACGTTTTAATCCCATTCTAGCGCTCTAGATAGTGTTTGAGAGTTTATTGCCACCTAGTTAGCTCAAAGCTGGATACATAGTTAATCTACTTTCATTCTTTAGTATTAAATTTTTTGTTAGAAACTGAATAGTAGTTTATTTAAGCTCTGTTGCAGAAACTTTATTGATGCTTTTTTATTATTATTTTCCAGTTGTTTCTGATATGGTTGCTTTTTATTTGTTTAGATAAATATAGGCATGGGTCGCAAGGGCACTGAATCCCCAGTTAGGGACCGAAGGTCTCCTCGTAGGAGGAGCCCCTCTCGAAGTGAAAGGTCTCCTGCTCGGCACAGGAATGCAGAGCAGCCTTCAACTCGCAAGAGATCACCAAAACGTGCAAGGTCAAGGTCCCCTATACCTTATTCACAGGTTAGAGAGAAACCCTCTAGTCACACTAGATCTCCACAACGCAGGAAATCGGTATCTCCTGTTGCAATCAGACAAAAGCCCTCAAGCCAGACCAGGTCTCCAAAACGTGCAATGTCTCCTCCATCTCTCTCGCCCACCAAACAGAAAAATCGAATCAGATCCCCTAAACGTGCCAGGTCGAAATCTCCTTTGTCTCGATTGCCAGAATTGGGAAAACCATCTAATCGAGCCAGGTCACCCAAACGTGCCCAGTCAAAGTCTCCTGAATCTCATTCGCCTTCACCACGGACTAAAAGTTTGAAGAGGGCTCGAGCTGAACGAGATGATGAAAAAGGAAGTGTGAGGGACCATGAGAAAAACCGTGTTAGGAAGGGTAACGGGGCGACACATAGAGAAAGAGATTCAGACATGAATCTGCCAATTGAGAGAAGAGATAGGTCAGAAAGGGATGCAGTTGACAATGAGTCTTCCAGATTGAGACGTGAACGCTCGTCTTCTCCATCTGATCGTCACTACAGGAGTCGGCTGAGATCTAGATCACCTCGAGATTCAGATAACAGAGCACGTGATGAGGTATCGGGTGATATTCACTCCCTCAATCTGATTCATGCCTTTAAGGAATTAGATATGCATATTGACATTATTATCTTTTGGTTGATATGAGAAACGGGAAGATGTGAATTGTGAAATATTCTGGTAAGTGCCTGGTGCTCTGAATCAAATTCTTATTTCGTCAAAAATAGGCTGTTAAAGGACAATAATCTGTACTCTAGTTTCCTTTTTTGATGTGTGAACAATGTTGTATTTTAAGTCAATGAGCAAGTTTTTGGGTTCCCTTCTGGTTATAGGAAACGTAGGTGCTAGTGCTACGAGGAAATGGTCAAAGGGACTTCTATTTTTCCAGTATATTATTCATGATTTGAACAACTCTTTTTCTTTAAAATTAATTATCATGGGATGAAGAAGCAATCAAGCACTTGCCATCCATTTTTATTGTTTAACAGCATATAAAATGATTGTTTCCCTCTTTGAGAACATGAAGAAAACAAAATCTCTATCGCCATAGATCTTTTTAAAGACTAACAACGAGATTTATTATTGCTTTTTTGCATGTCTCAAGATTTAAAGCAGGTACAAATCCCTCCCAATTTACGTGCCTGTAATATATATTTTTAGTAACACATGGACATGTATCTAAGCAAACATATAATAATAATCTGATGCATTTTTTTGTTTATGTGAGTATATTTTTCTCTATCTGGATTGTATTAAAATTATTCCTTTCTTGGCGAAACCGATCCAACAATTAGAATGGGATTAAGGGAATATGAGTAACATGCACCACAAGCTTCCATACAAGTAAGATGAGTGATGTAGATAAGTGATGCGCATTAGTGTGTGAAGAGAAATTTATGAAGTTCTAGAACTTGTAGTAGTTTCCCTCTCTTGCAACGTAATTCTTTTAACTCTGATGTGGTCTAATGCGCTAAAATTCACATCTTAATAACCTCTTATTTAACATTGTAACTATTTTTCTCAGGTACTTTTATTCTTTTAAAATCATCACTGACTTATTTATATTGAAATTGGTACTTTTTCCCTATTGAATGCCTTAAATTTCAACCTTCAGTGTTTGTAAGAAGCCTCACACGGAATGCCACTTGGTTTCTCTTTAAAGTGTTCTGGTAGTCTAAGAAATAAACAGAATTTGATCATTTTGTAATGTCTGCAGGTAACAAACTCAAGAGTTGCTGAACAGCGGTGAGCTACTCGAATGTTATGCTTTCAAATTTAATTGCTCTACATATATTTTTATCCGCCATTATTTACCTAGTTGACGAACTGTCATCTAATTCAGGTGTCTTTGACCATTCAAGTCAAGCTTTGCTTGTAACTGCGGGTTTATCTTGTCCCCAGCTTATCAGACTGCATGTTTATGCTCCATAAAACTGCAGCATATTATTTTTTATTTGATCAATGTTCAAAATTTTGCATTGTGATAGCAAATACCTAAGATCCCGATTCTGATAATTGGGTAGTTAGTGTTGAGTGCACATATATTTTCTTGTAGATCGTCCCCCAGATCTTTTGGGGTATCTTGTCTCTGACTTAGTAAATGTCAAATTGTAGTCCTCTGTTCTGCTCCTTTTTTTGGGCTCTCATAGAATTATTGTATTTAATAATACAAAACAGAATTTTTCTGCTGATCCTTCATTTTTGGGGGTGGGTTCCAAGGACACCACTTCCCAAGTATGTACTTTGCTGCTGTATTTCAATGTTTTCTGATGAACCATTTGATCTAAAAGCTGAAGCTGTAAGATAGGACCACATGTGTGTCATTTAAATATTGTTTTCAACATTTTAATATATTTTTACTTTCATGTTTTGCTTAAGCAGGAATGGCGGCAATGATGCAATATCTAAAATGAAAGCAACTGAAGAGAATCTGGAAGCAAAAGAAAAGGTGGCCTTTTCATTTCCTGTGTTGGTTCTACTACTGAATATGTTGCTTCTCTACATATATTTTCCCCTGTGATTGCCCTCTTCTCTTTTGCCTGCAATGGAAAATTGAGATAAAAAAATGAGAGTATTTATGAGCATTATTGTGATGAGTATATATATTATTTTGTGTTTCCCTTTGGCACTGATGTATGAGTTATCAAACTTATAATTACATTGTTATTTACAGCAAAAGCCTTCATTTGAGCTGTCTGGAAAGCTTGCGGACGAAACTAATCGAGTCAGAGGTTATTTCTAGACCTTGTTTTAACTTAACAAGCAAAAGGTTCATTTCATGCGAAAGTTGTTTAGTGAGATAGAGAATATATTTTGCTTTCTTTGAAACTTGTGCACATTGTGCTGTTGTATTGTTTGTGTTATTACAAACTTCTGTCTCTTTTTCCCTGCTACGCACATACATGAAACAAATTAGCTTAACAAGAAATCCGTGGAAGTTTGCTTCTTCACTTGTTACATTTTTGAAGCAGCTGTATCTTAATGGTATGTGCACGTCACATATATGGTGTATTTTTGGATGGATTTTATAATATCTCTGAGAACGTTGATTATTTGGCTATATGAATGTGATCGCAAGATGGAGAAAATGTTATTTAATCTTCCATCATCTTGTTTTCATGCTTTGAAAGAATGTTTTATATAAAGCTTGAGTAGCAAAATGATCGGTAGATGTTTTGACATACCACTATGTGCTTATCATGGGAACCAGATGAGCTACACAGAACTCAATCTGTTACAGCAAATGCTTTTCTTATGTCGTGGTAAAGAGAGGAGGAAAAAGAACATCTCCAGTCCCCTTTAATACGTGCCGCCATAGTAGATGTTGTCCATGTCAGTATAATCTTTTTACGTATTGTTTCTGATACAATGCAACTTCCCATTAGGTATAACATTGCTGTTCACTGAGCCCCCAGACGCCCGAAAACCAGATATAAGGTGGCGATTGTATGTTTTCAAGGGTGGTGAAGTGCTTAATGGTAAATTTTTATTGGTCATATCTCATGTCTTTAAATGTATATCCATCATCATTTATATGGTTATATTCCGATTGCTAATTTGTTTTATATGGTCATTAAAGAGTTGACTCTTAGGATGACCTTATTGTTGGTCTAGGTTTCAGTCATTGGCACTGGTCATTGTTTTTGGTCATCCTGTCTTTGTTATAGTTCTCTTTATATTGGTTTTGAATATCATTCCCAATTTTCCTACCCCTTCTAAATAAATCTCATAATAATAATCAGTCTGAATGCCATTGTGATCCCTGTCTTCTTTGTTAATTGCCATGTATAGCAGCTTTGTAGATAATTAATTGTGATGCAATGGAATGAATTTTTGGGACCCATTTTTTAATATACTTCATTCTTTCTTCTCCCAATATTGATACAGTTAAATTTTCCATTGTCCTCAGAAGTCTTATTATTTTCTGTAAATTCCATCATGCCTTTTATTTTCTGTTTACAACTAGTTTCCGTTCTTTTTAACCTGGCTGACATTCATGAACTTTTTCCTTTTAGCTTCAGGAAAGAATTTAGAGTTAATGCGAACCATCTTTGTTTAGCTGTGTGAATCACTGATCCTTGCTCTTCTGAAAGTGTAGAACCTCTCTATGTACATCGTCTGAGCTGCTATCTTTTCGGTAGAGAGAGGAGAGTTGCTGACATCCCTACAGACCACCCATCTTGCAGCAAACAACATGCTGTTCTTCAGTATCGGTGGGAATCATAATTGAAGTTATTGTTTCCTCTTTTTTAAATCATTTATGTGTATTTAGGTATTTATTTGTTTGGTACATATTTTGCAGGCAAGTGGAAAAGGAGAAACCAGACGGTACCATGTCTAAGCAAGCAAGGTAAGTCGAAGGCTGTCTGCATAGACTGTTTGATGTCCATTAGATGATCATGCTTTTATTATTTAGCCAAACTCATACAGCCTGTGCATTGTACTAGACCATATTTGATGGATCTTGGAAGCACAAACGGGACTTTCATTAATGTAAGCAGTTCACATAGAACGTCAAATATGCAATTCAAAGAGGTGCTGGTCATGCTTTATGATTTCTTTGATATTTTCTTTCCCTTTTTGCAGGATGATCAATTAGAACCACAGCGATACTATGAGCTTTTTGAAAAAGATACTATTAAGTTTGGTAATAGTAGGTAGGCTACCAATTATAACTCTTCACGTGCTTGCCAGATCTTTGAATCTCATTGAGGCATGTCCATATTTGTAGATGTGTGATGGTACTTTGCTTATAGTATCTTACACTTGGTGCTTTGTGGCAATGATTTGATCATCCTCTTGCTATAGATTTCTTGTGTAAAATTTACATACACTTGCTACGTAATGTTCTTCTTGATGTATGTGAAACCCAATAAGTAATGAATGAGAATGTAGGGACTGGAGCTGGCTTAGGGAATTGAAGTGACATAAAAACTATTGTAAATATTTAGGCTGCTATCTGGAAAGTTCAGGTTTTCAATGCACGAGTGGTTGAAGTGGTTCAGTTTAAGTAAGCTTCACTGAAAACTGTTTTCCTCTCTGCCAATGCTCGTTAAGTTATTTGTAGAAAATTAGGAGAGAATGATGGTTTATCAATTGAATTGCACGTAAAATTAGATTTCTATCTCAAGGAAATTAACACACAGAAGGTCTCATTTGTACCTTCACGGCAGCGGCGATTGACAAATTCCGCTGCCTCATGACAACGTTTCGACAACTAAAGGGGATTCTGGCCACCCAACTTGTAAAACACCAGAATACTGATTACCACAAGGAATGAGTGAAACGAGATACTCTGGAATTTATCATTGAATACCTTTTCTTTGAAGTGTGATGCTAGAGGCGAATCCAAGGTTTTTAATCATTTTTGTGTTTGTTGGGTGAATAGTAAAAAATATAGACTTAGACCTGGGTATGTGGAACAGGGTTTTGCATTTCCCCCCTTTTCTTTGTGAAAGTTACCACTGACAAAGGACAAGGAAAAGTATGTTACTGAAGTTCAGCACTTGTTTTTATTTGGTTGCTGCTTATTTCTATGGTTTCTTTGAACACAAGGAAACTTTTATAGGAAAATGTTTCTTTAAAAGTTTCTTGGAAAAGCATAGCCACGAGGGAAAAAAAAAAACTTTCATGCCCATGTTTGGTTGAACAGAGAAATTTTTTGGATATGACATTGTTATACATCATTGGAGAAAGCTCTACATCCATTATCGCTTTCGGCCTATATCATCAGATTGTTAGGACCTTTTGTCATCCTGTTTACCTGTTCTAGACTTTTAATGACATTTTTTCTTATTTTGTTATGCACTTTCAATTTTTTTTTTTGACAATATGAATCTTTTATGGTATATATATAATCGGGTTCGCCTATTGATATATACTCACAAAATGAATTTCCTCCTGATTAGAAAATTGACTAATGCAATTTCAATTTAGGTTAATCTTTTCCTGAATGCTCGTCCTTGTGGTTTTACAGCCGAGAGTACGTGCTACTGCATGAAAATTCATCTGGATGATGCTTGGCAAGATGGCCTCCATCGGTCTCGATTTACTTGGCTAGCAGGGTATGAAACAATTCGTGCCTGGAGAAGTCTCGTTAACTATACCAAGTTGAACATTTTGAAGCCAGAGTGGATTGCTGTAAAGTTATGTTTTGCCATGCCAACTCTCGTTTCTTCACTGAAAACTGAACAAGGATGTTTTATTTGCCATGATGTGATATGCCAATGTTTAGCCGATTAATTATTGTACTCATTTGTAAACTTCGGCAATTTGATGCATCAGAATGTCTCGGTTGCATTGGCGATAGAGAAAATATTGTTGTTGACCATTACTCTCGGTTTTTGAAGTGTACAGAGGGGATTATGACTTGGATCATGTTACATGCATCGAATTTTTATACTTAATTTCTTACCGACTATTCACAATAGGGTATGGGGACTACATTTTGGGATTTTTTTTTTTAATTCACGTGGGATCCGCATGCGTGTGCGAGGAGGTAAATAATTTGGTACACCTTTGCGTGTACAAATAAAATTATTCTTATGTACTTTGCCCCTATTTGTTGTAAATTAAAACCCTCGAATTGGATCAAATCGGACCTGAACCGAACTGAATCAGTCTAAACGATTTTTCTTAAATTAAATACTCAAATGGGTATATGAATCGAGAACCGATAAATTCGGTTCGATTCTCGGTTCAAGAATTGAAGAAGTATCGAATTTTAATAATTTTTTAAATTTATTTATTTTAAATAAGTTAAGTTATTTTATTATTTTCTAAATAAATTTACTAATCCAAAAATATGATTTTCTTATTTCTAATTTTCAATCTAATCTGAACTTAATCATATTGACCTAAGTTTTATCAAAATCTGTTATTCTACTGTAGTGTCGTTTCTTCCAGAAAAATTGAATTGATACTCAATAGTGTCTCTCTTAATTATTGTAGGCTTGCTATCGTTATCTTGCTGTGATTTTCACAATCAAATCTATGAAAAATTCAACAAAGAGATACATTAAATACACATAAAATTGAACTACGTTATTTTGTAAAAGTTAAGATTGTACATGACATTGGTCGAATTAATGTAACTTTTTAAATATTAAAAAATTAATTATAATATAAAACTTGGGAACCGAATCGAACCAAACTGAACCGAATAGAACCGAACCTCGAATGGTTCCATAATTAAATTTAGACCCGACGATTTCGTTTACAAAATACCCAAAAATTTCGGGTCTGATTCAATTCTCATTAAAATCAAACCGTACCGGATCGTGTCCAATCCTAAGTGCAATTAACCAAATTTTATGAATTTCCATTTTTTTTTCATTAATAGTTTATGTTGAATCATTTCGTGTTTAATATTTCACAACTTAAAAGTCGGTATGGTTAGTGGACTAACTTGGGAGTCCATTGAATCAGCCGAGGAAGCTTCCAAAAAAGGAAAATAGGGTGTGTGGTGGGGATTAAAATTAGATTTTTAGTAGATTGTGATAGAAAATTTTCAAATGTGTGGTTAAAAAGTTGTGGGGCCCAAGAAAGATGTGGTTGATATTGATTATTTGATTTTGACTTAAATTAAAATCAAATTTTAATCTGAAATAAACAGGTCTTAAAACTTCTTTAGCATGAGAGAAATGAAAAGACGAAAATGGGGACTAGATTCACAAGTAGCTACCTTGGGGATATATATATATATTTTTTTATTAACTGCGCAAGAATATGAACAAAATACGTGCATCCAGACATTCAAAAATGCCTATAATCCTATTCCAATTAAGTACCGATATTTAGGTGATCAATTCCGAAAAATGGGGATATAGTAAGTATTGCCCTTTAATTTATATATTTAACACAAAACAAAATTTAAAATGGGAAAATAATAAAATAACTTAACTTATTTAGTAAGTATTGCCCTTTAATAATAAAACACTAAACATTTTAATAGTAAGTTTTTAAGGGTGTGTTTGATCCATATGGAAAATGTTTCATAGAAAAGAAAATGTTTTCCTTGTTTTTAGAAAAATAAAAACTTACTTTTCTTCAAAAAAGGGAAAACTAGATATATTTTTCAAAAGTTGAAAAATATTTTTCATGAAAAAAATGACAATCAAACACTTCAAAAGTTGAAATTCTATTTTTCATTGAAAATTTTCCAATCAAGCACACTCTAATTTAAAATGATGAAAAAAAAAGTGCAAAACAAATAAATAAATAAAAAAACACTAAAGTCATAACTTGTGGTTTTTCAAATGATCAAACATTGTCAATAATTAACTTTATATTTTGTTTGGTTAAGATAAGAATAAAATTGTCCTTTTAAAAAAATAAATCTATGCCTTGTTTGGTTTAGATAAAAAAATAGGTTTTTAATAGATTTTGATTAAAAAAATAATTAAATGTATTATTTAAAAGTCATAAATCCCATAAAATATGTGTTTAAAATTCATTATTAACTTTGAAGTAAATTTTTTTTTTTGATACCCAGATTTCCTAACTTACGCCAGACTATATCTTGAAGAATAAAGCTACTTGTACACAATCCCTTACACCCCCCTCACATGGAGGGGGGCTCACATATAATAAAATATTTGTGTGCCCCCCTTCATGTGAGGGGGGTATAGGGCATTGTGTAAGGGGGTGCGTGTATGTAGCATTGTTGTATCTTGAACCACTAGCCACCGGCGCTTTGAAGTAAATTTTAATCAATTTTTTTAGTTGAATCCATCAGGGGCTAAATCTAAACATTCCAATTGGGACTCAAATTTTACAAATACAAAAGGTAGGGGATTCCAGACACCGAAATAATAGTTTATGGATCTACTTGCTACATTTTAAATAAATTGTAGGATAATTTTATATTTTGTTTTGAAAAGAAAAAGAAAAGAGACAACTTTTCATATTATCTTTTCTTCAAAACCCCCTCACCCGCGAAAATTGGTTTCTTTTCTTTATTACGAACAGTCGCACCGGCTTCAATCTCACCGTTTCAGTTCTTATAATTACATTCCTCATTTGCCTTTATCTTTCGCCACCACCCGCCATGGATTCCAAAGAAAATGACTATTTCTTTCGTCTACCAGATACCCTTCTGTTCGTAATTGTCTCCTTTTTGCCATTCAAAGAAGCGCTGAGAACTTCCGTGTTGTCAAAAAGGTGGCGTAGCATTTGGTATGTAGCCAAGAACATAGAATTTGACGAGAAATTCTTCGTCAAGAATGAAGAATCCGATGAAAATAAGGCCATGCAGAGGATGGCTTTCGTGAATTTCATTAAACACTGGATGGAGAACTGTGTAGAGACAGATTTACATAGTTTTCGTCTTGTGTTTTCACATTCAGAACACCATCTGTCTCAAATTCAAGACTGTATTAGATTTTGCGTTGATCGAGATTTGAAGGAACTTGACCTCAATTTTTCTAACCCTAGATGGAATGAAGATGATCTTGAGCAAATCCCAGAAACATTTCTCGAACTGTCTTCTTCTGAATCACTTAAAAAGATAGAATCGCTCAAGTTATCTGCTTGCAATTTCAGGGTTTTTCAATTCGTCACATTTTCTACACTGAAGAATGTTTATCTGGAATGGATTGAATTTCCTGGTAGTTGTTTCAAGAACTTGATGTCAATGTGTCCATCCTTAGAAAATTTGAAATTGAAGAGATGCTGGAACTTGGAAAATTTTTATATTGATTCAGAAAAATTGAGAGTTTTTGTCATTGATAAATGCTCGGGGCCTGAAGTGATTATTGTTAATGCTCCATTCTTGAGTTTCTTTCAATATTCCGGGCCGTCTGTTCATTTGCAGATTGAATATCATTCGACAATGGTGGAAGTACTTCTTGATTTCGGGCTTCAGACCGAATATATTGAAGAAGGCGAAGGCGATATGCTTTATAACCTTCTCACTGAAATATCCAGTGTTAGGGTTCTTACCATTTGCAGTTATATGCTTCAGGTAACTGATAAATTTTGATCTCTTTTGCACTATCCTTGTGATAAATTTATGAACTGACACATTTTCTTTGTTTTCTTTTCGATTTTTTGAAGCTAATAGTGACTGGGGATGACCCGATATCCCTAAAACCGGCACTCGAAAATGTTAAGCATCTAATATTGAAGACAAAGTTGCACATAAATGAATTTTATGGGATTACATTCTTTCTGAAAAGTTGTCCCAACTTGGAGATTCTGACCATCGATTTATGCGATAGGACGATTTTTCAGGTGAGTATTTGACGAACTATTAGAATATCCGATGAATATAATGCTGTTTTGCCAGATGACTTTAACACCTTGAAGGACAGATTAAGTATGTAAGAAAAATTGATTGGATGAAGGTGTAGGCTATAGTCCAATGACAGAATGTCTTGTGGTATTCTATTATCCAAGGTGTTAAATCATCTGACAAATTCGATATTGTTTTTCCGTTGTTACACGATTGATTAGTTTCTTGTTCAATGTTTACAGGACTACGAACCTCCTTTTAGATTCGAGGAACATCAATTTTTGACTCGAGTTCAGCACTTGAGGTATAGAAGTATGATGTGCTTAAAGATGGTGAAAGTGAAGGGATTCAAGGGAGAGATGAACGAACTCATCGTTCTAAGTTTTCTGCTAAGATTTGGTTCGGCTTTGAAGTATCTGTCGATCAGTCTGTCAAAGGAAAAAGGACCTAACGGCATTGACATGGAATGGACATACAGACAAAATTTACAGCAGTTGACACAATTTGAGAGAGCCTCCCCTCATCTGCAAATATTTTTGGTTACTGAGTGACAATGAAACACAAAGGAATTGTATGGACAGATACTTATAATTACAATGGAAAAACACATTCTTTGCTTTAGTTAGTTCTATGTTCTAGTCGAACTTGAAAAATACTGTTTTTTCTCATTTAAGCGATGTGGGATTTTACCCTTAATATTTTCGAGTTTCTAGTAATTTCTTTTGTTAAAAATGAGATTTTTATATGAATTTGAAGATTAATATTGAATTAAAAGTCTTATTTATGAAAATTTGGGTGCGTGCAAGATTCACATCAATGGATATCGAAGAAGAGATTTTTTTTAATGAATGGATATCGAAGAAGAGATTTAAATGAATGAAAATCATGGAATATTGAATTGGAGAGGTGAAGAATGAATCTGTCGGCGCGATTACACCTATGGAGGTGAGTGAGCATGGTTGGGGAAAGATGAAATATTTAGGGAGCGTTCTCCTTGCTGTTTTCGGGTAGTTTTTAGTTTTTGATTTTCCAAAACATTGAAAACGCGTTCTCTTTCCCATTTTTGAAAACGGCTGAAAATTTTATGAAAAAAACAGAAAACAACTTTTTTACATTTTGACTATTTTTTTCATAAATCTGCCAAAACTAAAAAAATACGGGTTGAGAAATATTTTTTCAAAACGACAAAAAGAACGAGTTTCAAAATGAACACCCAAAACACAAAACTGAAATACGAAGAGAATGCCCTCTTACTTTTTCTTGATTCTATTTTATTTATTAATATGTATTTAATTATTTTAAATGAGATATATATATATATATTTTTTTTTATGAAAAGTCATTAGACCACCTCTATTATATAGAATTTATTTTCTTTCAATAAAAATTTCATATTCGCAATCAAACGCACCGTAAATATAATAAACAAAAAAATAAGATGAATTTCTGTTTTGGGCCTACCGTTGAGCCCAAATGCAGACTATGGACCAGTCTTAGCTGATAAAAGCCCATGAAAACAAATAATCCGAATCATTTCAAATTATTTTTATAAATATATTCAAAATGCAAAAATAAAAAATTAATAAAACTCTGTTCATCTTCACTTTCAATTCACTGTTGCAGATCTCTCTCACTTCCTTTTTCACCCAGCTTTGATTTTTGCTTTCATTTAGAGTAAGTAATCAGTTTACTTTACTCTGTGTCTCTACCCAGAAAAATCTTGCTTTTCTTCAACGCTTCAAATTTTTAGTTAATTTCTCGGATTATTCACTCCATCTTTCTTGCGATTGAAATCATGAATGTTTTATATGAACTATATTGAATTTGTTTCGATACTTTTGACCAAAAAATTCATAAAAAATGAGCTCCCAAAGATCTTCAAAACCCTCAAATCCTTCCAACCAGTCGGCCCCTCCGAGATCGTCTTCTGCTTCTTCTTCATCTTCTTTATCGTCCCATTTGGCAATGATTGAATTGAAGCAGAGAATCCTTACTGCGCTTTCGAAATTGGCCGACCGGGATACCCACCAGATCGCTGTGGAGGACCTCGAGAAGATTATTGAAGCCCTGTCCAATGATGAGGTTTCAATGCTGCTCAATTGCCTATACGATGCCATGAATGACCCGAAGCCTGCAGTGAAGAAAGAGAGCATACGACTCCTTGCTGTACTCTGCACTGCTCGCACTGATTCTGCTGCGACCCATTTGACCAAAATCATAGCTCACATTGTTAAGAGGCTGAAGGATTCAGATTCCCAGGTTAGGGATGCCTGTTGCGATACAGTTGGCTCGCTTTCTGCACTGTACTTGAAGGGTGAAGGAGGGAGTGATGGGGTGGTATCGCTGTTTGTCAAACCGTTGTTTGAGGTGATGAGCGAAAATAACAAGGCTGCACAAGGCGGGGCAGCAATGTGTATGGCTAAGATGGTGGAATGCGCCTCTGATCCGCCATTGACTGCATTTCAGAAACTATGCCAGAGGGTGTGCAAGTACTTTAATAATCAGTATTTCATGGCAAAGGCTTCATTATTGCAAGTTGTTTCAAGTTTATTGCAGGTTTGTGTCTGCTGTATCATTTTTATTGCATTTGTAGTTGCTTATGTTTGAGAGTTCTTTGATATTTGTTGCAAATTATGTGGAAGAAACAGTAAAATTTCAATAAGAGGTAAACATGTTTGATGAATTAGTTGACTTTTAACAATTTGTTTGAAGGGACCAAATTGTTATGACGAAACTGAAATCCTGAAATCCTGACGCATTGTGCCATTGTTTTCCATAGTCCTATTTGATTGCTGCAAAGTTGTGGAGAAACACTAAAGTTGTGTTAAAGAAATTTGCAAAAACTATTGTGATTGGAGATCAAAGCTAAGTTAGATGCTTCAACAAATTAATAATAAAATAAATTTATTGCAACATTAGGATCCTTCTCTAAGGTTCAAAGTGATGTCCTATTTTCCACTTATCTGTGCGATGGCAATCACTAGAGGTTTTGTAACTAATGGAGTAAACTTCTTTGAACAAATGCAATTTTTTTGGGGACCTTGTCTTCATATTTCGTTTTATGTTACTTTGTATTCCTTGCAGTGATTATACTACAGTAGATTCACATATTTGATGAGCAACAAAAAAAGTATTTGTTTCTCATATTGTGTTTATAGCAAGACTTATTGACGCTTCAAATTGAAATTGTTTGGAATATGTTTCCTTTTCATGAATTATGAATTTCTTTTCATGCATCACCGAATGTTCGCATGCAATACGTATTGTTCACTGCCAATTTTTTTTTATTATCTTTTATTACTATGTTTTTATGACCTGGTACCTGCCACAACCTGGACTTTGATCACCAGGCTTAGTTCGGAGTTGAGCTATTAGATTATCAATGTCAAAATAGTGAAGCGCCGAAATTTCCTCGACTGGTTAGGATCTATCAACGTAAATCACCCATTCAAACTACTCAATTAGAGATCTTTATCCTAATACTTTAATCGGAAAATTTGGCATACAATACTCGATCAATTCTATGGTAATTCCAAAACATAGATTCCCTATAGCTTAATTTCACATCATGCATTGAAATCAGATTCAAATAACAACTATATATATCAAACATATAACAGTAATTAAATCACACAAATGAAACAAATCGAAATTGAAACTCGACAATTATTTCAATTAATCAATGGAAAAAGCGAGACTAGATCCATAACGAATTTAATAAAGGATAAGCCAATTTCAAAACAAGATAATTGAAAGGAAATCTGAATTCTAGAATTGTTTAATCAATAAAAACACATTACATGGATGACGGAACGATGAATTCTCCAAAACCAATCGAGTTCCTTCCAAGCTTCACCGATGAATTTAGTTCTCCATGAGATTCTTGAGCAAGAATTGAGAGGAAAAGTGATAAAAAAAACCACTTGGCTGCATTCTGGGACGAAAATAGGGCTTAAAAACGTGTCCCAACGTGTTTCCATAAGTGGTAGAACAAATTCCGAAATTAGAAGATTTTCGTCCAGAAATGACTTATGTGACCGCAAGGTATAAACCCATGCAGCCAGATGGAACAGAAAATTGTTGTCCTTCAATTCTCGGTAAATAACCATGCGATCGCCTGGATTTTTAACTATTTGACCACATAGTTATAATGTTTTCCCGTCGGATAGCTTTCAGTATTTTGACCATATATTTCTCTATCGATGTCTGATTGAGGTAATTCAAGATGCGTTGGAAAGCTAACTCATAGGGCTACAATTTTGTTTCAGATATCATTTTCGAATTCGTTTGTTTTCCATGTCAACAACTGGTCTCAATATGAGGCTAAAAATCGGTACATACCCTTTTTGATTAAAAATTGATGTATGATTATACTTTGATTGTATTACATCCCTTTGACTTCTTTCTTCATCCGATTGATCTCTAACACTCTCGAATCTTCATCATAAGGTTAGACACAAGTTTAGAGCATTTGGACTTCAATTCCTGAACTTTCGCTTTCTTCTATTTTGGTACTTTTTCGCTTATTTCTCCTAATTTTCACCGTATTCATCCGTTTGCAACCTAAATCAGAATATAACGGTATTTAGTGCATTTAGGCATCAATTTATTGTAATAATGCAAATATAAATGGATGAAAACTTAGCAATTTGTGATATTATCACAGACCCTTCTTCCAACCCTTTTGAAAAGGTCTTACATTTTTTTAACTTTTATTGGATTGTGCAGGTAGGAGCAGTTACACCACAAAGTTTGGAAGTGTTGTTGCAAAGCATTCATGACTGTCTTAGCAGTTCAGATTGGGTAACTCGAAAGGCTGCAGCTGACACATTATGTGTTCTGGCCATGCACCCAAGCAACTTAACAACTGAAGGAGCTGCTTCCACACTGAATTTGCTTGAAGCTTGCAGGATGGACAAAGTAAGTTCTCCTTCTATAAACCGTCCAACTCCGACATCTTCCACATGTCACTGAATCTTCATTAATTTTGCAGAGCTATTTAATGCCTCACATACCAACCGTCGTTCTTTGTTTTTCTTTTTTCTACTGTAAAGATTTTGTAATTTGGTCTTTAAAAATTCTGGCTCAGTTAGCTGCTTTTATTTGTCACTGATCAAAATCTGAAGTTCACCTTTATATAATAATGTTTTAGAATTAGAAATAAATCTTTCCATCTTTTGAGTTGAAGTTGAGAGATTATTGTGTTGGTGTTTAAGTGTCTGTCACACATTTAGTTTCTCATAATTTCACAGCCTGATGCCTGGAGATAACCTCTGATTTAGTGATACTATATGTTTGACAATGGATACATTTATTTTAACCTTTCATGACTCAGACATGATGATGCTCAAGAAAGTCGTTATGCAATCTTTTAACATTTTTCACAACTGATCCAGTTCAAGAGCCTTGAAAATTGTAATTGATTCATATTTGATACATCTATGTCATTCCTGTCATGATATATGGAAAATGGACTTGCTTTAGGAAGTTTTATTTCCTTTCCACTTTTTTTTTTTTTAAAATTTATCTGTGCTCCTTTTTTAAATAACTAAACAAGGGCATAATAGGCAGCAATGCTCGATGTTTTATCATATAGTATGTCCAGATTTTCTGTTGGATTGAGCACTATAAACGAGCTTTTAATGTTACTTGATCGTATGTTTGAGCTGCTCTTATTCGCCATTCCTTAGTAGAGTTGCATATGAATATGAACAATTGAAGGATCCCTTTCCATATGCAGTACTAGGTATAGTGTGAAGCAGGCTTATTTAAAACAAGGCATGGTAGGGGCCACTTTTAACCTTTTCAACCGTTCTATCACTTGTGATGTCTGTATTTGGAGTTTTAAAAGAATTAAATTAGGTAGTATATTTCCATTCTTATATCATGGTAACCCATTAACTAAAATTAAAGTTCTATTTTTTTTTTCTCAGATAAAACCTGTCAGGGAGAGTATGATGGAAGCTTTGCAGCTTTGGAAGAAAATTGCTGGAAAAGGCGATGGATCTCTATCTCATGGTAGGCCTTGGATTAAATAGTTTGTCTTTAATATTCTCTTTCAGTTACTGATTTTAATTCGTTCATTTTTCATGCCCAATCCTTGAGATGGTGAGGCTTCTGAGACAGCTGACTCATTGGATAAAAAGAATAATCCAAATCCTGATGAGAGAGTAAGTGAAAAATCAGCAAAGAATTCTTCCAGTGGTACATCTCCCACTGATTCTATTTCCAAAGGAAAGGGGAGCCACATTTTAGACAAGGCAGTTGGGATATTGAAGAAGAAGGCACCAGGATTGACTGACAGAGAACTGAATCCAGAGTTCTTCCAGAAACTTGAAACGAGGGGTTCAGGTGATTTGCCTGTAGAAGTGATTCTCCCTCGACGGTGTTTAAACCTTTCAAATCCACAAAATGATGAAGAGTCAGAGCCAAATTATACAGATCCAGTGGGGAGAACAAGGGTGAACTGCCAACGAGATGGTGGATCGCTTAAGTTGAAAAACAAAAACATGGACAGGGGAACACATGGTGAAATTTTTAGGGAATGGTATCTTGATGATAGGAGTGAATCGAATCAGAGGGAGTCATCAAGCATGCTTGCAGATTTTTCTAAAAATCCTAATCGCGAGGGATTTGTGAATAATAAAGGAAATTGGTTGGCCATTCAGAGTCAATTGTTGCAGTTGGAGAGGCAGCAGTCTCATCTAATGAATATGTTGCAGGTGTGCTTAATTTGTTTGCATTTAAGGAAATAATTCTAACATCTGCTTCTGTTCTGATAGTTCTCTTACATTGCAGGACTTTATAGGTGGTTCTCATGATAGCATGGTGACCTTAGAGAACAGAGTACGGGGTCTTGAGAGAGTTGTTGAAGACATGGCACGAGATTTTTCAATATCAACAGGTAGAAGAGGTGGTAGTAATATGGTTGGTTTTGAGGGATCTACTAATAGGCCTCTAGGAAAGTATAATGGTTTCCCTGATTACTCCAATGGTATGTTAGGAAAAGGTAATGATGGACGCATCTCCTTTGGGGAGAGGTTTGCAGCATTTGATAGTGCTGCTTCAGGCATGAGGGGCAGGGGTCCTTCTTGGAGATCTGATGCACCTGAATCTTGGGACTTCCACTCATATGGTAAAAATGGCCAAATGGGCTCTCGGAGAGCTGCAGTTGGCGGTCCTACAGATATTAGGCCCTTTAAATTGGAAAATGAGGCTGATCAGGTTGGCAGCAGGAAGGGTTGGGAAAAAGGAGCCGGAGCTGTTAGATTTGGCGAGGGACCTTCTGCAAGAAGTGTCTGGCAGGCATCAAAGGATGAAGCAACCTTGGAAGCAATTCGGGGTGCTGGCGAAGACAATGGTCCTACTCGAAGTGTTCGAGCTCTTGTACCAGAGATGACTGCTGAAGCATTAGGGGATGATGGAACAGTGCAAGAGCGAGATCCAGTTTTGACATCTTGGAGCAATGCAATGGATGCACTTCGTGTTGGTGATTTGGATTCAGCCTTTGCCGAAGTTTTGTCTGCTGGGGATGAATTCTTTCTTGTAAAGCTCATGGACAGATCTGGCCCTATAATTGATCAACTTTCTAGTGAGGTAGCAAGTGAACTTTTGCATGCTGTTGCACAGTTACTCCTGGACCAGAACTTGTTTGACTTCTGCTTATATTGGCTTGAACAGGTACACCACTGCTAAATACCGCCGTGCTTTAAGCTCTCCACGAGGCTTGGCATGAAGTATAGCCTCTTCATTTTCAAAACTGAAGTCAAAAACTCTCACTTAACAATAGGAATAAAGTAGGCAACATTTTGCTAGATTTTCTTCAGTTGTTATATGGAGGATTAGGATTTTTTTTGGCAATTGTATATTTCTATCTATGTTAATGCATGAATAAATAATCCCTTTAATCAAGTTATTATCTTCGACTTATTTGCCAAAAATCTCTGATGTACTAAAATAGTACGATATAAATATTCCTTTAACCCATACGTTGTCAGCATTGCATGAAGAGGGTAACTTTCTCAGTCCAGAGGCTTAAGTTAAACCACTTGACATTAGCACAGATCCTTATAATCTAAGCATGTTCTACAATGTTGGGATCCATCTTTTGATCATGTTTTTGCTGCCTGTTCTCAGTTGGTAGATATCGTGATGGAAAACGGTCCTGATGTCCCACATATTCCCATGGAAGTTAAAAGAGTAATTTTGCTGAATTTGCACGAGTCTTCTTCATCGCTTGACTTACCCGAGGACTGGGAAGGTGCAACTCCAGACCATCTATTACTGCAGTTGGCATCAGCCTGGAATATTGATCTGCAACATTTGGTGAAATAGCTGCCAAAACTATTCTTTACTGTATTTTTGGAGTTACAGTTGAAATTGATCTTCATTCAAGCATTGAAGATCTTTCTTTTCCTTTGAAACAACTGAAATGTTATTGTTACTGGCTTGGATATTTCCTTTTTTTTTTTTTTTCTAATATTCGACATAGGAAGTGTTTTACTAAAGTTACCTGAAATTTTTACAGGATTATGGGAGTAAAAGATGCTAGTTTTGAACCTTTACCCAGGATGGAGATTTATAAGTGTGAAGTTAATGGTTCAATGTATGATGATTGAATTTCAATCATATCTGCATAGTTTTTAATTGTTTAAAAGAAAAGCATACTTCATGTGAAACAAAGAGGGAACGAATTCGATCAAAACATTATTAGTAGCACAAATATTAGATATGGAAATGAGATTTTACTCGTAGCAAGTATTCAGAAATTTTTTTGCTTATCGATTGTTGCTTAGTACTTTAAAGAAAAAAACACGAGGACATGATTTTCTTTACTCGATATATTTATTTTTGTTGCAATAGTAAAATTGGAAAAAATAAAAATTAATAACAAATAAATAAAGGAGAGAATAGGAAAAAAAATGATATTTTTGTTTTCTCTCTTTTATTTAAAATTAAGTGCGATGACGACGATTTTTCATTAAAAAATCTAGAAATTCGAGAGCCAAATACCTCTTGAATATCAAATTGAATGGTTCATTTTCCATCCATGCGGGTTGTGTACCTATGTAGAAAAAGGTCGAGAGTCAACTTGCTCTTTTTTGGTAGATTGAGGACCATATTGAACTCAGTCAAAAGATTGATGACTAACAATGCAATTTTCCCATTGTTTTAACTGGTAGGAATTTCACGCGTGCCAGAAACGGATTTTGGCATCAAATTTAAACTGTAATTGCAAGGAAAAGAGTTAAGAGTCCTTCAGGAGACCCAGTTGAAGAATATACAAAGAAAATCCCATTCTGTTTCAAGCCTAATTGAATTAGAACTCGGTTTCGTGAATTTTATAAATTTGTATATTCAGAATACAAATTATATTTTCTGTTAATGCATTTGATTTTCCTTCACTGAGAAATTATGGAGTTTAATCCCAGTTACGAAGAGGCCCTTTCATTCGTTGAGATTGTCAAGCAACGATTTCAACATCAAGAAAGCGTTTATCGAAAATTTTGTAGCATCTTTGCAACGTTCAGAGGAAGACTTACAGACCCAGAAAGTTTAATTTCCCAGGTTGAGATTATGTTCAATGATCACGCAGACCTGATTTCAATGTTCCACAATTTCTTCCCAAAGAGTTTACAGACGGCCGTCGCCAGGGACAGAGATACAGCCCCTGTTTGTGTTCCAACAACGTTAGAAAAATCATCTCATGAGTGTCGGAGGGAGGAGGTGAAAGACGACGGAAGGGAAAAAACGAAACTCTGTATTGAATTTGTTAACCGGGTGGCAGACACTTTACAGGATGATTACAAGTATAAATCGTTTCTCGATGCTGTTAATGATTTGGGGAAGTTCAAGAACGTTGCCCAGGTTCTTGAGGAGGTTTATGTTATATTTAAGGATCACCCGGAATTGGATATTGAGTTTTCAAGGTTTTTAACGGATTATTATGAGGCCAATTCCAGGGTTGAAGAAGACGCCAATCTCAGTTTCTTTTCCAGGACTACGACCGCTGAAGATGGAGCACAGAAGAATAATTATAAACAAATCATGTTTAAATGCGAAGATGAAATGTATGAAGTTGACATGGAGTATAATTCTCTTCAATCAACCATGGAGGCCGTGGATCGGATTGTGAAGAACTTGAATAGAAATCCGAACGAAATGGTTTGCATTGAAGATTACCTGAGTGTTTTGAATTTGAAGTACCTGAAAAAATTTTATGGTGATCGTCGTGTTTTGAGGATGAGGAGAAATCCTATTGATGCGAATTCAGCAACTTCCATAGAGTTGGACCTGAATAATGAGTACGTGGAAGTTAAAAAGCGCCTCGAGAGGACTAGGATAAAGTGCGCAAGACCTATGAAAAAAATCCACGAAAAGGCGTACAATCAAGAAAGTGCAAAGAGGACAAGCCCAAAATCAACGCTTACGTATGAAGAGAACAAGGGGATAATGGAATCGGAGAATGAGGCGAATCCAAGAGTTGACCTTGAGCAAGTTCAGCCGATAAAAAGAATCAAATTGAAATTTCCAAAGGGATTCTAGTAAAAATTCAGAGTTTATTAGAATATTCTTGCGCTATTCATGGTTGAATTTATGTGAGATGTTAGATTTCTTATTGCACATTTGCATATACTTGATCTTCGAGTTGTTTTTAGGACCTATTTAGGAGGAATAGAAGTGGGGACCAAGAAATGTGTGGATAATAATAGTAGTAGTTAAGATTGTTAGGTTGAAGTTAAAAATTAACTTTTACTGTGAAGTAGAAGTAACTTTTAAGTTACTAAGGGTGCGTTCTCTTTGTCGTTTTGGGGCCGTTTTCTGTTTTCTGTTTTTCAAAACGACGAAAACGCGTTCTCTTTGCCGTTTTCGAAAACGAATTTTGCAAAACACAAAAAAAAATTTCACACAAAACACAAAACGGGTTTTTTCCGTTTTGGGCGTTTTCAGTTAAAAACACGAAAATTTTCCAAAACGCCAAAACAAATACTGTAGCTTCAAATTTTTCACTCCTCCCATTTTTTTCAATCGCGACTTCTCTCCTTCCCTCTTCCACTCTTCCTTCTCTCCATCCCTCTTAGTCCCTGAACTTTGACTTTCTTCATTTCAATAGTTTTAGAAAATAGGAAGGGTTCAAATAAGAGCAAAAATTCAAAAATGAGTTATGTCTAGAAATATAAATGAATATATTAACACCCCATTATTCATCTAGAATAAAATCATCTTAATAAAAAATTTCACAAATTTATTTGTTATTTTAATATATGAAAATATATTTCATGATTCAAAGATATTTCAAAATTCAAAGAAATTTCAGGTTTATAATATATTTAATAATATATTAACATTAAACAATTAAAATTAATTGAATAATCAGATTTTTTGAATAAAATATTATGAAATAATATTATAAAAAAGTGCAAAGAGAACGCGTTTTCTGTTTTCTGTTTTGAGAAATTGTTTTTCAAAATGACAAAGAGAACGCATTTTCAGTAATTTCAAAACAGACACCCAAAACACAAAATACAAAACGAATTTCAAAACTCAAAACACAAAACAGAAACACGAAGAGAACGCACCCTAAATGTTTCCCAAACAGAAGCATGTAATAATACAGTCAATTAAATATTCCATTCCTGTGCAAAGTTTAACTTTATGCTTTTTCTGAGATAGATGTCATTGCAGATTGATATAGTTACTGATGTTTGCTTCTTATAAGTATTAATAATTAGCTGCTGCAGTACTTATTATTTTATAAAAGAGCTCCCAAGGATTCATATTTTTCTTTGCCCTTTCTTATCATTCTTGCCATGTAAACCACATAATGTGCCATAAAAGAGTCATAGGGATTTGCTGCGTCAAATTTTTGCTTAATTTTAAGTATCCAGTCCAGTGATCAAGTATCTACCATATTCTATCTTTCCCTATATACCCTCAGTCAAAGGGAGTTGAAACATATGCTTTGTTGATGACTAAAAGTGACTTGGCAAGATTAGATCATATTAAAGGAAAATTTTGCTTTGAGCATTGCTGGAATTAGATCAAGATTTACAATGTAATTGCATGAAAGAAATATTTGAGAGTGCATGTTGATAAGTCTTCTTAGCTTGCCCTAGGAGGGGACCATTTATCCCTATTTATAGGCTGGAAGATCACACCACTTGACCGTTCAACGTCATTTCAACTACAGTACTGACCTAGAAATACGTGCCACCATCTAGAGTTCTAGTTCCCTGATTGGTCATTGAGGTCGGCCATCCAAGTCATCACAATCCCTTTGTTGCAGCTATGGCATTGTTTGATTGTAATTGGTTGAAAATGAGGTGCTGACGTCATAATTGCCATGTGTCATGCAGAGAGTGGTTGATGGCAAGGTGAGGCAATGTAGCAGTAAATATAAATCATGATGTCCCTGTAAATTATGGTGGCAATTTGTCCGATCTGATCTTGTATTGGGATGTCCGATCTTGCGGTACAATATTCTGAAATATTTATTTAATAAGGTGTTAGGTCCCCCAACATGCTTCATGGTCTCTTTTCCTGTCATTGCATTTATGGGTAGTCTTTCTTTGTTGCTGATATAGTGAAATGTGGACTGGGTTACATTTTCATGTGACATAATTTCCGAAGTAACAGTTTACTCTTTAGTGGATTTGTAGTAAGAAGGCGTCGGCCTAACCCGAATTTTCATGATCTCGTTGTCTTATCACAGATGCAATAATCAATCCTAATTTCATATAATTTGGACGTAGAAGTCTTTCAACGCCAGACGTCAAGTTATACTCCCAGTATTGATATCCAATCTATTTCCTGTGCCTGTAATCCAGACAGTATAGACTTTTAGAAGACCCCTGTCCTACAGTTTGAGGAAATTGTGTAATGAATTTGTTGGAATTATGGATCAAAAGCTTTATCATTAAAGCTCAGAGTTGTGTGTCGAGGGAGGAGGTGAAAAACAAGATTTAACATGGCAAAAAGAAAGCAATAAACTCTGGTTTTCTTACCAGAAAACCAGAGGAGAAGAGAAGCTTTGGAAGCTACATTTTTGATAGATTATCTTCTAATTTTCGAGTTCTACAATGGCCACATAAATAGACCAACTTCCTAGACTTTCAATCAACTTTTCTATCAACTATAGTACCTATTATATACTAGGCTATCTATCATAGCATACTCCACTTGGAATAGCCCATACTTAGTCTAACTTTTACACAATAAACTAGTTAGACATCAACTAAAATACACAACTAAATTAAAACCGAAATATACTTGTGGTTGACAACTAAATTGTCACACCTAACTTCAATAGAATTCTCTTGTTGATCAGCTTCTGTGGTCCATTGATCTTTAGTTAGTTAGTTTATTAATATATAACTTCTGTTTCGTTCATTTTTTTAAGATTAATTATCATTCTTTCTACTTTTTTCAGATGATTAATTTATAGTGACTATAGTGGGAGTACACAGTTTGTGAACTACATGCTCTCAGTCTTAATTGTATTCAGTTCATAGTTCTCAACACCCTGTCATCCAATTTCTCCTTAGAGAATGAATTTGATTTTCTTCAAGATGGAAATGTAATACTATCCAATGTACGAGTGATCTCCTTATGTCGGTCTCAGTTTGTGCTGAGACACACTAGGCAATAATCATCTGTCAATCTTTGTGCTGAGACACATCCAATTTTTTTCATATTTAAGTGATGTGGGATTTCACTCTTAACAATGAATACATTTCTTTCTTATATTTAATATCAGGATGAATGGTCGAGAATTTTCTCCCATATAGTTTGAAGGCTCCGTATCTTGGAGTTATATTGAAAGGACAGCAGGAAAACCCTGATGGAGTTCTGCTAGTGGCATTCAAAATTTTCGAATTTGCTCTCTCTCTCTCTCTCTCTTTGTTCCATCGTGAACAGCTCCACCACTACCCGAGCGGTGAAGTCTGGGCTTCTTGCATTGAGGGACCGGACTCCCCTACGTACCAACAGACTGAAGTTATCCAGGTGGGCCTTCTTTGCTCCCCTTTTATTTAGCTTTGTGTCTAATCGAGCATACCGAATATGTCTTCACATATTTGTTTTCGATATGCGAAGAGAAAACCATTTCCAATAGGGGAGCACAGTTTTGTTTGTGTACATCCCTGGCTAGGGCTTGGAGCATCAGGGAACAGTCTATTAAACTTGGCAGAAGGAATGGTTAGCAGCTTTAATGCCAATATTTGCTCAAACCAAGAAAACGCACGAAGACCATTGCCTACAGAAGGTGCACAAGACATGGGTAGTCTTTCTTTGTTGCTAATACAGTGAGATGTGGACTGGGTTATTATTTTTGGTTTTAAACAAACTGCTTTCAGTGGGACAGTGTCGTGGCATAATTTCCGAAGTAACAGTTTACTCAGTCATGAATTTGTAGTAAGAAAGCGTAAGTCTAAACAGATTTTTTCACGATCTTCTTGTCTTAATAAAGAAGCAATAATCTCTTAGTTCCAAAAACAATCTAAATAGAGGATTGAACATGTGCTGAAGAGGTTTGGTAGCTACATTATATTCCCCAATGGACAGCAAGAATTATGCAGCAGAGGCAGGTCAGTTGAAGTAAAATTTCAAGTACCTCAAGGTACAAAATCGAAGTTGAAAAATCTTTGGAAAAAACAGATTGCTCGGAGGATATAAATCAACTAATATCTCAAATATGTAGCTATGGATAAATATAGATGTTAACTTGTCTGATATAATTCAAAAGGTTGAATTGAGTGTTCTGAAAAACTTATTCGGCAGCATTATGGCCTCAGGGACTGAGAAATGTAAATAAATCTTTATGCGCTATTCCTCTCGTTTAGTTGAAAGACAAGAAACGATATCAGGAGTAGCAAACCCATGCGGATCTGCATTCTGCAACTAGAAAAGATCCCGACTCGCTCGTCAATCAGAGAAATCCATGCCATGCCCTGATACTTTGAAGTTCGACCTCCACAATTGGATGGGGATTCTGAAGCATTTCCCTCCCACTGCCTGAAAGTCCTTCACTGTTATCATATTCTCCAATATGTTCACAGGGAATCCATTTCAAGAATCAGACAGTTCAATATATAGTATATACTGAATAATGCCTTGGTGTTATTTCTCCGAGCTATATCAAAGTCTAAGATATCTGTTGCGTTTTCTCTATCGCAAGTATACAATATCGCAATAAAAAATATAGTGGACCTTTGAGTTCGAATTATCAAACTCACGAGAACTATACTTTAATGCTTAATTTATTATTTCTAACTCTTATTTTATGAAAATAAACAGAGAATTGTGACGTATTGTGATTTTTTATATAACTAATTGAAAATAAGCGAATGCACACAAAGCTCAATTTAGTGTTACAAATATGGAAATAGATACAAGGGCTTCACAATTTCATTTATTGATAATCTTTAAATCTTAATTCAAGATGCATAACCTAATGTAGTGTTCGATCAAATTCTTCAGTTGTATTCAATTTACCCATTTTCGAGTTCTCATTGAGCCTATTTCATATCTATACGTGCATTAATCTTAGTTAAATGCATTATTTGTTCTAAGAATTCATATAACGACCGCAATAATTAGTATATGTATCTCTCTACACATTATACTAAATTACTGAATTTTATTATGCAATCTAAATTTAAAATTCACCTCCCGATTCATAATAAATTCACAAAACCATTGAATTAGTGATCAGATAATTCAAAGCATTAAATACATGAATGAAATCAACACGTAAACTTTTAAAGAACTATCTTTAATAAAAGAAATAAAGGGCCATCAAATAGATTAAATTGTTCGCCTTAATATAAGGTTTATCTACTCATGATAGATAAATAAAAACAAATAATAATAATAATAATAATAGAGTACATCATCGAATTTTGAATTAAGATGTAGAGTAGTGAAGTGAATGAATCTTTCACCAAGTTTCTCTTCTCGTTCAAAATCTTTATTTCAAACCCTTCAATTATTGTTTTTCTCCTCTTGAGTTTGCTCTCTAATTCTTAAATTGTATTTTGTATATTTCAATGTGTGGAATTCTCCTCAAAAATGTTAAAAACATGTATTTTTTACATTCCTCCCCACGTTTGTGTTGAATGTAGGGCTTTTATGGTTTTTAAAAGGGGCCAAAAACACCCTAACTATACCCAGGAGACGCCTAGGTACCATGACGCTGCAAAGACAGAGAGGTGGTGCCGCGGTGCCACTTCCGTGGAAAATTTCAGCACTGCACCTCCTTTAGTATTTTGATAATAACTTTCTCTCTCGATATTCGATTGAAGTCATTTAAATTGGATTGTAAAGATAACTAAAAGGGCTACAATTTTATTAGAAGTAACTCTTTTCCAATTCAAATGTTTACTGGGCCAAAAATAGGTCTCGATCTCCAGCTGAAAATTTAAAACATCCTCGTGTGATAGAAAATTGATTTGTGAAGTTTTTTTTAGCCATATTTTACTTATTTTGACTTCTAATTGCATCTGAATGACCCTTAGCATTCTCAAATTTTCATCGAGAAATACGACACAACTTTTGAGTATTTACACTGTAGTTCTCAAACTTTGCATCTTGCCATATTTTTTTGTCAATTTTTGTTTTTTTTCTTTCAGTTCCACTTCTATTCATTGAAAACACCTAATAAGCAAAATATACAATAAAATAAGCCATAATTGTTCAAAATGAACTATTAAATGTCTATATTTTTAGGTCCAAATAAATGTATAAAATATATTTATTATTAACTATTAATTTTGACCATATATTTTATGGGATTTATAACTTTTCAACCATAAATTTCATCAGCTTATATCAAAATCTACTAAAAATGATTTTATTCCCCACTGGGAGCATAGTAATATAATAGATACTCACTGACGATGATGTACTTATTAACAAGACTTTTGGTGCTTTTGATTGAAATTAACATTGTTGGTTATTTTGATTAAAATTAACATATGTTGGTGATTTTGATTAAAATTAACATATGTTGGTGATTCAAACGAAATCACTATTAATAATACTATTAACGATCACCAACATACATTCGTCAGAGATTATCGATAACATCGGGATTCACCAACGAAAGATGTCAAAGTCACTCATAAAATATTATTGCTTCTATATATTTTATTTTTATTACAAAATGGCAAATAAGTTAAAATATCTCTTTACTCATTCTTTATAATATTATGGACTTATAAGGTAATAATTTGACTTTATTTGTTCCCAACAAAATTTCAATTAGTATTTTAATTTATATTCTTATTAATTTATTTATTGATGAAATTTTATTTCATAAATTAATTTTGTTAAAATATTTATGATTTACAATTACTAACTAAAAAATCGTTTGTAGTTTTTATTTAATTTTCTTACCAACACATTTTTTTTTTCATAAGAAAAGGACAGAAAAGATAAAAAATAATATATATAAAAGATACTCTCTTTTTCACAAATCTCACGCCACAACATTTCCCTGCACCAATACGCACCCAAATCTAATTTTCGGGGAATTTCAGTCACCCGCATTTCTGCTTCACCGAATTGATACACATTGAACATTCTGCTTAAAATCCTTAAGCAGATTTAGTAATTACACATTTTAATTTTGCACCTACGTATAAATATTAATTGACTTCCAGATTTCGTTAACCCCTTATTGTAGATCTATCAGTTTCAAAAACTCTCCAGAGTTCTGGAGAATAACCATGGTTTCGACAAGTAAAATCAAATCCGTTGATTTTTACAGGTAAGGTTTTTTTTCTTCCTTCTATTTTTTATTTTTATTTTGATGAATTTGTTTGGAAAGCTTTATGGTCAAATTTCAATGTGACGAATCTCTAAGTTTGGTATCATATTTTGCCCTAAAACCCATCAATTATTTGCTGTGTCTCGACTTTTAGTCTATGTTTTTTCTACGTTTTGGTTCATTCTGTAATTATTTTTGGATGAGATGCACTGTTTTATTTATCGTGCTTAGGTGGTGGATTGTGGGTCGCAGTGAATGTAAATTGATTCTGCACTTGGTGAGTTCATAAGAGGATCCAGTTAAAAACTTTCATCACTTGGAATACGGTCCAGTGAAATGGAATAAATTCACTTGAAAATGCCATTTTACTATTCAAATGGGATGCCTGGAAATGGGGTTGTTTGCTGCCGTAGGCTGTAAATTTATTTAGTCAAAAAATGTAGTGGACGGTGTGGTGCATTGGTGGACCTGAAAAAAGGGATACTCAAGATAATAAGTTGCAATTTTTCTGAATGTTTTAGGAGTAAATCGGAAATAATTGGTATTACGTAAATGGCCTAGATTGACAATTGAGGAATTTGGCAATATAGTCATTGTCTTATAACTACCATTTTACCTCTTTAATTGTTGGAATATTTTCACTGTCAACCAACCAGTTTTTCCTTAAAAGCCCCTTTCCATATCTTATCATTTTAGTAATGCTTTCGTTTTTTTTCCTGGTCTGCGATTATGCCAGGAACAATTTTCTTTTTTCTATGTTGTTTCTTAACAATATAATATTACTTTGAATGTCTGCAGCTTTATGAATAATTTGTCATGCCTGTTACGCTTTCAAGTGTACCTGGCACGTTTACTTCTATTCTAGATCTAGCACTTAGACATTGCAAAGGAACTTTGGGGCTTGTATATTGATTGTATCTTAAGCTGCCATGCCCATCTTCAGACTGTTTTTCAACATTTAACACAAATATTGCATGCTTAAAAAGATCTTAAATATACATTCCAAATAGACTTCTCGCTTTCTCTCTGGTATATTGTGTCTGACAATGGCATTAAGGTTAGTTCTGCACTGTTGAAAGCCATCAAAGTTGGCCCACTCCATGACAGAGAGATGTAGTTACCATGGATTGTTCTCTGGTTGAGGCTGTTTTGCTGGAAATTTTAGAACTTCGGTAGCTCCTTTCAATCTGGCCCCTTGTATAGCAATACTAGGTTTTGATAAGATAAATTGTGATGTATTTCATGAAGTGATTAGAAATAGCTTGATGTTAGGAGATAACTTATTGCGTCTCAAAGTAAGAGGCTGAATGTAGCTAAGCCTAGTTTGTTGCCATATGATAAGAGTTTCAAGAATATTGGAGACATCCCCAAACCTACTGTCACTTTTTGGGAACCTGGAGGAAAACTGACTTTTGATTTAGTACCCACAGTCAACCACTGATATTTGTGATTCATAATTGAAATTTTATTTGTGAAGGAGAAAGATGAAAAATGAGACATTGACTAGCTTAGTTGTCGACCACTTTCTTTCAATCCTTCCAAAAAATAATTCTATTTAGCGAACTTTTGAATTAAAGAGCTAAGAGTAATAAAATTCAAATTCAGCATTCCTATTTCAGTTTTATTGACATTAAATGAAAATGTTGTGTTGCTAATGATGCTGCATGCTGACAATTGATGGCACTTGGAGTTTCTTACTTTTTTCTTTTTTTCTTTTCTTTGCAGAAAAATTCCCAGAGATTTGACTGAAGCATCTTTATCAGGTGCTGGGTTGTCAATTATAGCTGCCTTTTCCATGATCTTTCTTTTTGGAATGGTAGGAAGCTGACTCCTTCCTGGTCAATCATTAACAGCTTTATGAGCAGCTAGATTTATCACAAAATAAATATTTCTATCATTATCTAAAATTATTCAGCAAAGATTGCTTTACATTGTAAGTTTTGCTGGCAGTTATAGGCTGTTCTCTGTCTGCCTGTGTTATATGCAGGAACTAAATGATTATTTGACAGTGAGTACCTCTACATCAATTATAGTTGACAAGAGTTCTGATGGAGACTTCTTACGAATTGATTTCAATCTGAGGTAAAAATTGCTTGTTTAATAATATCTAACATCCGGTGAATATGGCATGGCAAATATTTTCACATTTAGCTTTTCTTATTGCTAACCCCTTCCTGTTCGGTATGTTCAGTGTGAGACTAGTTAGATTGGAGGCTTGCTTTATTCATAAAAAATACGTGGTATATCAGTGGGCCATTCACAACCATTTGTTATCGTTTTCACCTTTCTTTTTGAAATATGGGAAAGGAAAACATGTTGGATGTTTTCCTCTGTCTAAGTGTATTATTCTTATTCTAAAATAGTACAACTCAAATATATGTTCTTTCTCTCATTTTTTTTTTTAAATTTTTAAATGAAGAAAAATGCATTGTGGGAAATCTGAATTCACTTCACTGCAGCAATAAAACTATTTGGTAACTGATGAGTTCCTTTCATAATAATTATTGAAACCCTAAAATACCATTTTTTTTCTTCATCGGTCATAATATAGATATTCCTAAGTCAAACTTGGAAATGGAAAACAGTGAAAAATGAATTATGGGAATTCTAAATGCACTTAACTGCAGCAGCAACCTATTTGGTAACTGGCAAGTTCCTTTATTTCATTATTGAAACCTTAAAATTGGCAATTTTTTCCTCACCAGTCATAATATAGATATTGTTACATCAAAGTTTGCTTCCATTATCATGTATAAAACTAGAAGTTTGGAACCAAAACTTGAAATACTATCTTTATAATCTTTATATGACACTACATCTCTCATTCCTCAACCTGTTTTTACAAGCAGTTTTCAAAAATATAAAAAGTACTGTCACGGTTAAAATTGTATATATTTTTCATTTTTATGTTGTAAATTATATTTGTTTTTGTTAATTTTGCCATGTTGAAAATGTAATTCCCAGCATGTTGGCAACGTGTCGATGGCACGGCCATCTCACAAAACCAAAATTTAATTTTGACACGCCACTGTCATTTTCGACATAGAGCTGCGACGTGTTGATGTCTAACACTATCTTTTTCAGCATATCAGCAATGAGTTCATGACGCGGCCAACTTATAAAACCAAAACTTAATTTTGATACGCACTGTCATTTTCGACATAGATCAGCAACGTGTCGGTATTCGACACAATATCTTTTCCAACATATCGGCAATGTTTTGATGACGTGTCTAACTTTACAAAATAAAAATAATAATTTGGACATGCCTGTCATGTCGGTGATGTGTCGGAGTCCGACACAATGCTTGTCGGTAATGTGTCTAATTGTACAAAGTCAGAAATAATTCGGGCATGTCACCTGGGTTGCTGACACGTGTTGGTGACATATTGGTGTTGTCTGCTGTGTAAGCGTCGGACACTTAATTGTCGGTTTTGGAAGGGTGTCAGTGCAACCTTGTATATTCCATTATTTTGTTCTATTTACTTTACTCGAAAGTCGCCATACACTTTTAGAAAACTTTACTAATAGATGTCCCTAAAAAATGCCACCTTTGGTCCTCCATTTTCTGACTAGATTGAAGGCGATAATCTGTTTATGCTCCTATATTTTTCTATCTGTTTTTTATACTCTTGATTCTATCGGCCTTTTAGATTGAAGCTCTATCTTATAGAGACACGATGGAATTTTCTATTGCCCTTTGACTAATAAAGTGCTTTCTATCATGGATACATTATTATATTAAACTGGAATTTTTCTTTGGGTAGCCGTTCCTCACGTCTCTTTCTCGTGCTTTAACTAATTGATTTCTTCACTTTCTAGTGTGTCTTTCCGTTAAATCTATATTGACTATTTCTTTATATTATCTGGTAGTTTTCCAGCACTATCTTGTGAATTTGCATCCATTGATGTCAGCGATGTCTTGGGAACAGTAAGTTTCATCCATTGATTCTTTCACATACATATCTTTTTTCTTCATGTATTGAGAAGGACAAGAAATTTAAATATAGCTCATTTTCTTCTATGGTTTCTAGTTTGTCAAAAATTCTCATTTTGCAACCTGTTCGTTTAGTATATTGCTGAACTGGTGTCCTATTTTTTCCAGAATAGGTTAAATATAAGTAAAACTGTCCGCAAGCACTCAATAGATTCAAACTTAAAGCCTACTGGCTCTGAGTTTCAATCAGGACAAATTTCAACAGCAATTAAGCATGACGAGGAAGTTGACGAAGAACATGGTGAAGGTTCTGTGACACTTAATTCACACAATTTTGACAGAGTTTCACATCAGTAAGTGGATTGTGCTTGACAGCCTTGTGTTCTGATTCCTATCTTTGTTTTGTTATTACATCTGCATGTTTGATGTTTACTCATGCAGTAGACTTCTGATAATTCAAAATATTGCTTTGACAGGCACTCTATTTTGGTAGTAAATTTCTATGCGCCTTGGTGCTACTGGAGCAACCGCTTGGTAATCTATATCTTTTTTCTATCCTTGCCGGCAGTGTTACTCAATTTTCATCTATTTTGAACTGTTCGCTCCTGCAATGAATGAGAATATTAATGTATGATTATAGATTGACCAACACTTTTCTTTCTCCATGGTTGTTTCAGAAACCTTCATGGGAGAAAGCAGCCAAAATTATAAGAGAAAGGTCGAATTCTTGCTGTATTTTATTGTTTTTAAACTGAGAATATGACCGCATTCACAGTATTCTCTACATTGTGAAAATAGACATTTTATTGATATATTCCATTCAAAAGCTCATCTACAACATCAATTTTAGATATGACCCAGAATTTGATGGACGTATTCTTTTGGGAAAGATTGATTGCACTGAAGAAGTTGAGTTGTGTAGAAGGTACTTTTTGATAAAGCTTTTACTTGTTCAATAAATTATTAGTCAGTTAAATAGTAGCTCTTTCTTATTTTTTGTTTGCATAAGGAGTATCTTGACTTTGATTGATCCTCGTGTTTTATAATTCTTTTATAAAGTAAACGTGTTGTTTCTGTATTTTAAGAGGAAGATTGAAGAATGTGGTTGTAGGCACTTTTGGGCATGAATTGGCACATGATAAGTTGTATAATTATGTTGCTACATTAAGTTGTAGAGAAATTTACTTACATAATCTCTCAAGTCTCAACTGAGGTGTATGAAGGATAAAAACCAAAGAATTTTTCTTCATAACAGCGAGATCGTAGAGGCATGGAAGTTAGCAACATGTCACGCTATACTGAATAGAGAAATATTAGCTATATTGGAAGTATCTGAGTTTCAGACGTATTATAGATGATGATGTTTAGATGGATGCATGATCATACTAGAATGGATGAAATTACACACTCATGAGTACACTAAGTTACTAGAATATTTTGCTGCATATTGTTACTCGGCATCGATTTCTGCAGAGTTATTACCATGACCAAAATCTTGCTTGACAATCATTTTGGCATTTTGACTTTTTATATCCGTCTGCATTTTTCTTTATTGCTTGCTTCTTATAGAGTCCCCATGTAAAACCCATATTCCTATGCTGTTTTGTTGCATGCCAGCAAGCCTTATGCCTTTCTGAATTGTTGAACCAGCGATCAGTTGCTAATGTTACTTTTCTTGCTGTGGTGCTTTTCCTTGGCCCTTTCTTCCCTGTGCTTAAACAGTCTCTTATTAATGAATGTTCAGGAATCACATACAAGGGTATCCATCTATTCGCATCTTCCGCAAGGGAAGTGATGTCAGGTAAATAGTTGACTCTTTTGCCAATTCTTGTCAGACTTTTCTGTAATTCTTTCAGATTTGTTGTTACTTGAATAGAGTTTTCTTTAGATCCTATTTTTTAAACTGTACCCATAAAGTCAAAGTTCAGCTTTTAACCTTAAAAGGGGAAATTGGTGCTGGACTATAAACTGGACTTAACATGCCAACCTACTACTAAGCTGGGTATGTTGTCTAGCTTTTGCTTAATTATGGTGGTCTTATACTTAGTAAATATCCTTCCGTTTAGGGGTGCCATCACCTAGAGCAGGGGTAAAAGGCAATGACCAACAACAGTTAGTGGTCTCTTTTATATGGGTAGCCGCTTTGTGAAAATAATTCCTTCTTGAAACAAATTGTTTTGTCCTAGCACTTGTGCTACATGAAGACTTCAGTACGTTTATATGAATGATCTTTTCTAAATAATTAATTCATTTTGCATACTTTTCTGTAATTATCAGCTTATATCTTATTTAAATTTCCTCATTTGTTTGCTGTTGGGTTTCTGTTTGACACAGAGACGATCATGGCCACCATGAGCACGAGTCATATTATGGGGATCGGGATACGGATAGCTTAGTTAAGGTGAGACTTTTGACAGTATTAATTGGAAAGTTAATTTGGGTGGGAAAATTGCAAGATGAGGAAAGAAGGGAATAAATAGACACTATGAAGAGAGACGTGTGGGGTGGGGTGGGGTGGGGGGGGATATTCTTGCATAAATTGCTGATTGGCATATGATACCGTGATTATCTGGCAAAATAATTGGGTTTGATCCTTGCAGACGATGGAGGATATGGTAGCTTCTATTTCTTTGCAGTCACAAAGTGCTTCAGATAGTCAGCCGTCCAAGATGACAGATGATGCCAAAAGACCTGCACCTTTAACAGGAGGATGTAGAATTGACGGTTTTGTACGGGTAAAGAAGGTATTGTTTACATAAATTATAGTCCGTGATTCTTTTGTTGGAACATTGTCCTGTCATTAACTATTTAACAGGAGGATGTAGAATTAAGGGTACATGTAGTAAGATATTGATTATATAAATTATAGTCATAATTCTTTCATTGGGACATTATTCTGTCCTTAACTACTTATGGTACAAAGATTGTTTGTTCATCTTATGTACGATCTTGAGTTTGTCTTGTGTTGTGCAGGTTCCTGGAAACCTTATCATATCAGCTCGTTCAGCTTCCCATTCTTTTGATGCTTCTCAGATGAACATGTCACATGTTATTTCCCACTTTTCTTTCGGTAAAAAGATCTCACCAAGGGTAATGAGTGACATGAAGCAAGTGCTGCCATATCTTGGAGGAAGCCATGATCGGTTGGATGGCATGCGATATATCAGTAATCCAAGTGATTCAAATGCAAATGTTACTGTAAGTTTTGTGTCTCTTATATGCATTGTTTCTCCTCTCTCATTTGCCATTCGTTTTTATGTTATATTTTTTCAGCATGCTTCTACCGTTGCCATTGCCATTGCCATTATCCACCCTCATTCTCTTTTCTTCCCAAGGTCTATAAAAAATGAGTACACTTCTGGATACTTGCAATTTAGCTTTTTAGCGATGGTTCAAATAGAAACAGACGTGTTAAAATTTTGTTGGTCTATCAGCCTTACACCTGATTTGTTATTGAGCTTCATGCTGATGAACCAATTTGCGCATTTGAGTTTTTAAAACTTGCTGATGATTTTGTAATATATCTGCTATTGTGCACTTGCAGATAGAGCACTATCTTCAAGTCGTAAAAACTGAGGTGATGACAAGATCTTATAAATTAGTCGAGGATTATGAGTACACTGCCCACAGCAGTCTGGTCCACAGCCTTGACATCCCAGTTGCCAAATTTCACTTTGAGCTATCTCCGATGCAGGTTTTGAACCAATTTATTTAGAGTGTGTTTGATAGAGATTATTTGGGAAAAATGAATTTTGAATTAGTGATATGATGGGAAATGTGTGGTTGAAAAAGAAGGAAAAGTTATTGATGTGATGAAAAATATTATTTTATTGAAAAATGTGTGGTTGAAAATGAGTAGAAGAATGAGAATGAAAATGAAAATGTGGGTCAAACGGGGCCTTAAATCATTCACATTAAAGATTGCATTATAGAGTCGTTCTCCATTTGCTTCATCTCCTTCTTCTTTTACTAGGTCTTAATAACTGAAAAATCGAAGTCTTTTTCGCACTTCATTACAAACGTCTGTGCCATTATTGGAGGTATTTTTACGGTAGGTTTTCTCGCCCCCTCCTTTCTCTTCTCGGGGTTTTTGTCATTACTGTGTGGCGCTGACTTTAATATTTGCGGTTTCAGGTTGCTGGAATATTGGACTCAGTGCTTCACAACACCTTAAGACTGATGAAAAAAGTTGAATTGGGGAAACACTTCTGAAAGAAAGTTGGAATTAGGCAGCCGGCAGGTGCATTAAAGAATATCAATTAGTGTGCACATTTTTTTATAGATGAATATGTATTTTGTTATTCAGAATTTTTGCAAGCAAGCACGAGAATCGCCCTGTTATCTTCGCTTTGGTGGAGGTTATATTATGCAAAACTGCCTTGAGGCAAACTTTGGCCCTGTTTGGTTTGGATTAAAAAAAAAAAAAAAAAAAAAATTAGATTTTCAGTTAAGTTTGATGAAAGTTGGTGAAATGTATGGTTAAAAAGTCGATAAAAGTTGTAGGTTTCATGAAATGTGTGTTTGAAAATGAGTTTTAAAAAATCAAGATTGTTTGAGTTTTAACTTCCGTTGTGCATCGCCGTTAACCATAACAAACTATTATCTTCCTTAAAGGATGTATGAAACTAATGAACAAAAGGGTAATACTACTAACCGTCGGTAGGCTGTGATTCGTTTCCTCTGATTTGGATCATCATTTTGCAAACAACTATCACATTTAAAGGGTTTTGGGGATCGATTCTTTCAAGAAACATGAGCAACTTTACATTACGTGAGTGTTCTAAGGAAAAAGACGAAGTCCAAAATGTGGTAGGGATTTGAAATAATAGAAATGGTTTTATTTGATTGCACCATTGTGCTAATTGGTCAAAAGTTGGTCAATTGTTGATTTTAGGGGTTAACCGACGGCTTTTTGGGACGAAAATCGTCGATGACCTAACATTGCATAGTGTTTTAAAGATTCGGAACTTGAGATGCAAAATTAAAAAGTTCGAAACTTGTATATTTTTTAAAGGTTTGAAACATCAGTTGCAATTTAATTTAAATTGATTAAACTTTATTTGTAATCGTCAAAATCACTACTTTATAAACTTTGACAAATACGCGCCGCCGCCGGCTCGGTGGATAATTTCCTCTTCCGCCACAAGTGTAGTAGGCTAATGGGCCTGACATGGATGTTCAGCCCCAATTACCCATACTGATCACACCCTGGGCTTAGTCTCTTCAAGGGACAGGGACAACTAAGGTAGGGCCCAAACACTTCAAACTCAACTGGTCTGCCCGCCCGCCCGGTCCATATTTACAATGGTCCGAACCCGACAAATCCATCCACTCGCGACGTTAGGCGCGTTCTGTCAACTCTCCATCCTTCTTTTCTTTCTCTAATTCTCTATGAAACACCCGCGAATCATGGCAAGTGGTCACTGAGTCCCTCGATCCTTCGTCTTTTTCGCTTCACGCACAGCACCTGCATATATTTTAGAGAGACGCATGAAACGGGCATTGTTTGTGTATGTGTTTTCGGGCCGGGTCGAATATCTGTAAATCTACCTCATTCTTCAACCTGCCCTTCTGCTAAATAAATTAAAGAAGAAAAACAAAGCATGATTTAGAGCCAAAAAGAAGTTTTTTTTCCTTGTATTTATATATCCCTCGAATCTTTGTAAAAAGGAACGCCAGCTATTGATCTGGGGCCTTAGAAATGTTTTTCTTCTAACTTTGTGATCTGGTTTTTGGGAATTTCAGCTAATTTTTGCTGGTTCTTCAGTTTCCTTTGGGAGATTCATTAAAGTTTCTTTGTTATTTTTTAAGAAAATAAATTGAGAAAATGTGGAGGAACCCTGGAGCTCCTGTTGATTCTTATTATGAAGTCCGGCCTGAATGCACTGATGTTCCCAAAACCAAGTTCAGAATCAAGGTTTACTCATTATTTCTGATATTCGATTTTCCCTTTTACTAGATTGTCAGTTCCAATTGGTGTAAACCTACATTGATGCTGGAAATGATTAATAATTTTTTTGACATTACAAATTCTCTCAAACTTATCAAACAAAATGGTCATTGCTTCTGTATCACTATGACGGGTAAAGTGTTAAGTGTTAACCATGTTATTAAAATATGGATGAATTTGATCAAGAACATGGAAGTTTTTTATGTCACGATTTGACGAGGGTGTATTGTTCTTGGTTCCTGTCCAATTATCCAGATTTTCTTGCAAAGAGTATGGATGGAGGTTACTTTGGATTTAGGTTGCTATAAGTTTGTAAAGTTGGTTTTTGATGATATTCCTATGACTGGTTGAACCAATGACTCAAATTCTGATTTACAAGGATATGTGAACTGAGGGTTTAGATGACTAGTGCTACACTAAAGTATAGTGATGCACAAACAAAATTTTAGGCTACCGAATCTTGAACTAGGTTTCGGCGTTGAGCATATATATTATCTACAGATATCTCCAAAAGTTAACTGCAAAAGTATTTTTTTCAATAGATTTTTCTCTTTTAACGCTTGACAACATTTAACCTTGGTATATCATTTTAGGAAAACTCAAACTATGTCCTGTCCAATAAGGCAATCTTGTTGAAGAACGGTATGTTCTTCTCAATCCAAATGCATTTTTAAAGGTGAAAGGGTGGACAAGATGTTGTCTTCTCAATACCAGTTTCCAAGCTTCTGGATGTGGTGAATATCTGTAGTAGCTTGAGATATGTAGTAAGAAATGGAAATTTTTAGAGGCATAATGAACTGAAAAAGATTGTCAGATGTCTCTTTAGTTGTAATGCATGGGAAGTCTTTTCTAGGAAAAATTCAGTTCTCTTCTCTTCCCTAATAGAAGGCTTGGAGCCACGCTGAGTTGTATTGCCTCACAGAGGAAGGCAGTGGACAAACAGTTTCTGGCTTGTTAAGGTGTCTATACTTTGGAAAAGTACAAGCTTCGAAGGGAAAAGAGAGTTCAGGGTCCTAGATGGGCTAAGATATTCTATATCATGAGGTTGCTAGAGAAGTCTGTTCTTTCTTTCTTTTTTTCTTCTTACTCATTCTTGAGTTTGTTCAAAGTAAGCTTCAAATTGATTGTCTAAAACAAAGGTGTAGTACTTGAAGGCCCTTCACAGAGCAGAAAAGAGGATGAGAGTGTTAACAGTGCAAACTGATTGAGGAACCATGTTTGCTTGCATATGTGATACATTCGGATACACAATGGATTGCCATTGAGAGGCCTGATGACTGTCTTCCAGAACTGTGTTTATTCAACTACGGGATTTCCATTTTTTTCAGACATTTGAGTATATTCTCTTCCTCCTATATTCTAGAAGTATTGATAGCATCTTGAAAATAGATACGTATTGCAAATTATATTTTGGAGAATAGGAGCGATCAAGTTCATTTAGTATAACTGAATAGCATGGCCACATTTATTTATTTTCCTTCTTTTTCCTTTAAATTTAGGGGATAGTCAAATTTTATCACCTTCACAAAATGAGTGAACTTCTTGATTAGAATCAATAAGAAGGTATAATTTTTTTTGGGTACTTTTTTAGAATAATCAGGCTGTGCAATTATCATTATTAAAGGTTTAACTTCCTCCACATCCCTTTCTTTGCATATGCTCAGTAGTTTCTGAGGGCTTGTACAATTGTCTGTATTTTTTATTAACCTAAATCAAGGGAGATACTACTAGGGCTAACAATGGCTTGTTTAGTAATATAGTTTAAGGAGAATGTGACTTCCCAAATCTGCTGACCATCCTTTATTAGAAATCACTCTTGGGTATATAAGTCCTATGAGAAAGAATATTTATTGGGCTAGATTCCCACCTGTGCCCATCAAAGTTGTCTTCCAGGATAGGTCTATTACTCGCCTTCTCCTAAAATGAGGCCACGACTATTGACCTTGCTTTTAAGCCTAAGATTTGAATAATCCGGTCTTGAATCTGATGGACTTCATTTATTCTTGATTTAAGCTTAGAAGCCTGTTTATTTAGACTTCTCGGGTTGACAACTAGAACTCTAGCTTGTTGGATGAGTCGAGATTTCCTTTAATGAATTTTATATATTTCAATATACCTTCTAAGTTAATAGGCATTTCTTTTTATACTAGGATTTTTTTAGGTATTCTTTTGAATTCTTTTAACTATTATTTCCCTTTAATTCATATTACGTGCAACATGCTTCCTGGCCTGAAATAACTTCTTTTTCTACATAATCAGGCTGGCAAAACTTTAAGTGCTCGGAAATGGCAAGCTGCTTTCTCTCCAGAAGGTCATCTTGATATAGGCAAAACACTAGGTCGAATTCAACGTGGGGTAAGATTTTCCCTTTTTAATGGAAAAATGCTACTTGTTTCCACCATGATAATCTTTCTTGGTTTGATCATCTAAAAGTGAATATAATCTGATGAAGACTATTTTGGTTGATAAGCAGTCATCTGGTTTTTCTTGGTTATGAAATATTCTATGCTGTATTTATAGCTGTACATGTGCTTTCTTTTCTGTCTGTGTTTCTTATCAAAAGGATTCTTTTATCAGTTTTAGATTTTTTACCCCTTTTGGAGTGACAATCTGAGCTTCATTAAATTTGATAAAATTCTTTCTTTTTCATGTCTTGGATCAGCCACAATACCACATTATTAGATCTTCCATGAACACGATAGAGTATTCTAAGTGCTTGTTTGGATAAAATAATAAGTTGCTGAAATTATTAAATAATAGAAATGAGTGGTGAATAAGTGGGTAATAGTTGTAGGTTCTACGAAATGTGTGGTTAAAATTAATATTTCACTTAGACCATTAAAATAAAAGGAAATTGTAATATCCCAAACATGCACTAGTATCGATTTTGAAACTAATGATTATCATAATGTATTTGTGGTGAATAGGGGATCCACCCATCAATTAGAGGTGAAGTATGGGAATTTTTACTGGGTTGTTATGATCCTAAGAGTACTTTTGATGAACGAGATGAAATACGGCAGCAAAGAAGGTAATCTGGTCTTTATTTCATTTTACTGCAACAATTAACATTCAGGTTAGCTTCATAGCATATTCAAATGAAAGACGTTATCTTGATCATTACTAACCAGAACAAATTCCTTCATTGCTGTAAAAGAAGCATTTTTAGCTGTATTTATAAGTGTGTACGTGCTGATGATAAGATTATCTGTCTGTCAGTTTGAAGGTTGTGGCATAAATGTATTATGGAGAGCTTTTACTTTTCTCTGCGAAGTTGCATGATTTAGTTTGTTCACCGCTGCACTCTCCTACCTATAAATATATTGAAGATATAATAAAATATTCAGAGGATAGACTTGATCCCTATATTTTTGGTGGGATACTTTTTGTTTCTCTTGTAATAAGTAGTGGAAAACATTTTAGTTTTGTTTGTCTGCATCATCTCAAGCGTACAGTTCCTTTTAGTCTCCATCCATCCCTCTCTACAGAACCTGCAAGATAAAAGGGGTGGTGGCTGGAAAATGTAATTGGGGGGTGTGGAGGAGAGGTTGGAAAAAGAATTATAATCCTTGAGTTTTTCAGATAGCATATTTTACCAAGGCATAAGAACCAATTATACAGTTTGATACTTGGTCATATTAATTCCTAACTTATATTCCTGTTGTTCTGTATCTCAATTTGGTCTAATATTCTAATATTTAAAATTTTAAGAATTATAAACACTGCTGCATTTTCAGACCTGATGACGTTAAATATATCTTAAATTATTTTTTGATTCCTTGCTTATACTTCAGAGTTCAGTATGCTGTGTTAAAAGATGAGTGTCAAATAATGTTTCCCTTGATTGGAAGTGGTAAATTAATCACTGCACCAGTAATCACGGAAGATGGCGAACCTATTTATGATCCTCTTGTACTTCAAGAGGCAAATGTTGGCAAAGTACCTACGTCTTCTTCTCAGAGAAATGGTAATTGTGGAGCTCTGAGCTTTCTTTCATATTACATTGCCAACCCAGGGGGATAACGACCAATTTTTTGCTTCATATAACTTATTAATTTGTTATATCCGGCAATAACAGAAGCTTTCAATGGTTTTGAAACAGTGAAAGAACCAAATACTCACTGTACTATGAGCAAGAAAGAAATTCAGTGGAAACTTACCTTACATCAAATAGGTGCGTAACTTATGTAAATTACACGTGTTCTTATGCTTATTCTGTAACATTTTCCTCTGGTGGTCTGTGGCAGAGCAAGTTATTTGCGTAGTTTATTCCTCAATTCAACATATATATGTTAGAGATTCGCAAACTGATTAGTGTCACCATCCTGATTATTGATAATAATCCCTATGTCCCATTTTGAAATGCTTGTTTGAGTTTGTACAGGAATTTAGATCTTATCATTAATGTTGTAAAACTTTCTACAAATTTGACTTGCAGAGGGGTCTAATAAGAAACTTAGTGAATTGATTTTTTTTATGACGAGAAGAAATCACGAGATGAGCAATTATATTGTAATCCATAACAAACTGTGGGAGGGGATAGTATGTTCTGTCTCATTAGTTGGAAATATGTCATACTATGTTATTTTCTGTTTCTTTTTTAAGTCCTAGTTTGTGATTTTTTATTCTTGACTTTTTATTTGTTCCAGGTCTAGACGTGGTCCGAACTGACAGGACGCTAGTGTTTTATGAGAAGCAAAAAAATTTGTCAAAACTTTGGGATATTCTGTCTGTTTATGCCTGGTTTGATAAAGATGTTGGCTACTGCCAAGGTGGGTAACAAAATAAATTCTTTTCAGGTATTAGGTCTCACTTAGCTCCTTTATCTGCTCCTGCTGTGTATACCTGAATTTGGTAGACAATTATGGATCCAGGTGTTCAAAACGTTATAGATTGTTTCTTCTGTACATTTCCTTGAATATAATTAACTTTCGGCCTTAACGTGGAAAGCACAGTTTTGTCAGTTCTGATGACGCCCCTTCTCTGGATGACCAATTGTAGAAGAGTTCAAATGGCAGATCCAATAGCACATAGTTATGTAGCTGGAAATAGTCATGCAAGTTTACATTAGTGTTAGGTGCTGAAAAATGATCACAAACTAAATTTTCTTCCATGTGCCTCTGGGCTTGATCTACTAACAAACCACGGACTTTCTGGAATTCTTCACCCCTTTATATGATGTTATCTTAGATTGGCAGATCATTTGGAACTAGTCCTATATCCAGTAACCACATAATGATGCTTATTCCAAAATTAATTGAGCAGGAATGAGTGACCTTTGCTCCCCTATGATAATGCTACTTGAAGAAGAAGCAGATGCATTTTGGTGCTTTGAACGTTTGATGCGCAGATTGGTAACATTTTTTAATCTATTTCCCTTTTTTTTTAAGCACTTTAAACGTTGTGCTTTCCAATTTTCATGTGTGAATCTCGTGATGTAAGGATTTCCTCTCCGTTACAAACTTAGAGTGTGTTTGGTGGAGATTTAAATTAGATTTTAATTGAAAAACTAGCCGCTAGTGGGTTCCATGCGTGAGATGAAAGTCAAGCATAACGGCTATATTTTCAATTAAAATTGGATTTTAATCTCTACCGAACAAGCCCTTATTATGTGAAACTGGAAACTTATTCCTAGTATTTTCTTTACTAGCGAACTTTTCTAAAAAGTTATTCATCACGCAATTTGACTTTTTTTGACATCCAAAATGTTCTCTATTCCCTGTTCTTTAAAGGAGAATTGCGTTTGAACCTTGTCCTCGTACTATGTAATGCTCAGGTGTAATAAAAGCTTCATTTCAGCTTAGCCTGGAATATAATAGAACTGTTTACACATAACAACTCTTACACGTATCTGACATGAATGTGAAAAATTGTGACCTCGATGAGCTCTTTTTTTTGCTACATTTGTGGCCCATGTACCTTCAAGATGAAACTAGTTGACTTTCTATTTCCTTTCTGTCATCATGCGGGACCCATCAACTATTTGTGTCATAAAATTTGAGAGAAGTGCTTGTTTGGATTTCATTTTAAGTGCTTTATTATTTAACGGTCAAAATCAAACTTTAATTTTATCCACATATTTCATAGGATCCACAACTGCTAACCACTTATCCACTATACATTTCTATCACATTATACTTTAGTAACTTATAATGAAATCCAAACAAGCACAAAGTCAAAGTTTGATTACCAAGTTGCATCCTACTTCAGATATACTTTTTGACTGATATCCTCTATTATATAAAATTCCTGCTCAATGCCCATGAATTTACATACAAGTGCATTGTGATTAAATATTTTTTAAGCGTCAGTTGGAACTAATCTCATAGTTATGCTATTTTGAAAATATCATGGGCATTGTGCACGCTTAGTAACCTCCTAGGATAAAATATTTCTCTTTGACCTATTAATCTTTGCAACCTTTGACAGAGACATATTCTTCTCTTTCTGGTTCTTGTTTGAAAAAGAGGCAGCAATAATTTTCTTTATATTTATATTTTATCCCTGGCGATTTTACTTTTGTTGGCCACAGAGATCTTGGTGTTCTTCTTTTAAGGGTGCTATTATTGGAACTGACATAAATTTGGGTTGAAAATATTTACTGTGAGATCAAGGTTCCTCAGTTACGTCTATATGCCCAAATAAATGGAAATTAGAATAAATGTATTTTTTGATATTATATTATTGCTGGAGAAAATTCTCATTGGAGGCCTTTTCTTTTACGGTAACAGTGACTGGGATGCAAGGAGAAATGACAAGTTTTAAAAATTCAAAAATTAGAAGGAAGCTGGTAGTCATGGCCTATAATAAAGAAACTTGATTTAATAATATGCTAAATTTGACCTTAATGGCCGAAAGAGCTGAAGAATGGAAGAAGATGGTTTTTGCATTGATTTACTTATTATGCTTTGTGGTTTAGGGTTTATTTCTTAATTGAAATACATTCAATTATTTGAAATCATACCATTGAGTTCTGATAGACTTTTATTTGCTTGGCATTTGTCTGCCTATTTCCATTTGTGAAAGAAATTTCTTATTCGCCATGTCACATTATAAATTTCTTACTTCTTGGGAGATACAATTTTTTGTCTGATATTTGCTATTCCTATTGCAAATTATGTTTCAGCTTCTTATGATAGTTATTTGAAATTTTAAAGCGAGGAAATTTCAGATGCACTGAGAGATCTGTAGGAGTGGAAACACAGCTCAGCAATCTAGCTTCAATAACACAAGTTATTGATCCTAAACTTCATCAGCACTTAGGTATAGTCTCTATCCATTGTCTTTTGCACATTATCTGTCATTTATTCTCCTTTACTTTTATAGTCAAATGTCTGTAAGATGGATGTAGTTGTCTACTTGTATTATAACGAATAACTATTGTCTTCAAGTCATTGTCAACAAGCAAGATTGTTGTTAAAACATGATCTTTCCAATTGTTAGTGCAGCACTGGATTAACATCTTTCGTGTTAGACTTGCATTGAAATTGTTTGTGCTTTAATCTTTACCGTAAACATTCCTATGCATTTTAATTACCCGAAGATAAAAAAATACGTTAACAAAGGGTAAAATCTTTGTTGGTGCCGATGGCTAAATACTAAATAAAAGTCACTGCATTGTAGATGTGTTCCTGCTTATTTCCTTCTTATTTATTCTAGGTTCTCATTTGAGAAAGTAACAGAGGTATTATTTCTTATCTTGGGAACAGAAACCCTTGGTGGAGGCGATTATCTGTTTGCTTTCAGAATGCTTATGGTTTTGTTTCGTCGAGAATTCTCTTTTGGGGATTCATTATACCTTTGGGAGGTAATGTCTGCATCCACTGACATTTGCTAATGCACCAATTACTTTCTTCATCATGCTTCACTACTGTCATTTATTTATATCTTGGCCAACGCAAGACATTGGTGTCAGTTATCATTCGCTTTCAGATGATAAATTTTTTGACACTTTAATGTGCTTTTTTCTTAAAAGTTTGTTGACAACATGTCTGTTATTATCAGCATGTATTTCTTGGCGTGAGTAGTAAGTTCTATTGTTTCTAAAACTCTGTTTGTTTTCTCCTTGCTTTCTTAACAGATGATGTGGGCCCTGGAGTATGATCCTGACTTATTTATCATGTACGAGGACCCTGAATTTGCTGGTGAAAAATCAGATGGATCTAAAGCAAAAGCAAAGTCGATTCGCCAGTGTGGAAAGTATGAAAGAGAAAACATGAAAAGTGGAGGCAAAAGTGCTGAAGCCCCTCTCCCAATTTCTGTTTTTCTTGTAGCTAGTGTTCTGAAAGATAAGAGTACCAAGTTGTTGACTGAAGCTCGAGGACTAGATGACGTTATAAAGGTTAGCTTGATGGATTCATAAATTTAACGCTTCTACTTTACAAGATAAATATTTTAATTAGCTATAGAATGCAGATCAAAATCATTACTACAGATGATATTGGTTTTTTGTCTCATGCTGACAGTTATTTTTTCAGACCCGAAAAACAAATCTAGTTTAACAACAAAAAAATGTTCATCAGTCACAAAATGGTTTGTGATGTAATTGATTAAATTTGGGTCACTTTGGATATAGTGGAAATTTCCTAGTGCTTATCAGCAATCTTTTCTGGTGTTCTCTGTTAAGACTATAATCTTTGTTTCTTTTATGGGTTTTTTTTTTCCTCTTCTTTTTTACTCATAAGGGCTATTTCCATCGAAGCTGTGGATATGGCGTTCTTTTCCTCTACTTCATTAGACTTTATGCGAGCTTATAAGAAATTGATTCCAAACAACATGAACTTTGCTTCAAGTACATCATTTTTGACACTCCACTCACTTGTGGAGTGATGGAGCCCCACAATTAAAATAATCGCGGACTCCACACATGTGAGTAGAGTGTCAAACATGATGTCAAAATGGAATGTACAACAAGCTTTATTCAAACAACATAACTTTATGGCATTTGTAGCGACATATTCCTGTAGCTTTTTCCTACGATGCTCGGTTAATTGGAGTCTTTTCACATCGAAATTCTCAGATATTGAATGACATTACGGGAGACCTTGATGCCAAGAAAGCTTGCATTGGTGCCTTGAAACTTCACAAGAAATATCTGAAAAAGGTATGATCATATCCTCCTATTTTCCTATTTTTATGCCGGAAACCAGTAGAAATGCCTTCTTCATCATTCTATTGCCGTTGCTTAGTTTTTGTCATTCATTGTGCTGGGATTGCTCCTATAAAATGCACCCAAATGTTAGAATGATTTTTTTATCAGCCACCTTAAATGAGTTTTATATAGCGAGTCAGTTTTTAGTTTTTTTCGTGCTCTTCGCATATCCTCCATCCAGTTCCATTTCAACATCCTTGCAGGCAAAAAATACATAGCAACGGAGGAAATGTTCCCAAGATCAAGATGTACTTAAATTTATAGCATTATCAGGGTAACGGCCGATGTTTTATTCTGCAACCTGATAAACACGCGATTCTGATCTGATCTGATCAGAGTTAACATCTGTAGTGTTCTTGGGAGCATGGCAAGCCCGGGATGCTATTGTTGTGAAATTACAATTCATTCTACGCGTACTATCTATTTACAAGCTTGTAACAGAGGGTTGTAATTTTGTATTGGCCAATGCATCCTGTGACTGTTGAATATAGAAAGGAAAATGTCATACAAATTTTGATTTTCATAATAAAGTGATTAATGAGAATCAGTACCTTTTGGCAGCCGATTTGAGCAGCAGTAAAAGAGAGAAGATTTTACTTTTAACTTCTCCTGTTATTAATAATTAAAATACCAATTTTAATCGTAATTAATTAAATTAATTTGTTTTCTACACGGATGCTTTTATTTGTAATTTTATAAATTTTGAGATTTTAATATGTTAATTTGTTGAATCTTTAACAGTTAACTGCCGTTCATAACAGTTACATTTTTCCATACCCGAAGGGGGAATCCATCGCCGTCGACCACCATTGCGCCATCAGCAGAAACCAACAGCTCGTCATGTGAGAACCTATGTAAATCTTCCAAGATTTCAACTCACTAGACAACCGTAGCCATGGCTTTGAATGACCACGCCTGGGCCTATACATTTTTCACCAGTGGATAAACTTTTTCCCGTCCCACAAAAATGCCATTACAGCGCTCATGCTCCAGCAGCAGCACGGTGTCACCTTAATCTTGACCCTTACATGGATAAGAGAACAGAACAAGCGTTGCGCAAGGTAACGCTTTCCAAGGTTTGATTATTGTCATACCTGTTCTTCAGCGTGTGTAAATTAAGGAGGCGAGGGAAGCGGCACCGCGGCAGAGATCCGGCGTGATCGCTGACACGGTGCATGAGGGAATTTGGCATGCACGGGATAAAAGAGACATAAATTTGTACGCCTGATTCAACACCATTCTCTCCCTCTAATTTCAGCTATTCTTGCCGGATGAGGAATAGACATGGATTCAGCTCATAATTATTTTGTAAATTGTTAATTCGTGAGCTAAAATAAGGTATCTGATCTATAAATTTTGTTCAAATGGGTCCTCAAACTGCCCTTTTTGCACCATATCCTCAACTTCTTATCAACAGATATTGTACAACACGTCGAATCCACTAGACAAACCCTTCCCTCCCTCCCTCCCTCCCAAACCTCGAGAGAGAAATAATACAGAGATAGAGTCCAGTACTTCACAATCTTTTGCGAATTGAGCAAGAGTTCCTATGCCACAAGAAAAGAGTAGAGGAAGAAATGAAAAACCTATACTACACTTGCGACTGATGAACGGGACTACATTTTTTACCTTGCATCAATTAAGTAAGTCTACGTTGAGTTTAATTCTAACCAGTCGTTGGTTTGTTCTCACACGCATAGGACCAAAGTGAGTCGATCACGCAACAGTTGTCTCCTCTAAGCTGCTGATATCTTCGACTAACTCGGATTTTGGTTCCAAATCTATGAACTGGTTCGACTTGCTAGCTAGGAGTGAGATGCTGACCCTGCCCTCGCGCTTTATATAATCAGCGACAGCTTTCATTTCTTCCAGTGATATGTATATGTACTTTCCTCGATCATCCATCACCCCGGATAGTCTTCCTGTTAAAGACACAATCACATTTTTAGTACTTGCCAGAATAAGAAAGAAAAGATCGGTTAAGGGGGCGTTCTCTTCGTGTTTCAATTTTGTATTTTGAGTTTTGAATTCGTTTTGTGTTTTGTGTTTTGGGAGTCCATTTTGAGATTTTTGAAAACTCGTTCTTTTTGTCGTTTTAAAAAAAATATTTCCCAATCCATATTTTTTGAGTTTTGGCATATTTGTGAAGAAAATAGTCAAAACGTAAAAAAATTGTTTTCTGTTTTCTTCAAAAAAAATTCAGCCATTTTCAAAAACTCGTTTTCAAAAATGGAAAAGAGAACACGTTTTCAATGTTTTGAAAAATCGAAAACAGAAATCGGCTCGAAAATAACAAAGAGAACGCCCCCTAAATGTTTACTCGTGTAACTTCCAGGATATGACAACATGTAATGCACTTTCTGAGGGAGGAAATGGGGAGGGGCTATTAAAGTCTTTAGGTAAAATTATTGAGGTTTTTTGGTGATTAAAACCCTGAACAATTAGTTCAAACCCCTTTCAGTCAAAATATAACTTCATCACTAAGTGATTATAATACCATGTTGTATCCTTGGATTAATATGCACAAACATTGAACTGCTATCGGTTGAGAAGATACAATTGCTACAAAATGTAGGGCATTCATACCAGAAGGGAAAAAAATCGTACCCATATTTTCTAATGAGGTTATCCGATTGATACAATCCTGCATCAACAAAAATCCATATTGCATGAGAATGGAAGCTACCAAAGATTAATATAGTAGTAAAAATATCCAACAACGTGTCTACTTAATATACAATAAGATGAGTAAGATCGTGCAATTTTGAAATAAATACAAATGTGAACATTTTCCGTCTATTCATCCTTGACAAAGGAAAATAAATCCATTGCTCAAATCAGATTGCCATATCTCTATAGTAGACACTGAGAGAAGGGTGAGAAAAAGCACATAGGGGCTACCTGAGTTCGTAACTTAAATTCTGCAGCAATATCTTCCAGAGGAACGCATTTGTGCTTCTGAAATAAAATGGTAAATATTAAGATCATAACCAAATTAGCAGCTCCTCTTTCAGTCCATGGGTTATTATTATATTGGAATTGCTGAAAACATAAGTTCCTTTTTCAATGTCTATAGCACGTCTTCGCAAAACTGAATCAATAAATCATGTACCACAACGATATTAAAGAGAAACACAATTTCTTTGCCATAGGACAGGGAAACTTGACATCCAGATGCTAAAAAAATTTCACACTAGAGCAATTAAGCAGATAGAAATTATAGTTTTTGAACAGAAAAAATAACCGAGGACCCACTGAATTTACCTTGATGTATTCCACAAAATCAAAGACCAAACCCTGATTTCCATCTTGCACCTCATTTTCTGTTGTACCTTCAGCATCAACTGAAAATTCCCCTTTCCACTTGTCAAACTCCAAGGCAGCAGCTGCTTCTTCCTCAGCTTTTCGAGCTTTGGCTTCTTCTTCCTAGAAAAATTATACCCACATCTTTTAATGGGGCATCTAACAGTCCAATACTTCAAAAATATACGGGAAATCTAGATCAACCAACCAGCATCCTCTCTCGAGCTTCATGCTCTTCATCCTTCTTCCTCCTCATCTCATCGTAATAGTCTTGTTTTGTTCGCCTAGACTCACGAGCAGCCTCTGCAGCCTTTAAAAACAGTCATAAAGACATATTAGAGACACTCCCAAAATAGAAAAATAAATAGGAGCTTCATATGAAACCCATTGACTGACAAATGATTTAAAAATAAAGAATGTTAGTCTCTAGTGGGCTCCAGCAGTTTTTTCAATCAAGATTTAATCTAAAAGGTGTACTAGACTGTTTGGTCTTCAGAAAATAGGACTCAGCTCAAAGGCTCATAGTCATAGGCAAACCAGATATAGGCATGGAGTACAATAAAATACAAAACATCAGGAAATGGAAAAGAATCACCTGTCGTTGTGCTTCCCGCTCCTGTCGTTTCTTTTCCCTTTTCTTCGATGCTTTAGCAGCATAATATCCATCTTCAGGTTCTTCATCATCAGTTCCATCAGCAGTTTCTACATCCACGAAAAATTAAAAGGACTTCAAATTCTACTTATGATATTGATCAGGGGGTTGAGAATAAATAAAAATAGCAATAGTCTAAACCTTCCAGGTTGAAAATTTTTATATTCCCAGATGAAGGTAATTTCTGGAAAATTTATTGGACGCAGGATCACATGCCATCAATAGAGAAATGCAGTTGCTACATACATACATCTATTTTCTCAAACAATGAAACAGCCGTCAACGGCATAATTAGTTAAATTCATATAGAATATGACATCAAACGCCCTATCAGTTGGTAGGGCTTAGGAAAGAGAATAAAGTTTATTTCTTGAGGGATGGTGTCAGGGGCAAGCGAAAAGCACGTGAAAGCAAAATACAAGAAAGAAGGCCTATTTAATTCATCCAGGAAATCCAGACCCTGGGTTTCTAGAAAAGCATCAGAAAGTAAAGTAAATAGCTCATTAATCTCCAGGCAGGAATCTTTGAGCATTCTCTTTTCCATTTCTCTCTCTCTCCACTCTACCGACATCAAACAATGTCGACATGCTCACATTGCCTTCCAGCATTGAAGCAACTCTTTCACCTTAGCAAGCATCAGAGGTTAACTCCGAACGACTTCCAAATAGTACACCTTCGTTTGAAATTGATTGTTATTTCACAACGCAATGGGGAAAGGAACATATTTGCAACAAGATGTACAAAATCAAAATTACAACGTCGCACATGCATATCCTGTTTTCCCCAGGTCAAGAGAAGTTATACCAGGACGCTTTCTAACTAAATAATTTAGTATGATGTGTTGCTTAACGTTAGAAAACTTATATATATAAAAAAAAAAAAAACAAATAATTCTAAACACGTTGCAGAAAATGCTACCAATCTGACTGACGAAGGTCCAATTCCGCTAAAATTTTATAATTGCTTGACAATGACACTAGAATCGTAGGAGAATTTCGCTTCAAAATAAAAGAAATATAAAAGTAGAAACAACCTTCCTCAGTCGCCGCGGCCGACGATGTGCTAGCAACAGAAGAAGCGGCCGCCCGCCTGCGCATTCGGCGCGTACCAGTTGCCCTAACCACTCTTTCCTCTTGTACAGCCTAAATTATACAACAAAACAAAACGAATCAAAATACAATTTTTTTCTTATTAACGTATATCACCCCGTGATTCTATTGAATCAACTCTAAAGACGTAAAAACCTAAAAAAATAATAATTGCAAATATTTAGCTGCCTTTAATGTAAGGCTGCAAAGAAGAAATTAGACCTGAGTTTCTTCTTCATGCTGATCGGAAGAGTGAGAATCGACGCGGCGTTTCCATAAATAAAGCGGAATTAAACATGAAAGAAGGATCATCATCAGTAATCCCACAAATATATCCTCCATTTTTCCAGTAAAATTTGATTGCTAAAACACAAGACGATCCTTCCAGTGAAATTAATCGAATTTGCAACAGTGATTAGGCCAAATTCACTGATTCATAAAAAAACGATCTATTGAAATTCTCTAAAATGTTTAGGATCTTTTGCGTTTTATCTTTTCTTTTATCTTTTATTTTTTTTCGCGTAGGGGGTGTGGTTGGGGCCTGGCGGCGTTGCAGTCTCTATTTCGTAATGTGTACATGGAATTGTAAATGGGCCGAGCCGCTCACAACTTGTGGAGTTGAGATCTACGGTTTAAAATGGCCTATCCAATTTGCTATTCGTCAATGCACAATGTACAAGTGACGATAAGAAAAAAATTTAAATATATCAATTTAAAGTGACATGTCAATTGATCATTTGCTGAACAACAAGTTGGACATATAATTTTTGATATCAAATCTCAACTCAACTTGCAGACTTAATTTATCATAATTCGGTTACGAGTTGTTCTTTTCTATTGAGATGAGTCATAGATCAGTCGAGCTCAATATTTTTATACGAGTCGAATGAGCCCAGCTCAAGAGGTTGACAAGCTGACTCGTCTTGAACTAATGGATCAGATCATTTTTTTTTTTTACTTATTTATTAATGAGAAGAATTCAAAAGTAAGATATTAACTATGCACACTTCAATTTCCATGTTTCAAGTTACTCAAATGCAAAAATTAGGTTTTTATTTTTTAATTAAAAATATTTTACTGATTAATTATAATAAAGTAAAAAAAATATACAATTAATGGTCACAGATACATAATTATATGTCATAACTTATTTGCTGGTCACATATTATTAAATTAATTGGTCACAAATTATTTCAAGATTACAAATTAAAAAATTTATAGGTTACAGATTATTTCGAGATCGTAAATCAAAATTTTTATAGATTACAGATTATATCGAGATCACAAATCAAAATTTTCATAAGTCACAATTTATCTCATCGGTCACAAATAAAAAAAAAATTATAGGTTACATTTTATTTGTTGGTCACAATTTTTAAATTTATTGGTCACAGATTATTATTTTTAGTCACGGATTAATTTTTTAATCACAAATTATTGTCCTTTATAGTCACAGATTGTTGAATTTTAGGGTTACAGTTTGAGAGTAAGTCACAATCAACCAAATAGTTGGTCACATTCACCAAACCCGACATCGATCCAATACTTGATCACATTATCCCACCTACCACAACACCACCTCCACCACCCCGACCCTGATCCCCAATACTTGGTCAGAAGCACTACCTCACCTGACACAACACCATTACCACAATTGCCGCCAACACCACCGCACATAGATCCACCATCACCAACAACCAACAATACCACCACCACTGCATATGCAGTCCATATAGATCCACCATTACACCGGCGCACCACCGCATCAACACCAACAATACCACCACCGCCATTGTCGAACACCGAATTACAGCACATGGATCGAATCAAAAACAAAAAAATATTTCCCAAAATCTTCGAGGCGGCGTCGCAGATCTAGCAGCAAAAACGTCGCACTTGCTGCACCTCGCGTCGTCGGTACCACCACCACCACTGCCGATCACCGCACATGGATCAAATCAAAAACCAAAAGACGAGAAACGAATTTTGTATAATTAGGGTTTTGAAATGAATTTTGTATAATTAATTTAATATATAGATATGATATATTTTTGAAATCTGAAAATTACACAAATAATATATTGGGCCTGGATTATGAAATGTGGTCTTCAAAGATTGGCTGACATGTAATTTCCACTTTATTAATTAAAAAAAAAAAAAGAAAAAAGATTGGGCTTGTGAACCCATGAATAGGCTCATGCTTGCCCACACGAGCCAAATAGCCGAGTTGAGCTCGAGTGTCTAAAAGTTGAGCCGACTCAACTTGATTCATTGTCACCCTAGTACATGCTAAATACTAAAAAAATTTAAAAGAGAATTTTTATTAAGTAGTGACTTCTTTGCAATCCATTATTTTCCCTTATAATTCAAAAATCAAACTTGAATTTTAATTATACATTTTTTAAGATACATAATTAATATGATTCTTATCTATCACTTATTTCTATCACAATATAATTACCAGCAACTTATAATGAAACTCGACCAATCATAAACGCAAAGAAATTAAAAAAGTTGAGTAATAAATATTTACTATTTTCTGTTATTTTTGTTATCTTACGAAACAGTTCGATAATTTTATATTCGTATGTATAGTAAAACGTGAAAATTATATAGAGAAAGTACAAAATTATAAAGTGACAAAATTATAAAGTGACAAATTTGTAGCCGTCCCTCAAGCCATTTCAGCCTCAAATCCCCAAGTGTCCAGTGAGTGATTTGATGTTGGTAGTTGGGATTTTGAGAAGATTAGGTACGTGTTTTTGCCAACTGATCAAGAATTGATATTGCCACTTCCCCTTCTCAATTGTCCTTTGTATTTCATGCTTGACAACGTACTCCCAAGAAGGGATACTTCCTGTAATGGTTACTGGGAATCAAGACGAAATGCCAAAACTAATATGGCATTACCACCTCTTGGGTTTGTATTAAGTCCCTAGTGGGTATCAATTCCTTGTGTCGCATAACGAGCATCCTCTCCTTGCCATATATCATGACAAGGTCGTCAACAGTTAGACATATGACATATAATACGAAAGAATGCATTTATAATATCATCATATATCGTACTGTTAAGCTTCCTACTCATAAGCGTGTGAATGTGGCAATTGTTTCTGAGTTGCCGACCTGTGCAAGGAGAGATGGCTGCCCTGGGATGCAGGACCTCAAGGGCTGCTTGAGCTGTCCGTGAATCCTTGTTAGGGGGAGGCCGGGAAATGAGGAGTGCAACGGGTCAATAGAGTCACAATGATGGAGGAAGATTTGGCTGATGGACGTCCCACCAAACATAAGGCTAGTATTCACATACTCGAGTTAGTGTGGCACGACGAAACTCGAAAATTAGTTCAAAATAGCCTTTGTAGACTGTATGTGGGGTGGAGTCTAGTGCACACGTCCCCAAATGGTGTGGAAGGAGTTGCTTCTCCTTTTATCTATTGTCTAAAAGGTATATAGCAAGTTAAGTACGCGTTGAGCATGAAGACATAAGGGCAAATGATGCAAAAGGGACTTAAAAGTAGTACTAAATACTGCAAAGTTCATACCACGGAGAACACTAAAAATACTGAAGCAGTCACAAAAAGCCTCTCTCATCAAGAGATGTACATCACTACTTTTTATTCACATCCCTTCATTTACTACTACTTCATTAGTAGTACACTTCAAAACTACCCTCTTCAAGCATCCACACTCTCATTTCCTTTGTCGGCAGAAGCGAAGATCAGCTCAGGTTGGACATTTCCCACATTCGTCACGTCCAACTCGTTAGGCAGCCCCAAGGATCTCAAAGCAAGGTGTGCCGCCTTCTGGCCCGATATCATCATCGCTCCAAAGGTAGGACCCTGCATCATAAACATCACGGTTAGTAGTTTCTATTTTAAAGTTACCGAGAACGTTACAATATGACTTAGGCCTTGCTCATATACAACTTGTTGAATCTGTTTGGCGAAGCTTCTAAAAAATCAAAAGCTGCTTCTGAGACAAAGAAGCTGTTTTTTAACATATTATTTGGATCATTTTCTGAAAGTCCGACTAGCTAGAAGAGCTTCCAACTTCCTGTAAAAGCTCAGAAGGAAAATCAGAAGCCTTCCAAATGAACCCTTAGTCTCAGAATTAGCTTTTGACTCTCCAAAATCCCCAATGAATGGGCACTTACCATTCTCGGTGCCCCGTCAATCTCTGCAACCTCCATCCCGGTAACAATCATCCCGGGCACGATCTCTCGAGTTAGCCTAACAATTGCATCTTCAGCTGTGTTCATGTCCAATGCCTTCATTCCGGGAACATTGTCTATCATTCCAATGCTCTTAAGCCTCTTAACCCCGGTGGCGCCAAATGGACCATCGTGTCCACACGAGCTCACCACCACTTTAGCCTCCATCACATTCGGGTCCATACACGACTGTGTGTCGTGGTTCATGGACACCAAAGCCCAGTTCGTCACAACGCCACCAACACGACCTCCCTTCACAATCAAATCCTCTGCAGCAACAGCATTGAAAAGCTTCACATTTGGCCTAGCCAAGAGCTTGCTCATGATTGTGGAAGTAAAAAGAGCCGCGTGCTTGATAACCACGTAGTCGTCTTGTTCATCATACTCAATCTTGAGCTCATCAAGGAAATGATGTGCAGGCTTGCGGACCACCATAGCTGAGAAGAGCTGGCCTCCGAGCCACGCGCCGCCTCCAGGACTCACAGATTGCTCAATTATAGCCACCTATACATCAAACCAGTGAGATATACAAAGAGGGATGCAATTGTAGTTAATGCAACACAATTCACAATCAATCTGATTAGACTTGGATTTGAGGCAGGAATTAGAAACAGATTTCCTTTCCATTAAACCGACATCCATTAAGGAAATAAATTGAATTCGCATTTACATAGATCCAAAGAACAGTATCACAATTATAATAGGAAGTGGCTGAACATACCTGTACGGATGGGTTCTTGCTGAGCTCGTAGGCGCATGAGAGTCCAGCAGAACCAGCTCCAACAATCACGACATCAGTGTCGGCGTAGGTGATCATGTCCATCATGTACCTGCGAGTCATTTCCCTTGAAACAATCGACTCTTTGATCGGCTGAAATTCGAAGGATTTCAGATCATAAGGCGGCGAGGAGGCCGAAATCGAAACGTTCTGTGACGTTGATTTGATGGGTTGCACCCTGATTGGGGAAGAAATTGGTACTCCATTAAAGGAGGATTTGTGGGCATCCAGGAAAGTGGTTTTTGAGGCCAAAGTAGAAGCCATGGTCGCCATTTCTTTTTCCCGAGAAATACAGAGGTTTTTTCTAGATTGATGAGTGTGAAAAGACAACGGGGGAATGGGTTTATATGGAAGAAGATGAGAAAAAATCTGGGAGAAAATTGTATTATTGGTCCATCATTTATTGATTTAGCAGCAAGTTTATCCCCTAGTTTTTTAGTTTCTTTATAGGGGTATTTTCAATTGAAATTGTGATGGATTTTTAATTTTTTTCTAAATTTAGATATCATCAATTGAGATTTTAATGAGTTTTAATAAAATTCATTAAATTTTAGATGTCCCCAGTTGAGGTTTTAATGAGATTCAATGAATTTCTTTAATATTTAGGTATCTTCAATAACTTATGAATTTATAAAAATTTCATTAATAGAGTGATTTTAAAAAATTTGGATGGATTTAAAGCTTAAAAATACTTATAATCAAGTTTTTTGAAATTTCACCATATTTGATAAGATTTTTGTGAAATTTGTGAAAATCCATTCAAATTCACAAAATTCATTATGATTTATAATTTTTTTAAATCCGTCAAAATTTTAATTGAAGACACCCCGCTTAATTTTTTTGCAAGGGTCATCCAACCTTTTAAATAATTCATCATTACTCTTGTTTAACAGAAAATCGTCAAAATTAACCCTCACAAAATCAACTTTAATTCCTCTTGCTAAATCCGATAATTTTCAACATAAAGAAAGGAAAATAATGAATAAGTTAGGAGAATTCAAATTATTCTTCGATTTTGATGGGATTAAGAAAAGTAAATAAGATTGACTTCAATAATACTACAAAAAAAGATCCAATTTGAAGGTTAAAAGATTGATTGAAGGGTACTTGTATTCAACGAAACAAGAGAAGTCAAAACTTATTTTGGGATTCGTCAATTACTGTGTAGACAATGTAAGATAAACTGACTTACTGATGGTGTGAATTTCTTCTTTGCCCTTTTATCTTGCAAAGACCTCTACCTATTTCATCTGTTCTTTTTTTTTTTTATCAAATTAAAAGTTGATTAATCTTTTCAAAAAATAAATAATAAATAAAAAGCCATTTTTAAAGAAAATTTTGACAAAATCCTTGAACAAGGACCGACAATGCCCTTATTTTAAAGGTTACAGACACTATTCATGTAAAATATAGGTTGGGAACCAATTGACTAGTACGTCATTAGATTGGGCACCAACATTACAATTTTCCTAAAATATCTTTTATGGGATGATGACACGTGGCAAGAGATAGGATTTGAAGGGTCTAGAAATGATTATGCACCCACATTTTGTCTTCGCGTGCATGTTGTGCGTGTCATTGTCTGACAACACGAGTAACTTTTTTGGCCATGTAAGGTCACGTTATATGGACATTTTCGAAAAACACAAGATACGTGCTGCATCAAATGTCCAAAGAGAAATGCTTGGTGGACAATTACGAGGCTCACAGAACACTGCCAAACACTTCTCATTGGAGGTGGAGGTGGAGGTATTATTTTTGACATTTTTTATTTGATTGAGTTCTACACTTTGTGAGATTTTTGAACAATAATTCTGTAAAATCAGAATTATTCACATCAAAGCAGTGGAGAAATTAGGATATTAGAGTTGGTGGGTCCTAAAATGAAAGATATTGAGATGAAAGGGGAGAAGCACGGGGTTGCCCCCGAATTTTTTTTTGAAGTTGAGGGTAGCACAAACATTCATAATGATTAAATAATCTGTACAATTAAAATGATAGAAATTTGAAATACATATTATTTTCTATTCTTAAATTGCTGCAAAAATGAAAAAAATTATTAACTCGGAAACGCTCATCCGATCAATTACAGCAGTAGGCTGGCAAACTGAAATCAGAACTACTTTTTAATTGTGTTAGGCTGCTCAAAATCAAATTCAAATATGTAGACAAGAATTTCTATCCAATTTCGAGGCATCAACCCATGCTACCAAAAGGTTTCTTCAACAATTAGATGGATCTACTACAATACGTGAAAGCACTTTGTTGCTACTGGCAATTAACAATCTCAGGAAAAACTAAATATACAACTAAACCAGCAAAACGGATAAAAGAACAACACATTAATATCAAAACAAATCACAACCTTCAACAACTCTATGAATTCAAATTTTAATTAACTAAAATTCATTTCCAAAGCCAAATTTTTGATTTTCCATATAAATCTGTACTTATATCTAACATGTTATAATGAAAAATTACAATATACTTTATAGATGTTATATCCTAAAATCTGTACTTATATCTAACATCTAACATGTTATATTCCATAATTGTAAAGTATTTAAAAAAAAAATGAAAACTAAAAAAAAAAAGGAAAATCTGGAAATCTGGTTGATCCTAAGACCCACCAAATCTATTAGTGGGTCCGCCCTTGTGTCAAAATATCTTTGCCTTGACAGAATTTTGAAGAAAAATTTTTACTTGGCATTTTACCTTTTTTAGAATACTATATTATCAATCCCCATCTATGACCATCCACCACTACGATTATATATTAATTCTTGGTTGATAAACATTAGAATTTTTATTTTTATTCTTCTACTTATTTTCAATTACATTTTTCAATAAAATAATATTTCTCACCACATCAATAATTTTTCATTTTTTTCAACCACATATTTACCATCACATCATTCAAAAAATGCATTCTTTTCATTTAATGGCCCCATGTGAATTTTATATTAAAAAAAAAAAAAAAAAAAACCACACCACCCCCTTGCATTTGTGTGTTTTGAATTCCTGTAAAAATTCTGTGTATTTTTCTATACTCATAGCAGGGCTCTTGCTTTAGTGACAACACGATATTCAAAGTGATGTTACTTCAGTGATCCAAAATTTAGTGTCCTGATTTATATGTACGACGATCATATAACATATGTATATGCAGAACGAATCTCTTGTTCATGATGACAAGAGATATAACCCACTATTTTGACTCCATGTTATTGAGAGAAAATATATTTTGAAATAGTGATTTCCTAAATAATGGGCGGTTAAAAATAAGGAATTATTTATTTATTTGTGTAATATTATTTAGTTAAAGAATATGTAGTTAAAAAAATGAGAAAGAAAAATAAATTTGAATAAAATGAAGTCCTAACTAATATCCACCGTTAATGTGATGTGTGACGCTACCACATCAGATGTCGACATTATATCTCTTGTCCACTCTGTGCGGAAGATCGGTACTATACAGATAGAACCATCTCATTATATATTACTCCCTTTGGTATCAAATTACCAAATGCACGTCTCTTGTAATTCTTCAGCTTCACTCCACCAACCATGATCGTAGGTTTGGATCCTACTTGGGAGAATGAATTCATAATAAAGGGGCTATCTTTATTTACACCCCCCCCCCCCCCCCACACACACACACACCAAAAAAACGAAGCCTACTTACCATATAACAGATACATTACGATTACAAATGTGGAATATAAACAATATGGTAGAAAACATTCATATCCCGAATGCCATTATTTTGCGAGTCCGTAAACATTAGAAGAAATCCTGTAAACATCCGGCACCACACTAGTAGATAGCAGAAACAAAGTGCTTATTAGACAAGCATACGGGAATCCTGTAAACATCAGGCACCACACTAGAACTCTAGGATAGCAGAAACAAGGTGCATACTAGACGAGCATACAGGGTACTATTAACTAGAATAAGTACGTTGCCTTATCCTGTATAGCATTTAGACTAGTCTAAATGAACAGGGTGCAAAAAACAAACAGCAGCTCAGAAACCATGAATTTTGATGTACTCCTTTTTCACGATCCCAGCCTGTTTTCAAAACGAAAAGATTAAAATAGTAAATATCAAGGAATGTAGAATACCATCTAATGTAAGTTGTTTATATTCATCTCCTTACTTCCCCAAGATGGCCTTTAGTACAACTTTTCTCCACTTTCACTCCATTCTATTTTTCATTTTTTTTCTAAAGTTTTCTTTTTTAATAAGCCGATCTTGCATGTGACCATATTTAGTAATGAAACAGTTAAAGAGTTGTGACCTGAACAAGAAAGGTAGATGCATTCTTCCGCTGATCGCCTTGAAGTTGAATAACCTTTAGAAGAAAGTCATGTTTGAATGTGAAAATAGAAACACAACAAAACAAGACGGATGGGGGACACAAAATACTTCATCCAGAATGGTTCAGAAGCAATACGAACCTGGCCTAGTTCTGGGTCCTGGACAACAGTACCATTGCAGCAAAACTCTTTCTTCAGGTCCTTGAGTATTTTATTATAGCTGAATTCTTTCTTTAATCCCTGCACAGTTGTTAGGCTTTTCCTACCATTCCTCTGTTGTATACGTATATGAATATAGTCTTTTGACCCAGCACTGGAGTTATCAGCATTTGCATCAGCAAAAGCATCTACAAATCGCAAGGAAAAACTCAGGTAAGCCATTTGCTAGAAAGAGAGAAGATTTCCCTTTACTGCTATACTTCTTTACCAATTTTATCCAGCAAAACCAAAAGCAGACAGTAACTACAGACTCCTATTTCTTCCCTTCACTACTATATTTCTTTAACAAATTTATCTACTTAATTTTCACTTATTCTTCAAAGGAAATATTATTTCTTCCTTGTATCAAAGCCAAAGAACAACTAAAGCAGAACATAGCACTGTACAAAAAATAAAAGAAATAAAATAACAGCATACCAAAAGTTGTAGGTATCTGGATATCGAGATCAGACATAAAATTCGAATGGTATATCAACAGAATACAGATAAACGCGATTTCCTTAAATTAGATTTGAAACTCAGACCTGGACAATAGAAAAAACACAAATATCAACAGTCAGCACACGAAACAAAATATAAACAAATGCAAAATTGTCAAGCTGATTTTAATGCTGAGACATAGACAGAAGAACAAAATAACATTGTGAATGACAATAACCAATCAAACTACTAATTATCAACAAGAAAAACATGCTCTGTAAGAAAACTTCACATTGCAGAAGAACGCAATCCTAGATTGACTAAAGAGCGCAATGGTTACACCATCTTCTTCTCTCATTCCATGTCTTTGGTGATGAACGCGTACACAAATGAACACACAATTGACATGTCACACTACAAAATATGAAAAGGATGAAAAAGTAAATTTGTTGGAGACTACACACAAAAGTGACGTACAATACAAATTGCATCAACTGATCTTCAAAATCACTCAAGGGAACGGTAACCAACATCAGATGTTGAGATAAATGCGGAATTAGTTATAGTTGAGGTTCCCAAGAACAGATGTTGAGTGTCAGAATATGTGAAGAAGAACAGAGTAAACTAGTTGAAGATATTACTGATTACACAAAGTCCAGTCCAGATTGTATCAATTGATTCTTCAAAAATCACTTGAGGGAACGGGAACCAACAATAGATGTCGAGTGGAATTATTTATATTTGACACTCCCAAAGATGTCAGATGTCAAGTGTCACTAGCTAAACTTGACTAAATGGGATTATGAAGTCTCCAATGACTGCAATCTCATAAAAATTAGGCAAACACTTCCAGTGAAAACTGACAACATCCCATTATTCCTACATGCTAGAAGCCAATCTTATTTGAAAAAATATATGAGGTCATATACTATCTATCATTTGCTCATAAATCAGCATAGATAAAAATGATTATGATGGAGGTCATGGCAACTATCTTATCACAAAGCCAAGGAGCATCGCGAGGACAATGAGAATGCTTATGAAAAAGTTCTAATCGTCAAGGGAAATCCAATCCAGTTGGTCCCCATCATCGGAAGAAAAATCCACATTTCTTATTGGTAATCAATGATCAATTTCCTTCCATGGTACCCTACCATCTACTCAGACATATCTCACTATCAAAACCCAAACTTTGATATCATTATTAATTTTCTACACAAAAATAAATTATATTGTCAAATTTTGTGGTTAGTGATATGAAATGCATTAGCTCTTCACTTCGTATATCGAGAAACAGGAGTCATTATTTTTAACCAGTAATTAATATTAAAAAACAGATAGAAATTATAAAACCAATAGAGTCTTATAAACAATATGATATTCTACAGTCACGTTATAAACAAATAATAAACAATAATTATACATCTGTAATCTACAGTCCACACACAAATTACAAAAACGATTCAAGAATCTTCCGATTAGAGAGAAAATTAAGTACCCGATTCGTAGAATTAGGGTTTTGAGGTAGGTGAATTAAGAACGGATCCCGAATAGGAGAAGTCCGAAGGCGAGAGAAACAGTAGTGACCAGTGACGTAGGACCGGAGACACGGTTTTAAACAAGCTCCGATTTGATCAGGGTTAATTTCAGTTTTGGTCACTCAACTTCTAGTAAAATCTCAATTAGGTCATTCAACTTTATTCCTTTTCAATTAGATCACTGAATTTCAATTTACTTTTAATTTTAGTTTAAATTCCTATAATAAACTTAACATCTACAATCCAATTAACATAATATGCTAATGGTAGTCGACAAAATGGTCAAATTTGCAAGCAAATCAAAGTTGAATGACTTTAGCGCATGTAGTTAAAGATAAATGACTTGGTTACAATTGTTTTAAAAATTAAGTGACTCACAATGCAGTTAATCCCATAATAATTTCGATTCACAGCCCTGATGCCATGAACAAATATAGGCCCCGTTTGACCCACATTTTCATTTTCATTCTCATTTTTCTACTCATTTTCAACCACACATTCTTCAATAAAATAATATTTTTCATCACATCAATAACTTTTTCTTCTTTTTCAACCACACATTTCCCATCATATCACTATTTCAAAATTCATTTTTCCCAAATAATCTCTATCAAACACACTCATAAAGCGATTTATGTATTTTACTTCACGCTTTTAGTTCACTGCCACGCGCTTTCAGAAAGCGTGTTTCGTTCATCACTTTCATCGGCGCTCACAGTTGGATCTACATTTTTACAACTACCCAAAGCAAAAAAATCTAATCTGAATTCTCTCCATGCCTCCCGTCGCTCCAAGGCCCGGCGACGCTATTTTCGCCAGCGTTGAACGCGTGGTAAGTATAATATCTCAAAATAATCAATCTTATTTTTTTCTGTTTGATCCTGATCGCTGTACCATGTAATTTGGTGAAATCTTGGTTAATTAGCGTTGTATAATATTCGCAGAATGCGGAGCTCTTCACTCTGACTTACGGTGCTATGGTGCGTCAGCTTCTCACCGATCTGGAGGAGGTGGAGGAGGTCAACAAACAGCTCGATCAAATGTGATTGATTTTCTTAATTACTTTTATTTCTTATTGAAAGCAATGATTTTGTGAAATTTATTGTAAAAAAAAAAAACGTGTTTTGTGATTATTTGATTACCTGAAGTGGTATTTCTTTCTTGAATTTGAAGTACTTGTGTTTGTTGCAGGGGCTATAATATCGGGATACGGCTAGTGGATGAATTTCTAGCGAAATCTAATGTATCAAGATGTGTTGATTTTAGGGAAACAGCTGAAGTCATTGCCAAGGTGGTGTACTCTTACTATTTATTCTGATTTGTTATTATTCATTTTCATTTTGAATAAAGTTAAGGAATTTCAGTTGTTCTGAATTTTAGATTTCAGTTTTCATCAATACAAAATTTAGACCTCAGTATCAGTGATCTGGAAAATAAGATAAAAGTAAAGATAAATTTCAGTCTGATCCCATCACGTCTTTGAAATCCTTCTTTTAAAGGACAAATGTAAAAGATATATTGCCTTTTATATGAGGATCAACTAATGACTTGAAAATAGGCTGATAAAGAACACGATATGAGCGTTCTAATCCCAGTCAATTTTTGGTTACTAAAGAAGAAGTTTACTTCTTTTCGAAAGAAAGCAGTTTATCTAGATCAATTGGTGTTGTAACCATCTGCTATTGCACTGTAAGGTGACTTCTGAATTAATGGATTTACTGTTTAAATTCTCTGAGTCATGCCTGGGAGGTTTTTGAGTTATCGTATAGTTGGTTGTATATAGGATACACATGGGGAACGATGATACCATCTCATTTTACATTAATAAAGCCACTTGATCTAGCTGGAAAAAGTGGATAACATTCACACTTTCTGCACAGGATAATATAGCAAATCTGTCCAAACGAGTAACTGTATATTTTCTCAAATAAATAATCCCTGAGAGCTGATAATCTTGAAAAATTTGTTTCCACGCCCCTGGAGCTTATTTATAAGCACATTTTTAATGAATCCCAAAATGTTCTACCTATCGGCATCAATTGACTATGCCAATGTATTTATCTCCTTACTAGATCATTTCATTATTTTTTTAATTCTAAAGTTGAACTGCGACATGTATCATTTTGGTCTATTTTGCCCATATTCTGTACTAAAACTCTCTTCGTAAGGCCTAGGACTCGTATCATCATGCAATTGAATGCCTGTTTCGGACATAATGAGTATGCTAGTTTTTTCAGTATGAAATTGTTGGGGCAAAAATGTTTTGGCATTTTGAAATAGTGTGTTGTTGCAATCATACTGTCAGTTTAAGTTGATTATGCATTCACTGGCTCTCTCCATTTGGCATCCTATCCCACAATATTAGACCAGCATGTTCAGCAGCATAGTTTCATCTCTTATTAAGATATAAAATAATTTGAAATGGTGTCTTCTGTATTAATTGGCCTTTTGAGCATCTATTTTGAAATTTTTGGTTCATTAAGTACATTATTAAAATGCCATACGAACAGGTTGGATTCAAAATGTTCTTGGGGGTAACTGCATCAGTCTCCAGCTGGGATGCTGAGGGAACAACCTGCAGTATAATTTTGGAGGATAATCCTTTAGTAGATTTTGTTGAGCTTCCTGATACCTGTCAAGGTCTATATTACTGCAACATTTTAAGTGGAGTTATCAGAGGAGCTCTTGAGATGGTGAGCTATCCTCCTCTATGAACAACTTATCCTTACCATATACGATGTTGTTTTTGGAGTGGCCATCTGCCACACGCATCTTCATAAATTTGTTTATCTCATTATATGATTGAGAATATGTTTTGATTCTAAAAACTGATTGCAGAGTGGATGATTAGGAGCTTTCAATTCATAGATTTGGAATAAATAAGAAAAAAATAGTGAAACGGCAAAAAAAGGTGAAATCCAAAGTTTGGGGACTTAATTTCAACTTTTTAATAGTTAATTCGGTCCACATAGTGAATTGATGATGTATGAGGGCCAAATAGATTATAGTATAAGGTGTAGGATCTTGGACCTATGATAAATTCTTGAAACTCACACAGTAAGTAGGAACAAAAAATAAGCAACTTGGACAGAAAAAATAATGGTTTTGGTGTTGGCATCTGCTACATGCATCTTCATAAATCTGTTTATTTCATTATATGATTGAGAATTTGTTTTGTTATTGTGAAATTTGCCATTGAATATGTTGGTTATTGAACTTCTCCCCTGTAAAACTATTTATTATGATATAAAAACTTTATTAGGGAGAGATAGCTGGGAGAGAAAGGGGGGATCAGGTATCTAGGGGGAAAATGACAGAAATATGTCACTTTTTTTGGCCATTAGAAGACGATGTAATCCTTCTGCTTAATGATGCTTGAGGTTAATCTTTTTCTGCCTGGCCTTTTCTTATTGTCGTTAATTTGATTGAGACGAATAACTCTTACCATGTTTAGAATAACGCCTGGGATTATATATAGAGCACAGTTTTTACCCTACGTCGAGGTGACATGCAATTCTTCTTTCTTCCTTTAGGTGTCAATGAAAACTGAAGTCACATGGCTGCGAGATATGCTTAGAGGGGATGATGCATTTGAGTTGCAGGTGAAACTTCTGAAGCAGGTTCCCGAGGAGTATCCATACAAGGATGACGAGTAACATGCTTCCTTTTCCTGTAGAGATACAATCTACTATTTTTGAAATTTTACCCTTTTTTCATGCAACTCTCAATGCGAATCCCTTTGCCCTCAAAGTTTAGGTATATTACTCGAAAATTCTTTCAAGGTGATTTCAAATGTAGACATTTGGTGGTGTTATTTGTTGGATTGTTGTCTTGAGTGCTTGACATAAAATTATAGTTGCAGTACTTATTTATGATGATCTCAGCACCATCACTCTACCACCGATCTGATCTTTTATTTATACTCATATATAATATGTGCGATACACTATGTTTATAACCATATTTATGTAGCACATACTTACGTAGAAAATGCTAGCGTAGTGAAATCAAATGTTTCTGCATTATTGCTCGATTGAATTCAGTTCAAATAAGGAAATCAACTGGTGAAAGCGAAGTTTTACCTAGTCGTCAGTATGGATTGGAGCCTTTCTGTTGGGAGAGTAAAAGTTGATATGCGAAAAACGGGAAAAAAATTAATTAATTAAGGAATTGGCATTAGAATTTTTTTTTTAAATATATATATATTTGCTTTGCCCTTGTTGTTTGGTGGAGATTAAAATCAGATTTTTAATAGATTTTGGTGATAGTATGAAATATATGGTTGAAAGTTGTGGATCCACAAAATATATGGTTAAAATTAGTTATTAACTTTGATTTAAATTAAAAAATTTAATTTTAATTTTTACCATTGTAAACTTCTCGAAATGAATGGTAAGATTTTTTCTTTGTTCTAGCAGCCAAACTTTACGATGAAGAAGAAAAACGGACCAATTAAAATAAAAAGAAAATGAGGAAACACCGTAATTCTGGGAATTCCTATTTACAATAAGGCTGCTTGTACAGGCAGATTTAACAGGGTGGGGTTGCAGGCCTTTCATGTATTAAAAAATAATATGTTACATGTACGTACAATCTTCTACATAATGTCCTACACTTCCCTCATATGAAGGGAGACCCACAAATATTTTAGAATAAAGCTATGTGTACACAATTCCCTATATAATGCCCTACACCCCCTTCACATGGAGGGGGACCCACATATAATAAAATATTTGTGGACCCCCCTCCATGTGAGGGGGGTGTAGGGCATTATGTAGGGGATTGTGTGTACATGTAGCATAGTCCAATATTTTATTATGTGTGGGCTCCTCTCCATGTGAGAGGAGTGTAGGACATTATGTAGGAGATTGTATACACATAGCTTTATTCTTAAAAAAAAATACAATTTTGCTACACTTATAGAAAGTGGTTTACCATTTTTTTTACCGACACTCACATTTGGGGGTTCCATCTTTTTTATTTTGCATTGTTTATTCACGCGAATTTCGTTATATGTGAGTGGATATCAACCAAATGGTAATGAATAGTTCTGTACAAGCAGAATAATTGTAAAAAATAAATAAATTCTGTGGCCCCCACCACTGTGAGACCTGTCAACCAGGTACAGGCAGCAGCTATCATCTATTTATTGAAAAAATGTAATATAAAAAAGGGAGAGTTGGTTAAAAGGCCCAGTCAAACAATGTATTTATTTAAATAACCCCCTTTCAAAGATTGTTAGTCAAATGACCCTCAATTTACAAAATACAATAAATAATAATATCAAATGTCTAAAACACCCTCACCATGGAAAAGACTCAAACACCCCTTTCAATCCAATTAAATTCCATAAATCATCATCAAAACACATCGAACCCGTCTCTCCTGTGTGTGTGCTCTTCTTGTGCTTACAACCCGTCTCTTCTTGTGCTCTTCTTGTTCATTCCTTCACCTACCTTCTCCAATATTTTGAACATTTGAACAAGAGTTTTGGTTTCTATATTAACTACATTGAATCTCTATTATATTCAAAGAAAGAGAGGTATTTTTAGAAATCTCATGTAAATTGGTACTTTTATTGTTGAATATAGTATGAAATGATATTTTAGTTGATTTCAGTTGCGTATTTGATGTATTTTTCTTGCTGTCCGCATTTACTGGACGATAACGGCACTCCAGCCGTTATCATTAGTGTAAAACGACACTACAGCCGTTATTTCAAGTGTAGAACGACACTACAGTCGTTATCTCCCATGTAAAACGACAGTACAGTCGTTATCTGTTATGGTTTGTCCGTTATTGATAATACAATGTGGTTACTTTGATAATTTAAATATGATAACTATTTTCATATTACTTTGTATATATACTTGAGTAAATTATTTAACTTTTTTATTTTATTCGCAGCTATGGCTTCTGTAGAAATGATATGGGTACAGGTATGCTACTTTGTTGAATTTAAAAAGACTGAAGAAGGCAAATGGACATGGAGCTATGTAAGAAATGGTGAAGAAAATGTGGATATTCTTTATGTTCCAACTAGCATTTCGTATATAGAGTTGTACAACAAAGTGCAAGAACTTGTTAACGTGGATTCAAAGATATATGAAATTGAGATGATGTCTCTTAATCCTGGAATGTCAAAGTTTTCAGTTCCACCACAACGTATTAACTGTGATATGAAAGTGAAGTGGTTTCTTTCTATTTGCAACAAACATCCTCTTTGCGTGACTATTTCGACCATAGTTGCAGATGAGTGTGATAGTGTAAGGGAGTTTGAAAGAGATTGTGGAGTAGATACTAATGGTGAAGTAGAAAAGGGAGACGTGAGCAATCGAAATGAAGTATTGCAATATGATGGCGATTATGGGAATGATCACGTAGAAGGAAACTATGTGGATTGGGATAACTTGCACATAATTCAGGGTAGTTCTGAAAAACAAGATTTCGAAGATAAATCTCCTATGAGAGATGAAAACAATGTTGATTTCTCCATACAAGAGGACACTAGTAGTACTCCAATACAAGTTGTATGTTCAATTCCTTACAGATCATCGGTTAGGATTCCGGAAGATGAGGATGTACACAACGAGGAACTATTTCCAACTAAAAGTGCTTTGATATCAAAACTTCAGCTACTAGCTGTGAAGTACCAATTTGAATTTAAAGTAAAGAAATCAAATAAGAGTCTGTACACAGTTGTTTGTGTTGGAGAAAGTTGTAACTGGCGTTTACGGGCAACGAGCATAGCTGAATCTGAGATTTTTCAAGTACGAAAATATTCTAGCCATCACACTTGCTCCATGAGTGTTCGTCGTAGAGATAATAGACATGCTACTTATTCGGTAATTGGAAAGCATGTAGCTCCAAAGTATCAAGATGCCAACATAGTGTACAAACCAAGAAACATCATTGATGACATTCGTCGAGAGTTTGGCATAACTATAAAATATCACAAGGCGTATATGGCCAAAGAATTTGCTTACCAAGAGATTCGAGGTAACCCTGATGATAGTTATGCGAAGTTACCGTTGTATTGTCATATTTTGGAGAGAAATAATCCTGGCACGTTGACTTTCATTGAAACTAATAATGATGGACATTTCATGTATTTTTTTTCATGGCATTAGGACCAAGCATACGTGGATTCCTCTCTTCAATCCGACGGGTAATTTGTGTCGATGGAACATTTTTGAAATCTAAGTATCGAGGTACGTTACTTGTTGCCACATGCCAAGATGCAAATCGTCAAATTTATCCACTTGCGTGGGGCATAGTAGATTCAGAAAATAATAACTCGTGGACTTGGTTCTTTCAAAAGTTGCGACAAATAACCGATGACACAGATGAGTTAGTCTTTATATCTGATCGTGCAACAAGCATATCAAATGGTTTTAGCAACGTCTATCGTAACGCACATCATGGATATTGTATATGGCATTTGCAAACTAACTTAAAGAGCAAGTTTCCCCGCATTGATATTGTGCCGTTGTTTAGAGCTACTGCAGAGGCATATAGTTTGGCAAAATTTGAGATCAATATGCAAGCATTATGCAGTCTACACGAGAAAATCCGAGGATACTTAGAGGATGATGTTGGCGTGGAGTATTGGTCAAGAGCACATTTCAATGGAATCAGATACAATAGTATGACCACAAACAATGCAGAATCATTGAACGCATTGTTGAGAAGTGCTCGAGAATTTCCTATACTCGCTTTGATTGAGCATATAAGAGAGAAGATGCAGAGAGATGGTTTTATGATAGACGTGTTGATGCTGAAAAATGTACAAGCTATCTCACCCCGCCTTTGGAGGAGAAGATGTACGATAGGTATAACGAATCAAAAGGCTTCGAGGTAAAAGCTCTTAGCCCAGATGAGATGCAAGTGAGTGATGAAATGGAAAGTTTCATTGTTAATTTGGAGAGGGGAGCATGCACTTGCAAGGAATTTGATCTGGACCAATTTCCATGTGCACATGCAATTGCTGTAGTAAGGGATGTTGGAGACAACTGTTACAGGTTTTGCTCTCCATTTTATAGCACTTCTTACTGGAAACAAGCTTATTCTGAATATATATATCCACTACCAAATGAGGCTGACTGGGAAATTCCCGATAATGTTCTATCAAGAAGGGTGATACGACCGTTGACACGAAGAGGAAGTGGACGTCCACCAAAAAAAAGGAAACAATCAGCCGGAGAAGTGCGCAAGTCTCGTAAGTGTAGTAGGTGTTTTGAAAACTGGGCATAACCGCATCACTTGTACAGATCGTGTACCACTCAGCGAGAGACATGAATGATGAAGACAAAATGACACGTGCTGGTTTTTGTGGTTTGTGATTCGCTGCTTTTGTAATATTGAAAAAGGATGGTGCTGTTATGAGTACTACTTTTGTCATTTTGAAATGCAAGCTATTTGTAATGTTTGGAACTATTGATTTTGTCATTGTCTTAGAATCGATGGAGCAATTGATTTTGTTTGGAAATTCTGATTTTGTCATTGTCATCTTTTCATTCTCTTTTTTCATGTTGAAAAAATAATAAGCATATCTCTCAAAATTTATACATGGCATGTCCATCTTACAACTTAAATAAGTTCAAATTATCGATTTTACGAGTTCGGACAGGTCGTGGATGCTTATAATCGTGTGTATAAACATAACGACATAACAGCCGTTCTAACAACAGTAACGGCACTTGTGCCGTTCTCAGCAGAAATCTGTCAATTATCATAACGTCACTTCTGTCGTTCTCTCAACCAGTAACGGCACAAGTGTCGTTCTCATGTAAAAAAAATTATAAACATAACAGCATGTCCATTTTGTAACTTAAATGGGTTCGAATTATCGATTAGCCGATCGTGGATACTCATAATCGTATGTATATACAGAACGACACAACAACCGTTCTGAGAACAGTAACGGCACTTGTGCCGTTCTCAGCAGAAATCTGTCAATTATCATAACGTCACTTCTGTCGTTCTCTCAACCAGTAACGGCACAAGTGTCGTTCTCATGTAAAAAAAAATTATAAACATAACAGCATGTCCATTTTGTAACTTAAATGGGTTCGAATTATCGATTAGACGATCGTGGATACTCATAATCGTATGTACATACAGAACGACACAACAACCGTTCTGAGAACAGTAACGGCACTTGTGCCGTTCTCAGCACAAGTTTGTCCATTATCATAACGTCACTTCGTCGTTCTCACGGACCTTTAAGACAACAAGTGTCGAGCTTAAGCATTGTGCCCCCTGACTTAGGGAAGTCGAAAATGTTGATCGTGTGAAAAATAATGACAGAATTGAGATAGAATAACATTATCTTGTTGGTGAAATAACAAGTCTTTTTCTAGTTCCGTTAGAAAAATATAATTAAAGCGAGTAACTCTCAAAATTTCTGCACGACATGTCCGTCTTACAACAGAAAGAAGTTGGATTTATCGATTATCGATGTTCGGATGGGTCGTGGTCGCTCGTACTCGTGTTTACTTGACAGAACGACACAAGTGTCGTGTAACGGCACATGTGCCGTTCTGAACTTATCTTCGATATTTTGATTCCTTTCCATCTCGACGACCTCAAATATAGTTCCTTCTGACTTAATGAAGTCGAAAATGTCGATCAACAGCCATTGAAACTTGTTTATTGACAGAACGACACAAGTGTCGTGTAACGGCACATGTGCCGTTCTGATGATTTCTCCAATATTTTTATTCCTTTCCGCAGCGACGAGCTCAAGCATTGTACCCCCTGACTTACGGAAGTCGAAAAATACTATGATCGTGTGAATAATATTGATAGAATTGTAATAAAATAACATTATCTTTTTGGTGAAATAACAAGACATTTTCTAGGTCCGCTAGAAAAAATATAATTAAATCGTGTAACTCGCAAAATTTTTGCACGGCATGTCCGTCTTACAACAGAAAGATGTTGGATTTATCGATTATCGAATATCGGATGGGTCGTGGTCGCTCGTACTCGTGTGTATTGACAGAACGATACAAGTGTTGTGAAACGGCACATGTGACGTTCTGAACATATCTTCGATATTTTGATACATTTCCGTCTCGCCGACCTCAAATATTGTTCCTTCTGACTTAAGGAAGTCGAAAATGTCGATCAACTGCCGTTGATACTTGTTTATTGACAAAACGACACAAGTGTTGTGTAACGGCACATGTGCCGTTCTGAACTTTTCTTCGATACTATGATTCTTTTCCGCCTCGACGACTTCAAATAATGTTTCTTCTGACTTCAGAAAGTCGAAAATGTCGATCAACATCAATAAATAGTTGTTTATCAATAGAACGACACAAGTGTCGTGTAACGGCACATGTGCCGTTCTGAACTTTTCTTCGATATGTGGATTCCTTTCCTCCTCAACCACCTAATATATTGTTCCTTATGACTTAAGAGAAGTCGAAAATGTCGATCGTGTGAAAAATATTGATAGAATTGTGATTAAATATATGTTATCTTTGCAACGAAAGTAAGTTCGAATAATAGATTATCGGGGTCGGAGGTGTCATGGCCTCTCGTACGCTTGTTTATGTTTAGAACGATAGAAGTGTCGTTATAATCACAGTAAAGTAACGGCACTTGTGTCGTTCTCAAGAAAGAACTGTTTATTATGAGAACGACACTTGTTTTTCAATATCAATAACGGCACTACTGTCGTTCTCATTACCGGGCTTGAAATGCTTAGCGGATATTGGATGCACATACCGTATATGAGGTTAAATGAAAAGTATCGAATTTGAGGTGCACATACCGGATATCAACAACTTTTTGCTTACCGTATTTGGTTTTTTACACTAAGAGAATTTATGTTTTGTTGCATGCCGTATTTGAATTGCGTACCGTATTTTAACTTACCGATTTTTCAACACTTACCGTATTTTAGGGATTCATACTGGATTTCATCTTTTTTACACATTCCGGATATGAAAAATCTGAACTTACTGTATTTCAGCCTAACAGCATACCGAATTTTAGAGTTTAATTAAAAATACCGGTAGAACGACACAAGTGTCGTTATGGGAACAGTAACGACATTTGTGTCGTTCTGAAGAAACACTTGTCGTTCTGAACGACAATGTTCTGTTTATTTTCATAACGACACTTGTGTCGTTCTCCCAAAAAGTTAAATAGACAGTAACGGCAGTAGTGTCGTTCTCGTGGAATTGTATAAAATACATAACGTCACATGTGTCGTTCTTATAGGGGTTTCCTGAATTTTAAGCAATCAATACTAATGGGCTTCAAAATAATATTTTACTTGAAGTAAACATGTACACTTGCAATGAATAATTATGACACGAGTGTCGTTCTAACTGCAATCAATATTTGACTTGAAGCAAACATGTACAATTGCAAAATCCCTATAAGGAGGATATTAACACAAAAAATAAGTTCAAAATATTCACTAAATCTATGGATCGAAGTGCCATGCAAATAGTTCTGCAGCTAATTTTTTCCTCCAAATAGACATATATTCCGGACGAACCGAATCCAAATTTAATTGAGCTTGCAAAAAACTCTATGTACTTAATTGTGAACAGGCCACAATCAGATCTGCAAAATAATAATGAGAAAAAAGTTAAATAGACATGACACACACCAAAGAAGTCATAGATGTTGGTGCAAAATCTTATATTCAACTAAGCTTACCCATTTACTTGTCCAGGAACTACAACCCTCTGATAGTGGAACTTGTTGGTGTTAAAATTTTCTTCACGAGCTACAAGTACCTTTATCAACCAGGGAATGACCACTTGAATAGGCTTCATACATTCGGCCAGCTGAGCAGCACGGATGTGTTTTGGCAAACTATCATAAATATAAATAGTTCGCTCCGTCAAATCAATCTTCAGTGCAAACCAGTGAGAACCCGGTACGCAGTAAGGAACATACAAAAATCTACAATCACTCCAGTGTTTACCAAGCACCGGTGAAGCCCCTTCAACATAATTGACAAGCTCTTGGTCGAATACGTAGTTGACATTTTTCTTCTTAGGTGTACCCATTTTTCGGTAAGCTTTCTTGACAAGTTGCCAAAAAGAACAATCCAATATAGCACAATCTTGCTGAAATATATGTGGATATGTCACTGCCCTTTCCCTAATGTGGTATAAGGCCGAGTCGACGTGCTGTACGACAAAACATATGAATTAAATGCATTATTTCTATAGTAATAATTCCGATATACAGATATTCCTTACATCATCGATTAGCCACCCGTCATCTTTCAATAGGTCGTCAAAAAAATTCCTTCGCACTTCACAGATTGCCAAAGATACTACATCACTGTGACAACAATAATATCAAACTTAGCTAATTTCTAAACTAAAAATTATGTGCTTTAATGTACAGATCGTGTGAATAGAATAAAATTACCTATGTGATGCGTTTGTCAACCACTTGTTGAGGTCTTCAACTTTTGCAGGATCTACTTCCCTTAAAGGGTCATATTCCTGAATGTTCAACAATTTTCTCCTCTTTAAGGGATTAATGTATGGAGAAAGCAGCACGGCTGCTCTCCTTTTAATTCGATGCCCCCTTCCTACAGCCGATTCAGAATTCGGATCCTCGATCACAATGATTTCATTAGTAGGTTGGCAGACATGCGAAGATGTCGAAGGCTCTCCAGAATCGCCTATAAAAGTTGATCAAACACAATTCAATCCATTTTAACACACAATATTGAAAAGTGAAATATTGAAATGTAAATTATATATACCTTTGTTAGACATGTTTAAATCATATTTCGTCTCAGCCGCCTTCTCAGTTACTAAATCTTGTTGAGCTTCCTCGGTCCGAAAATTCTCTCTAGTCCAGACTAAAGGTCGTCGTTGGTACACGATTATGGCAGATGAAGGATCTGGCACAAATCCTACAAATGGGACCCAAAAAAAATTAGTCTTAGCTTATAGCAAACAGTAAAATAGAGAAAATATACCATCATCATAAGTAGGAAAAGCCTCGTGTTGTTTATTCGGCGTGACTTCTTCGTGAGAGCAATCTTCAATAATTACATCATCTTCCACTCTTGCTTCTTCATTTTGTTGATTGCCTGTACTAAAAGCATGATCATCAAATCCACTTCTTTCCGACTGAGCTCCACCTCTACCCGACCGTCGGAGAAGCAAATCAATTTTCCTTTCTATTCTATCGAAACGCTCCAACATCTCACCTCGCAGCCTCTCCTCAACTCCTCTTATTTCTTGTTTTTTTATTATTTGGACGAGATAGTTATAAGAAGGTGGGGGTTGACCAGCTCTTTTAGAAGAGTGTTGATGGCTAGACACAGATGGTCGATCACAGGTCTTAGGACTTTGTGGGCGACTAGAACTTGATGGTGCATCATCACTCTCAGAATTTTTTTTCGCCATTATCCTCAAGCGCCCTTTTTTCCAGCTTAGGATCCGCTTCATCGTCAAAAGGTCCGGATTCCTGCCAAAATGGCTCCAGCAATTCATCAGCTGTAGGATTCAACGTAGTGTGCACCTCAATCTGAAAAACAAGCACGTATAATTATTCAGCAAATTGTTTGTTTAGTTATAGTTGGTAATATGCCATGTAGATTTTAATAAACAAAACTCACATTTGACGATTGAAAAACTGTACAAAGTGTTTCTCCCCTAAGTTGTTTGCGCATTTCCCAGCCTATCATTCTTGGAATTCTAGATTCATCAATCACATGACCAAATTTTTTTCCAACACTGGGAATTGCTTCAAAGGCCCAAATCTGTACAATCATAAATTTAATTTTTAGTAACATAATTGAAAAATTTTAATGTATAAAACAAGTTTAGAATATATTACCATGATTGCAAGGGGAAATCCATGCAAAGAATATGGATATCGCTGAGAATTTTGGATAACTCTTCAACATTTCTCCCAAATTACGTTTAAATACCTTAATAGTGTACTCATATGACTTTTTCCCCCACGAATAGTTGTTGAATCTATCAAGATCATCCACCAAATAAAACCACCATAGGTTAATATATGTATTCTCCTCTGCGGCCACTAGTACATACACCAATACAACGAGGAGGCCCAACTTATATTTATCACTCTTATTCTTGCAACGTTTGAAAACATCTAACAATAAACCTCTCTTTATTTTTCCGTTGCTACGCTTGAAACGTTCTTTCACAAGTCTACAATTTTGCCCTAGCATCGGATCCTCGTCGTCCAAATTCCCAGCTTTAAGCCCAGTCACCAAGATGAACTCCTGCAATCCAAATCTTGCAAGCTTGTCTCCAATTTTAATCCATATTTCATTCTCTTTTGAGGTACTTATCGACCTCAGAATTAATTGGTGGACCAGTTGAGATGCAAGCTTTATGTCCCTCAAGCTTAACAAGTGTCCGAAGCAGGAGTTGGTGAATAGCTCTTGATGTTTATCATCCAAGCTATTGAAAACGTCATGGATCAATTTCACTCTACATCTATTGCTTATCTTCACGTTCGCTATGTCTTCGGCATCCATTTTTTTCCTAATGTAACCTGCAAAATAATAGTTGAATTAGGAATCTTATTTCTCGAAGCAAACATTTACCAAACAAATGCTCAGATAAAAATAAATGGATTTTAGAAAGCGGAAGTGAAACATAAACCTAATGTAAATAAGTCTCATAGAAATATAACGTAAAAATTGAAAAATAAATAAACCACCTCATATGTTCATTAAATTCTTACCATTACAGTAGCACAAATAAGGTTATATCTATTAATAAGGCCCCACAGCATCTAAATAAATATTCAAACTTCTCGGTCTATACTACTAACCAATAAGCCCCAAGAGGGCTCTTGAAGGAAGCAGTTTCTCCAAGGCAACAATTTAATTAATCTTAACTTGTATACCTTTACTTGCAAATTAAATGTCAACTTTTGTCATATTATACATTATTTGACACAGGGAAGATGTAATGATAAATGCTAGCTTCCACAAACACAGGGAAAATGTAATGATAAATGCTAGCTTCTATAAAAAATGTCACAAATATTGCACACAATCTTATTAGCATGATAAAATTATTTATGTTGAAATTGACATACTTTTTATTGAGGAGAAGATTGAAAGTGGTCAAATTTGTATTCCATTTGTCACTAGTAGTTGTGCTAGATGTTCTTACTAAAGGGATGTCTCATCCTATGTTTCTTTCATGTGTTAGGTAGGAATGATACAGTTGACTAGTTCAATTACAAAAGCTTCAACCCAGGGAGGAGTTAAAATTGATACAGGGGCTTTACTGAGAACGACAGTAGTGTCGTTACTAACATTGAAAAACCTGAGAGAACGACACAAGTGTCGTTCTGACAAGAAACAATTTTTCCTTTAGAACGACACAAGTGCCGTTACTGTGACTATAACGACACTTCTGTCGTTCTAAATATAAACAAGCGTACGACCTGTCACGACACCTCCGACCCGATAATCTATTATTTTAACTTACTTTCGTTGCAAGATAACATATGTTTGAGTTCGTCAAGGCAGAAATAAATCAAAAATTAGGAGAAATCATTAGAACGACACTTGTGTCGTTCTGTGTTTATGTGCGAAACAGTTTTGGTACATTTCAATTTCAATCATTTTTGAGTGTTGCTTGACTTACCGTGAATGATTTATTGCTAGGTTTCCTTTCTTCGTAGCATCAATCAAACAACCGGAACTTAGAGAAATTTCAGTTCAAGCAAATCGTACATCCACCGTCGTAGTAGCAAGGAAAGTAATTTCAGTTGAAGAAGATGAAAAGGAGGAAACTTTCGGTTGAAGAAGATGAAAAGGCGGGAAGTTTCAGTTGAAGAAGATGAAAAGGTGGAAGAGTGATGTTAATTTTTGAAATTGAGAGAATAGGGTTTTTACTGAAGATGAAACGGGTGAAATGAGGGGATTTTTGGTGATTTTTGAGTTAAAAACTAAATGGCAAATTTGTCTTTTTATCAATTACATTTTTCTTTTTTTTTTAATTCTGGGTCAAAGGCCATTTGTCCAAATTCAGAATCTTGCCGGGTTATTTGGCCAAATTTCCCTAAAAAAGGACCTTTAGTCAACTCGATCCAGGGGTTGACTTGAATTTTAATATGTCACTGATTGATACACACACACGCTGCAAGTGCAAAGCCATATTTCTTCGCTATATATCGCTCCACCGCGAGTAGATTTTCCGGCATGGCGGAGAAGGGTGGAGTTGGGTGTGGCAACTGCTGTTGCAGCTTCATATTCACCTCAGGTTTGACAGCTCTCTTCTTGTGGCTAAGTCTACGTACCTCAAAACCCACTTGCTCCGTACAGAACTTTTTGGTTCCTTCACTCAACAAAACCGACAACTCCACCACCACCAGGAACAACCACACCATTTTCTTTGACATCAAGCTGGATAATGGGATGAAAGACAAAGGCGTGCACTATGATAGCATAAATTTAACCTTTTTCTATGGTCAAAATTATAGCTTTCCTATAGCCACCTACACAGTGCCAGGGTTCTACCAGGGTCACGATAAGCATACTAACCGGAAAGCGGTGGTGGAGACTAATGGAGTGCCGTGGGAGACGGCGTTTGAGGCTGTTTCAAATGTGTCCACGGTGGCTTTTAGAGTGGGATTGGCTACTAGAGTGAAGTTCAAGATCTTGTCCTTTTATACCAAGAGACACAATCTGATTGTGAAGGCGGATATACCGGTTAACAACTCCGGTGAGAAAGTGAATAAGAAAGGTATCAAACTCAAGTCGAACTCACCACATCAGTTGAGCCATAGGCTGAGACTGGAATTTTTGGTGGTTATTTTCACTGCCTTGATAATCTTTTTGCTGTAATTCTTTGGTTCATTCGTTTTCTAGCTTTCGTAGAAGCTTAAACAGTTTCTGATCTGTCTAAGAGTGATTTGAATCGCCTATTGTCCTCCACCCTTAGTGATACAGTGAACAGCCAGATACGAGTCAGTTTCCACCCATATGTCAGATAATTGAAGTCGCCGAGCAAGTAAAATGCCATCCAAAATCTTCGGTAACTCAGCCTCCAGAATAAAGACATGCTCCATATGATGACGAGAAAGCCCTAATGCATTTTGAGTCTACAAATTGTCTTTGACATTGGTACTGCTACTTCAGTTTCATGAATTTATTATTTTAATTTAGTATTGGAAGGGCATATATTTTTTAGCTTTACATTTGGCTTGACATGAACTATAACAGTTGTGTGACTTTCTAGAAGTGTATTCTTTTGGAAAGTAAAAAGTAAAAATATTTTGGAATGAATGCATGTATGTAGTAATTCTTTTGCTTGGAGGTTACCTTTCTGCCTATATCCATGAGAGTAATTGAATAATCAATGTGGGATGTAGAAAAGTGGAAAATGGAACAGTGGTAGAAAACTTCATATTTTGGTAGTGCTTATAAGTTCTAGCCTTGGGTCCTATGGAAGTGCTTATAATAAGTCAGTAGGAAATTGTAGGTCCTACGTGATGTGTAAATAAAAGGTATGTTTGATCAACTTAAATTATAATGTAAGCTTTGCCATACATGGTGTTAGTTTAGCTTAATAATGTTGATATAATGGAATTCATGAGGATATCTTGATATGGATGGAAACTAACAATCCAAAATTCTCTTCTGAAGTTTGAAAAATCCAATAATTAGTCTACAGTAGAATGGATGACTTCTTACATTCTTGAAGGCACAATTCACATAGTAAGCCAGCTTAAGGAAATCTTCACACAACTTTGAAGGACAGGTGATGTGTATCTGAGAAATTGACTAGTTTAGATCCAACTGCTTCATTTTATCATTAAATAAAGCTGCCGCCTTGCAGCTTAACAAGTGAATAATAAGCACCACTATTTCCCACTGAGAGTAGATCAGAGTGTGAACCTTGTTCAACAACTTTTCCTTCTTTGATCACAGCAATGGAATTAGATTTCTGTATTGTAGACAATCGATGAGCCACAACAATGCAAGTTCGACCACCCATCATCTTCTCTAGTGCTTCTTGAACCAATCTTTCTGATACACTATCAAGGGCACTAGTTGCTTCATCCAGCAGCAGGATTGTAGGGTCCTTCAATATTGCACGAGCCAGAGCTATTCTTTGTTTCTGGCCTCCAGATAGCTGAACTCCTCTCTCTCCACAGTAAGTCTCATATCCATCTTTCATCCCACTGTCATCAAGAAAATGAATTAAAAGTTAACAATAAGTATTGGTTTAGATTCTTTTTTTATTTCTGTGTCTCTCCGCATTTTTTCTAGTTTTATAAAATATATTCTTTTGGAAAAAGAGTGATAGATACCATGCCTTATAAATTCATGTGCATTAGCAAGTATTGCAGCCTTTCGTATTTCAGATTCCGTTGCATTCTGTTTCCCATAGGCGATGTTCTCATTTATGGTTTCTGCAAAGAGAGTTGGCTCCTGACTGACTAATGCAATGTGTGACCTCAAGGTTCTCAAATTATACTCCTTTATGTCCTTATCATCAATAAACACTGATCCCTTAATTGGATCATAAAATCTTTCAATGAGTCCAATAATTGTCGATTTCCCTGAACCACTCTGGCCAACTAATGCAACAGTGGTTCCTGATCTGATTTTAAGATTGAGGCCCTTTAAGATCATCTGGTCAGGTCTTGATGGATAAGAAAAGAACACATTCCTTAGCTCCACGCGGCCCCTAATATCATTCTTCATTGCATCAATTTGCCACGAGTTCTCTGGATCAATCTCACTCTTTCTGTCGAGGATTGCAAAAACTGAACGAACAGCATTACTTCCTCTCGATAAATCTTTTGTCATGCTTCCTGCTTCAGCAATGGTATATGCCGTGAATAGAAGTGCTAGAAATGCTTGGAAAAGTCGCTCCGGAGATATTAACCCTTGTGTCAGTAATTTCCCTCCATACCAATAAGCTAATGCTGTAGAAGCTGCTGCAAGAAATTGTGAGCTAAATAGGCCAAAACCTGCAAACCAAGATTGTCTGATACTCTCCTTCCTTGGGCTTTCCAGTGTGGCTCTAAAGAGCCCCACTATCCTTTTCTGAGATGAAAATGCAGTTATAGTTCGATGGTTGATGACGGCTTCACTTGCTAGTTGACTTCCTTCCTTTTGTGCAATTTCAGCTTTTGCGGACATACTCTTCATCAGAATACTCCTTGAATAAAAGCTTCCGATGAGTAAGGGCTGAGCTGCCATCATCACAAGGGCCAGCCTCCATGTCAAAATGAGTCCTAGTGTATAGGCAAAGACAGCTCCAAAAAATGCTTGGGTCAACAGTGACAAGCGATCTCCAACAAGTGAGCGAACCATGTTGGCTTCTGTTGATATTCGTGCACATATTGCTGCACTTGTGTTTTCACTTTCATCAAACCATCCAATCTCAAAAGTCATGAGTTTTCCCAGCAGCATCTCCCTTACTCTTTTAGTTAACTTTTCTCCCATGACAGCAAAATTGTAGTGCTGCAGAAGGTTGGTGAAAAAGTTGAAAACTCCAAGGGCTACAAATACAAGAGAATACCCTCTTGCATGAGATGTGATGGAGGATTTATCTGTTCTGAAGTAAACTGCTATAAGTGCTCCCACGCAATAGGCATTAATTGGTTGAACAGCTCCTGAGCCTATGGCTCCTAAGCACCCAAGCAAAGCTCTTCTCCATTCAGGTGTGTTCATGCTCAGTAAACGCAACTGTGATGGAGCAGGATGAGCTGATCCGTTGAAATCTTCATCATCACTGTCGTATGTGCCCTCGTATTGAATTGAGTATGGAGCAGAGTAGGAGTAGGGTGTACTCCTTGAAAATGCTGGGCTAAATGGGTTCAAAGCTGGAGTGTTTTGTGGACTTGACCTTGCACTCAATGGGCTTGGAGGGATAATCATCTTGTGGTGATTTTTTCCTTCAATCTGAAAGTTGGAATTACTTGTAGTATCAGTTTCAGTTGCTGACTGTTGCAACTGAACCATTTTGAAGTATTCTCCATCTTTCAGTTGCATAAGCTCGTTGTGTGAACCTGATTCAACAACTCTTCCCGACTGGAGAACCACAATCAAGTTACTCATCTTGATTGTAGAGAGACGGTGAGCTACAACTATGGTTGTCCTTCCCTTAGATGCCTGGTCTATAGCCTTCTGTACAATTCTTTCAGATTCTGTATCCAGTGCACTCGTGGCTTCATCAAGAAGCAAGATTTTCGGATCCCTTATCAAAGCCCTTGCTATGGCTATGCGTTGTTTTTGTCCTCCTGATAACTGAACTCCAAATTGACCAACCTAGAGATTACCATATCCCATAGAAAATTATCAGAGATGCGTAAAATTAAAAAACAGCTTGTACCATTTCAAACCAAATGACGAGGGAAAATAATTCTTAAGCAAGGCATTGGATTATTTACTGATTTCAGAACTCTAAACAAAAACAAAAACAGATTTATTGTATTTGGGGATAGAAACAGTCTTACTTGAGTTTCATATCCATCTGGTAGCTTGATGATAAAATCATGTGCATTTGCAGCCTTGGCTGCTTTCTCCACATCCTCTGTAGATGCTTCCTCCTTCCCGAATAATATATTTTCTTTTATAGATGTTGCAAAGAGGATTGGTTCTTGATTAACCAATCCCATTTGGGACCTGAGCCATTTGAGATGAAGCCTCTTTATTTTGTATCCATCCAAGAAAATTTCTCCTTCTGTAGGGTCATAAAATCTTTGCAGCAGTGAAATGATGGTGGACTTTCCAGAGCCACTACCCCCAACAAGACCGACAGTTTTCCCGGCTGGAACTGTAAGATCCAAGCCTTGCAATATGGGCGTATCTGGTCTTGATGGGTAAGTAAAATAGACACCTTTGAATTCAATTTCTCCTCTCACGTATGATAGAGCTTTTCCCTTCTTATCATCAGAATCTATGGCTGGTTCACGATCAATCATCTCCGTAATGCGAGTAGCAGCAGCCTTAGATTCGGCAATTGCAGTAAGATTTGGAAGGGCAGTCAAAATATTTCTGCAAAAAGAAAAAAAAACAGCAAGTTTCCGAGTTTGACATGAAGGATCAAGCTAGCAGATTATTAAAAATCAAAGATTAATAAACTCACAATCCTCCCATGAGAACATTGAATCCAGCTACAAAAATGTCTCCACCCTTTTCTGCTTTTCTGCTTACCAAAAGAGATCCAACCCAAGCTTGAAATCCCCAGCTAATATAAATAACTCCCATACTTCCCATCATTAATCCTCTTGCAAAACCTTGCTTTATTCCTAATTCCATAGTTTTTTGCAGTGCATGGCTGAACTTCTCAAGGGTTTCATTCTCAGCAACATAGGAATATACAGTCTGGATCGAGGAAATTGCTTGTTCTGCAATTCCACCTGCGACTGCATAAGACTCTATCGTCTTCATTGCCACATTCATCATCATCGTTCCAAATCCAAGTCCAGGGACAATGAACATTATGGTGAATGGTATAGCAGCCAAAGTGAGCCTCCATGATAGTGAGAATGCAAATACGAGGCAGAAGATGAAGGATGACATATAGGCTAGGCAGTCAGGTATCTACACAAAAATCATAATATTTCAAGTTTTGAGTCAACTGAAATGACCAAGCATAGGAAATAGAATCGTTTTCACTACTCTTAATGCGTGTTTGGTAAACAGTAATAGATAGAGTATCATAAGCAAGATTTTGAATTATTTTTTCTTCTTTAATTCTGTCGGTACAATCTAATCCTTCATACCGAGCATTCTATTTTAGTTTTTGAGCAAGAAGATCCTTTAATTTTATGAAATATGAGTGATCAGTTATGTGATTATACTCAGATGGCTAGCAACACTGAATTTTCTGTCTTGCATTCCTTATCATCCATTTCCCATCTAAGCACTGATTTTGATAAGAGAAATTAGGTGCTGTTAGAGGAAATACCTTCTCCCCTATGGTGATTTGTATTGTATTGGAATCGGCAGAAATTGTCGTAACAACTTGATAAGTTTTCGAAGAATCAGCTGCCTGCGTGTCAAAGAAACCGACTTCTTGTTTAAGGACAGATTTCAGGTATTCTAATCTCATCCTAGAAGTCTGTCTCTCTGCCGTTCTTGCCCAACATAATCCTTCTGTAAAAATGCATGCACGGAAACATAAGAAATGCATCTTAGAATCATGTAAATATATACATAATAATCTGTCAAATTTTCGTAATATTTGATGCTTTAGAGATTGTCCGTTAGAGTTCTAAGCACTGTAACATACCGATGAAAGCAGATAGTCCCACTCCAATGGCGACATAAAGTAGCCTTAGTGTGTACTGGATAGAAATTTTAGTAGCATGTCAGTTGAGTGCATATAAATTCCTTGTGTCGATGAAATTATGCATTAGTTTCATTATGTTACCTTGTCTACAGTATGCATAGAGACTGAACTGTTAAGGTCTCCATACTGATTGATGACAACACTGAGAACAAACATCATAAGAGGGATTTGCAGTCCATCTCCAATGCTGCCTAAAGTCCCGAAGAACATCAAAAACTTGTCGACTCTATCTGCATATCGAAAAATCCCGTCTTTCCCCATTTTCTCTGTCCCCTGAAGAGGGAGGGATCAACTAGCTTTTGCAGATAGAATTTCTTCAACTACTTTCAAGTACAAGGATATTAGTTTATGTTACTTTTTATATAGAAGTTTATCAATTCCATTGGCTTATTTTGCAGGTTGTTATTACTCATTGCTGTTTTATAATTGTGAAAAGGATCCAACGTTTTCCTATATTTAGCCGGCTGTTTGTTATTATTAGTTGTTTTTGCTTTGTTAGATGATTCCAACTGTTCTTTGCGTTTGTCTCTCTATTTATATTAATTTCCCTGAAAACAAGAAGTGTTCTCTGTATTGTGAAAGCCCTATAACATCGCTTTCCATGATTCATGATGAATTAGTTGCTTGGCGTTTTCTGTTTTCTTTGTAAATTTTAAACTCGTTTTTGAAAATTCGTTTATGAAAATAGATAAGTAAACGTGTTTCAATGTTTTCGAAAATTAAAAACTAATAATAGCCTGAAAACAGCAAAGAGAACATGCCCTTAATGTTTCTTGATTGCAAAACTATAGACCAGAGGTGACATTTTTAAAACTCATTTTCAATCTCATTTTTCAATAAAATAATTTTACACATAAATTGAAAATTATTTTTTATTTTTTAACCACACATTCTTTAAAAAAACTTTATTTCAAAATACATTTTTTCCTAAAATAGGGCTCAAACAAGGGCTAAAGAAGCTCATGTCAAGAGTAGTGTGATAAGTAGAACATGTTAGAAGAGAGAAATGTAGGTTAAAATTAATACACGCTACTGATATTGATAAAAGATCGTTATAGTTTTTTTCAAGATTATAGTTACTCGCACAATATTGTGGTGCAACATTTGCATTCTTAACTTTACCAACTTCATTCCTCACAAGGATACCATCCTTTAATTAATTATGAGCATGTTTGACTAAGCTTAACAAAATAAAAAGGCAAAGTCCCAAATATAAAATGACAATTAGGGTTTTACTAATTAAAAATGGAATTTCTTCCAAACTTAAAAAAGGGTTCATCTTTCCCTATCCATTGTTTTCATTATAGTAAGGTGGGACCCTATAAACGTTGGTCATTTTCTCAGCTTGTAAAACGTGCAAGTCCATGTATTGTCTCCATTTCAAGAAGTAATGGACTCATTCCAGCCGAATGTAATATTATTCCCATTTGTTTTATTGTGTAATCTTATCAGAACAGGGTTTAGTTCAATAATAATTAAATTAGTTCTATGGAGATATTTTATGCTTGGACAGATTTGAGGCCAGATTTGATTTAGTTGGCATAATGTCCCTAGTTAGACACAAATGGACGTGTAATGGGATGTGCTTGACCTATAGGTATCTTCTACCAAACAACCTAATTCATCGAGCCCTTGGATTTAGTGTTTAATTGAGTAGAATTTGTCGGAGTAAGTATAAGTTAAAATGAGTCGTTCTTTTTATTTACAATGTTCATAATGGCATAAAATTGATGTTACCAAGAACACCAATCAAAATGTATATCGAATCAATTTTGATGAATTAGCATTCCTCCCTTGTTTTTCCCTTTCCGTTGCTGGAGTAAGTATAAGTTAAAACGAGCCATTCTTTTTATTTACAATGTTCATAATAGCACAAGCTTGATATCACCAAGAACACCAATCAAAATGTAAATTGAATCAATTTTGATGGATTAGCGTTCCTCTTTGTCTTTCCCTTTGTTTTGTTGGAGTAATTACAAGTTAAAATGAGTTGTTCTTTTTATTTATAATGTTCATAATGGCACGAAATTGATATCGCCAAGAACACCAATCAAAATGTATATTGAATCGATTTTAATGGATTAGCATTCATCCTTTGTCTTCCCCTTTATATTGTTGGAGTAAGTATAAGTTAAAATGAGCCGTTCTTATTATTTACGATGTTCATAATGGCATAAGATTTATGTCACCGAGAACGCCAATCAAAATGTAAATTGAATCAATTTTGATGGATTAACGATCCTCCTTTGTCTTTCCCTATGTGTTTTGAAGTAAAATTCATCATCTTTTGTCGTCTTCGGCAAACCGGATCGTTTATGTTTTCCATAATTTTTGTAGCCAAATCATCGAGGAGAAGTAATTTTTTATTTCTTTTGCAAAACCATATTGCGTACTCCTTTTGAGTCAACCATATAAATCATTGGACGATTCATTTTAACCATTATATCTTTGTTTTCATTTAATAAGGCAATTGGTATCAACAATCATATAGAGGCAATACAAGGGGATTGTATAGCAAAGAAAAATTTGCACCTTTCATCTTCAACCTTTTCAAAATGTTACTAATCTATCATCAATCTTTTTTAGCATCAGACATCCTCCCTCAAAACAATGCTCCTCGCCAAATGCCCTTCCTTGGGCTGCGGCAAGACAGCAATGAGTAGTTCGCTCTAATCTATCATCATTCTTTTTTAGCATAAGACATTCTTAACCCTTAAAAAATGAAGCAAAACTCGTCTTTCCATCCATTTGACCATTAAGATCACGTGAAATGATGAATTTACCTCCATCTTTAGGATTACACAATAAAAATAAAGGGAATAACGATGAGGAAAATGACCACAAACCTGCATTATTAACACTCGATGAAGACCAAATTTATAGTACTTTCGATTTTATTGGTTTAATAAAAATAAATAATTTATGAGACTATGAGTAAGACAATCAAAACCCTCATCAATGTAGACAACCACAAACATAAGAGAATATAGGACATGGAATACAAATACCAATCTAAAATTTTGATGTGTTCTAATTTTAATACAAAATTCGCCAATCGGAGCTATTATAAACATTTTACATCACAGTAAATTCATGCACTCTCGTATATTTATGTAAACTATATACATGAAATAATCGCAAAACTATACTATTGGAACCCATTTGGTACCAATCTTCTGATGTCAAGAGTGAAAATTTTAATCTAAAGTTGATTCCGTAACTGATTGAGTAAATTCTGCATACTCTCGAGTTTCTCACTCAGTTGTTTAACTTTATTAATGTGTTCAGCAGAGGATTCTGAACTGTTCAATTCAGTTGTGAGAGAGACACAATTTGCTTTTGAATCCAAAAGTACCTCCTCAAGAGAAGCCACTGTCGATTCCAAACATGAATTCCTACTTACTCCAGTCAAGTTGGCCATTGGACTAAGCCCCACACTGCTGGCACTACTGCCCCTGCTTAACTTCTCCGGCGTGAAAATCTTGTCAAAGCTTTCGGTTCCTATAAATGCAGAAACATACATCGGGGGATCTTTTAAGCATTCATTTCGAATATTTTTGTTACAATACCTCACCTCTCTAAATGTTTAAGCTTTTAAATAAGGTGGTTAACATGGGAAATGAGACACTCACCTAAATTACTTAGCTGATTGATTGCTGCTGAGCCAATGGATCCTTCTAATTTGAAAATTCGCAGGACACCAGCAGCTATTCTACCCATAGAATCCATCTCAGACTTGCAGAGAACAGCGAGATATTGCAGCTCATCCTTTGTAACAATGGCCTCAATCTATTAAACAAAGTAATTTTAGTGTCTTGATTGAAAAAACTGTGAACAATAAAATAAATCGACAAGTCTCTTTACCGGCTGATCAACAGAAAATTTCAAATTTTCCAATGCCCACTTTGCCATTGCATCGTCAACATCATCATCTCCTTCACAAGCCACTATGTCAACTTCCACGTTTACACCACCGTGTTTGTCAAAAGTATGTTTTTCTTTTTCAGACAAACCATTCTGTAAAGTACCTTTTCAAAAATACCATCGTTTCGAGCCGTAGGTTTTAAGATCAGCAAACCTTCCATGCCAACCTGCAAGCATTTGAACAGAGTGTTGCATTAATAAAGCAAGTACTGGAAAATTTTTAATTAGTAGCAGAATACCAGCGGGAACCCATAAAACCAAATGCCATAGAAATATAGCCAAAACTCTAAATTACATAGCCACATGAATACCCATACCCATCAGACCAAATTCCTCTCCGGTAAAAAAAAAAATTCTCTCGTTTTTTTTCTTTTTCGTGGGACCAAATTAAACAACATTTTCTAATTCAATAGAGTTAAAAGATGAGCTGGAAACTGAAACAAAGAGAAGGCAGAAAGATGACAATTTAACCACATCAAAATCCTCATCAGTCAGCAAGCTAAGCCACCTATTAGATGAACAATTTCCATACCACTAGGAAACATCCATGACCAATTGGTGGGTCAAACAAGTTTACAGTCATTAAAATTGGTTAAAAGACCCATCATCAAATCATATCCTATATGTCAATGCAAGGCACAATTGTCGTTATGGGATATCTCCAAGAGGAAGAATTAAGTAAAATCTTACAGTAACCAACTCGACGGGATACTTCTGTTTTCCACGTGGTTTTGCATTTCCATCCTTAACATGCTTTGGGCTGCTTTTAGCTTTGACGTGCATACTCTGAAATGTTGTGTGCCAGCTCCCGTTTTCTCTGCAAGAATCTTCAGAATCATGAAAGTTCCACCTATCTGCCATCTCCTGAGCACCTTCAAGAGCAAATAGCCAATCCTTCAATTCTATTGACACATCCACATCATCAGGTGTGCCCAAGTGCAAGAGCCTGCTGTCCTTTCCATCTTCTGAACTTCCATCTAGGGAGAGACAGACATAACAGGAAACCAGGAAGAAAGTGAAAAGACAGATAACAAGATATAAACAGTGTGAATAGCACAAAAGATCAAGCACACGGAAGAATAGCATTTTAATTGAATATTATTTTTTCGTACTCTCTCTGTGCCCATCAATAATCAGAGGTGATGGCTTGAAAAGCTTTGCTAAAGGTCCTCCAGATAAATGCTCTAACCCTTTAGTAAGACCCTCCCCTGGGCCACCGTCTGGCCCAAGAATCCCAAACCTATGAAGCAAAGCTTCAGTATAACTCATTCCTCCACCAAGACGAACACCAGCAACGCAAGCTGACACGTTTAAACTGTGACACTCAATATCTTGTGCACTATATGGAATCACATGCACTGTGGCTATGTCCAAAAAGGGTACCAGGGAAGAATCACCATTGGATTTTGAGATTCTTCTATGTTGCACCCAAAAGACAGCCCTTAACTGTGGACATCCATTTCCATTTAGATGACTATTTCTAGAAGGCGTTAAGTTGGAGTCATTCTCATTTACAAGGTTATTCCCAGTGTCTGCACAATCCACCTCAACACTATCCCATCGTAGACTGGATGAAACTGCCATGGCACCTCCCAAACTTCTATGCGTGACTTTGATAAATAAATCTTCACCCGTAAAGCGCACTAGAGGCATTTCCTGAATGCCAAGAGAAGAAGACTCCATAAATCTTAGTAGAAGATCCTTCACAGCTAGACTGACAGCAGTATCACCAGGAACCTTATCCACAAGAGGTCCACTCGCAGACTCGTTTCTTGCTTCCTTTAAGGGGTTGTTTTTCCCTACTTCGGCTATCTTTTCGCTGACTCTACCAAAATAAGCATAGAGATCTAAAATAAAGAATAATTCCTCAAGTGATGTGTTTGACAAGTATTGTTGACAAGCAATCCCTACTCTAACAATCCCTCCTGGTGGTGGGACATTTGTTAAAGGACTTCCATCTGCAGTCACCATTGCTACCTCAAGACACAAGTCTTTCATCTCAACACATCTCCATAAACCCGAAGATTCCATGAGAGAACTTCCCCCACCAGTTGAGTCATTGCAGGTCTCCAAAGACAAACTAATGAGAGAAGCTACAGCAGTCAATTTTTTCTGGCTAGCGTCAATTGGTTGGCCTTTCCAAAGACAGAAGCATGCAGCATCATTCTCAAGGTTTAGCAGCCTCAATTTTAGTGATGGCGACTCCGAGAACATTAATTCTTCAATATGAAGCCTTGCCCCGGCAAAGGAACTTTGGAAAGGCATATTGCAACTTCTAGCGGTATGGCATGGTTTTCCTATTACCAGAGGGACTGTAACATCTAAACCTTTAAGATTGAACAAGAAGGAATTAATTGAGAAATCTGGCAAAACAGCACCAGGATTGACAAGAATTCCATCAGCCAAGAAGGATGATATCCTCAGACAGGATTCTTCCTGAAGATGAATCTGAGATATAACAGCAAAGAGGTTAATGGTTTAAATATTGGTATTAAAATTAAAATTCTTAAGCGGATACCAACCATAAGTGGCTGACAGTCTATAACTGTTCTGGAAGCAAAAGTTGGTGGGCTCGGTGGTGGTAAGAGCTGAAGAGAATTTAGACTTATCAGAGGCATGCCACCTCTTAGTTGCCACCGTTGGTCTCCCAGAGGATATATTGGAGGACAGAAGTCCTCGCCTGTAAAAACAACAATGGGAGACGATAAATTACAGTGACAACGTAATTCACCAAATCAATGACTAAACAATATCCAACTGACTACTAAACTTTTGGGAAAGTATTTCATACCAAAGTCAGGGACGTTAGGGATAGCAGCAGCAGCAGTCAGAATCGATGGTTGTATTAAGGTGCATGGAGGACGAGTAAATGTATCTCTGCATTTTAATTGATAGAAATTAGCAAAGGATTACTCTAATGACATAAATGAAAAACAAGTGAAAGAAAATGGCATTAGCCATAAATAGATAGTTTTACAGAAACTATGTCCAACAAATATGGTTCCCTACAAATTCTAGTTCATATTGCTATCAACATGAGAACAATTTTCATAGAAAACTGTTTGCCATCAACAACTGATAACACTTGGGAGAAGTAGACTGCATGGACTAAAGGAATTAAGAGATACATGCTCCATCTGGAATTGAAGGTCTGTCTGTATTTTAATTGCCACTGAATTTTCTGGTGAGTATTTTACGCAACTTTTGGCCAAGAAACTTTGTGTCACATCATAACTTGAACTATATTTTCTTAATAAAAAATTCTAGTTTAAGAGTGAGGACATTAATCCCAGAGATTGAAAAAGAATATGGGGACATTCGAACCATGAAGGAGATAGAATCATTACTTTTCAATCACAGGGTATGATGAGCATGTTGCTTGATAATTCAATTGATGATGTAAAAAATAGAACTTTATGTTCTAGTAGGACTGACATAATAAATATAAATAAAATTTTTGAATTATTCAACTGTTTTGACTGGAAGCAATATGATTTGATGTGTTAGTCCAGATAAAGCTGTCATTCAGGCTCCACTGGTCCCTCAACCCCTGTGATATTTTCAGTTTTGTTCATCAAATCCCCGAGATGTAGAATGCATTAAGTTACAATTTATGATTTTAACTCCTATTATAGTCTGGATTCTACTTTGCATGTCTTACTGATTTTAAAAACATAAATACTGTCCAAAACACAGATAACCCCTCTTTAGTATCTTGTGATATATACCGACTTTTGTCAGTTGTACCAATCTATGGAGAGTAAATTTCCACTTACCTCAAAAATAATCCCCCTATCATAACCCGAGTCAAGAATTTGGCATCTTCTCCATCAGATACACTTGCCTGCAGGCAAAAAGATTGTATATGAACCAGACTACCACAGACAAAATTAAAATAATTATGCATGAGATGACTGGGTGTGCTGGTGGATGACCAGGCATTGTTGCAGTCATTGAACAAGTAGAGTTTTTTCTAGTATCTTACCCGAGAAAAGAATAGTGATTGCATCAAGAGTTCTAACTGGAACTCTGCAAGTCAAACAAAACTTTTTAGGCCACAACTTGAATAAAAAAAGAATCGGGTTCACAAAAGGATATCATCCACACCATTCATTTTCGATGCGTGAATAAGCGAGACTAATTGGTGAGTCCAAATCAAGCATGGTGAAACGTCTAACCAAATAGCTCGTGAAAATAATAATTGAAAACTAGTGCAGGGCAATAGAACAAAAAGTAGAAATCAAGGAGAAAAAGGAACATAGGCAACATGCAATTCAAGACTGAAAAACTAACCAGCATCCTTTATGCAGAGAAATATGTGATCCACAATTATAGAGACTAAAGAACGTCCAGCTGCTTCTCTAGAATGCTGAAAGAAAGAGGCAATTCCAATTGATATATAATACAGCTAACTGGCAGAAATGGTGTAGTGAGTAGTTATACTGTCAAAAGCTACGATAATTCAGCTGTCAGTAGTAAAAATATGCTCAAAGAAGTGACATTGACAATGAATTCATACTTGCTGATCATTCGGATTAACATCTCCTCGATTTAGACAGACATACAATCCCGTGAAGAAGCGGAGAAGAGCCCGTAATCCTGCAGACATATTGGTAGCATATAACCAAGGATTTCAAACAAGAAATAATCCAAGAATACACCAAGAACATTAAAATCTTGTACTTACCTGGTTCACTTAAAGCAGGACAAACAGCTTCTGGAATATGCAATTGCACTTCAAGCCCAAGCGGAAAATTTAGTTCTGTCCTTTGTAGTGTGATCTGAACCATAAAAGTTCAGCCACTGTTATATAAAACTTTAAAAAACTAAGTCAATCGCACACATCTAGATGATATTTCCCAGACGAATAACGAAGTTAAAGCATTTCCTAGCAGGTCAACTAGTCTCTCTCCAGTAAAATGAAAAGTTTCTTCAGAATCTACTCAGATGTTAAGTTGCATACATAAGCCTCTCCTGATATTCCTTCAAGGAATCGTTCTCCACCAAAGAATACTCGCTTTGCACCATCTTCATCTTTCCTATTAGACCCTTCCTGAGAGAATGCAAAATTGGCGTCCGAAAACATATCGGGATGAGGGAGGAGGTCAATAGACAAGTGTTCCCACTCAAGTTTCTGTTGACCAAAAAATAGAAAGATAAACTGTTATATACCGTAACAAACATAAAATGAAGGATTTTCAGCTCGAGAAAAATGGCATCAGAAGATAGTTAGATGGACCCACAAGAACGTGAACAGGCAATGTTTTCATAAACATACTAAACGAATTCAGACAAAAGTTGGAAAAGAGGTAGACACGTAACAGGGGTATGCACATGCACACTTTTTTATTTAGTTTCTATCATATGTAGCATATACCGATACAAATAAGAAAAAAATAACGAATGAAAATAAGGGGTAGATAGCAACATTACTTTGAAAACATATATGAACTTCTTGTCACTTGAAAAGTCCCTTGCTTCCTTGAGATTAACAACCTATTGCAGGAGATAGTTCTAGTAGCATAAACATTCTGACAAAAATGCCTCTGAAGAACAAAAAACATGTAAGTTAAATTGTATATAAGGTTCCAGAGCATAACCTCCCAGCTTTCATTTGTTGTATAGAGTAGAAGATTACGAATAGTGATGGATGCCATGGGAGATGCCCTGGTGGAAAAGGAAAATATTAGAGGAAAAAAACATAGGAAACATAAAAAAAAAATAATACTAACAATAATAATTAGAAAGGAAATGGAATGACTATTTCCACTCTGTTGGCTTATATAACGCCAAATTTAAATAAGCTAAAAAATGCAACCATTCCTGTACAACTGAAATATAAGAAAGACATTCAGTACATCTATGGACCTAGCAACCCCGAACCAGAAACAAAAATCACAAAGTAGGTTTTGCATATTTAGCAGCTTTGTCAAAAGCCTTCAAATTGTTATATTAGGATATTTTCAACTGCATTTTCCTTAAGCTTAACTGGCATCTAAACCTTCTTGGTCCACCACCATCTGTACCATTAAATTCTACTTACATTGATAGGTTTCTATCAAACCTAGCCACCTAATTTCACCTCATATAAAAATTAAAGAAGATACTATAAAAAGTTTTCAAAACATAAAATGAAGATGATTTTGAGATGTACAAGTTAGCTAAATGGGTAATTTAGGAATGCTAAGTTGACAAGCATGAGAATTTGCATAGAAATCTTGGAACTTGCATAAAATTGTACTATGGTTTTCCAGTAGGGGTTCAGGGGGTTCAGAATTTCCGCTAAAATATTTAACTGAATGAAACTTTGGCAATAAGACTAAGGACATCTAGAGAAGAAGAAAATCTCTTCTCAAAATGGAGGCCACACAAAATGGCTCAGAGAAAATCCTAGGACTTCGATAGCATGTTGGGATAGTCGGTTTTTCTATCTTGTTCAGAATAACATGTAGAATATTTCTACAGGAACTCTATTAAAATAAATACAGATTTTTTAAAACTCGTGACTCTGTCAAAAACCAAGATTTCCTCTTACGAATGGATTCTGAACTTGACAAATATAAGAGATGCTTGATGCGTCTATTAATAGGTTATAGGTATCAGGTTTGCTGTAACGTTGGATGCTATCTTAGCTATAAATGAAGCAAATGATATTGATTATAGGGGTTATCAATTTACTTCATTTGTTTTTTTACAACTATGTATTGGATAACCACCAAAGAAGAGCAGCTTTCATTATTAAAAATTAGACTCAGGTAAGATGCTATAACATATCAGGATTCAGAATAAGAACTAGATATTAAGCAACAGGTTGCTACCCACAAACAAATCAAAAATAAATGAAAAACAAAAGATGACAGGAAAAATACCAAGTTGCTCCTCCTCGGCCTCGAACACCGCCATGAGTTTCAAGTAAAAGATTTACAGTACGAACTTGTACAGTCATTCCATCTGCAATCTGATCAATAAGCAAGCTCAAAGCAAGATTTTTGGAAACCCAAATATTGCAACTAGCAGCGGTTGAAAATAAGTAAAAAAACTTAAAAAGTGGGAGTGAGGGGCACATCTTGAAATAGAAAAATAAGTAGGAGGCAATAAGTTTATTAAGTGTTTCTAGCCATGAAATTCAATCTGCAATTCCTAACAATCTGAAGTTCCACAATAAGTTATGCAGTATGTGAAACAATACAGATCAATTACTGATATCATAACTCGAACTTCTATGCCGTAACAATAGATTATAGGGATTGACCTTGTCTGCAAATCCATACCCACTACCCTTTGCAGTGCTTGTAGATGATGAAGCGCTGCAAGGAGTAGAATAGAAAATGGACAAGTTAACTGCTGAAAATAAGAATCAGTCTTCAACAAAAATAAGATTGTCGAGCCTATTGAATGTACCTGCTCGAGCTCCTAGATGCATCTATATCATCACTTTCCTCCAAAACTAAGTCGAGTCTATCAATTTGCACCTCAATTGGCTCCAGTTGTACATTGCTCACTGAAGGAAGCTTTAAAATCAAATAAAAAAAAAATACTAATTTAAAACCAGGGAATTTACAGAACCAAAATTATAATTCTATTCAACAGCTAAGATGATTACAAACAATCTCCAAATCATCAGAATTCCAATTTTTTTTTTAAATTTTTTTTTGCATTTTCCAGCTTTAAAATAATCCGGAAATTCGATTGTTCGCTTAATTAAGCGGAGGAGTGAGGAGTTACTGACAATAATCTCAAATTTTCCGACTTTCGCGCTGGTTACATTCAGCGCCGGCGGTAATCCAAGACTTGCATGCAATGCATCTCCATTCATATCTACCAAAAAAAAAATTTATCACTAAATAAATTCCGCTAACTATCTAAAAAGAATTCTCATATTAAGCTAATGAAAGTAAAATTTACCTAAATTAGAAAGCTGTACGGTTCGGCCCTGCCATTTGAGCTGATCTCTGCTGAAGGATTTCAGCCAGTACTTTAGCGTATACTCTAAAGCTCGCGCCAAAATCGATTCCATCTTTATTACAATCGTTAAGATCTGCCAATCACCGGTAATGAGAGGTGGAACCGGAAAACTAAAATCAAACCGCTTAAACCTACGTCGGAGATTGCTTTGTCGGGGTTTAGAGGAATGTCATAAACGGGTCGAATTTTTAAGCGATTAACATTCCCAGAGAGAGAAAAGAGAGGGACTTGATTGGCACGTGGGACTGGGGTTTCAGATATGCGCCGCGGCACGTATGAGAGACAGAACGTGGCCCAGGTGTAATGGGACTTTTCGGTGTACCGTGATCTGATTAGTAATTGAGGAGTTTAACGGTCGATGATTGGAGGGTGATTATTACATGGAGTGAATGCGGAGCAGAGGATTCCAGCCCAGATTTTGGATCTCGGGATGCTGTACTGTCAGGAACTTGCGGGTCGAAATGTCAGAAGAGTTTTTTGTCGGGTTTTTCAATCAAATTGCTTTAGGAAACTTTAAGAATCTAAAATTGCTTTTTTGACATCTCAATTTTTTATTATTTCCATTTTGCCACTCCATTAATTTAGCTCGAGTCTTCTGAATTGTTTAATAATTTTGAATAAAGTAGTAAATTGCTTCAAGGCGATGATATTCTCTTTGGAAGCAATTATAATCCCACATTGTAAAAGTATACACTTGCCTTCAAATTTAAGCTCAGCTCAAATTTTTTCATCAAAATACATTTTTCAACAGTTATTTGATATCACATTAATCACACATTTTTTAATAAAATAATATTAAACGTAAATTCAAAAAAAATCTTTATTTTTTAACCACTTATTTATCATCAAAACACTATTCAAAAATGTATTTTTTGATAAAAATGACGCTCGTACAAGGGCTAAATCACACCTCATTGTGTTTGAATGTAAATATCTGTTATATAATTGTCAAAACGCGTAATCTTCTTGATTTTGTAATTTAGAAGAAACTAATGACATTTTCGAGATCTTGGTGCTCTAATTGATGGGAAAAATTCAGAGGCCAAGCATTGAGTATGGGACAATTCAACTTTCAAGTTATAAATTTCAAATTTCAAAATTCATGTATTAATTAATTAATTAGATATATTAATGTCACAGTTATACAATTAATAGTCACGGGTGTATACTTATAGGATAAATTGTCAAATATTATCAAAAATAATTAACCACAAATTACTTCATGGTCACGATCAGAAATTTTGATAGGTCACAATTTAAAAGCCTCATGTTCTCTTAAGAAATAATGATAATTATTTTCTTTTTGTTTGATAAAAAAATTTAAATTTGAAATAAATTTTAAAACGGAACGGGCGGGACCATGTTTTCCGTACCCCATTTTGGATAATTACTCCCATCCCTGATTCCCATCCTCATCTTGTTTACCCGATTAGACAGGTAATTCTTGTCCCATTCGAAGCGGGGTTGCAGATATCATATTTAACAAAAAAAAAAAATTTGTCATCACTATCACCAGAATGTGGGTCGGAAGGGCAAGTACATGCTTATTACTCTAATCGCCCCTCTCTCCCTTCCTTCATCGAATTAAAGCAAAGCAAGGAAGAGTCACTATCAATTGAATAAGTTGGATCTAGTGTATCGTAAGGAATTTATCTTTTCGATTGATTCCTAAGAATTGGATCAAAAACAATTCTTACCAAAGAAGCCTATGAGATGGATTCGGGCTCATCGAGTTTTCGGGATTTCAATGCTTATGAGTCAAGGGATGAATAAAAATGAAATGACATTTTTACTAAAAATGAAATGATATCAAAATGTATAACCATTGAAAAGATTTTAAAATTTTGCAAGATATTACAATCGTCCACTACACATGGACGTGATTTGTCCTTGTATTTAGTATGAAATAGAGGGTGAAATTTTGGGTCTAGCAAATAAGGAATTTTTTGTTGTCTTTTGATTTGTACAAAGTGTAGAAAATTGTGGGTGTAATAAGCCCGAATTATATTTCCTTCTATACTCGAGGGTGTAAATTTTCTCCATCTTTTTATATTTTTTGTTTGCGCTTTTTTTTTTTAAATCAAAGATTCTATGAGAAATCAATAAAGTATTTACAATTACCAACAATGAATATAGGTGTCAAAGCACGAGGTTGATCAAGCGTAGAAGCATGGAGAAGATATGGCAAATGTCAAATACGGCGTGAATAAATTTCATGAAAAATTCAATTTTGATTTATAGTAAGTACAAGTCAAATGATGTACATCAAGAAACACCAACCCGCGTATTCATCGAGTGTAGATAAATCGATTGCTCTATGTAAGTATGGACGAATAGTGTCTCTAAGAGTGTGTCTCTCTTCATGAGAAACAGTAATACCTATTAAGGCAGATACTCGTGACATATGATTAGTTGTCATGATAGATGATGTATTATGCTAACAAATTCATGAGCATTTATTTCTATTGATGTAAGGTATTTAGTGAAATTTATGTTGACGGTTGATAAATTTTTGAAAAAGTCAAAAGTGAAGGCTTTACTATATGTATATGTCGATAAAGAGTTCAACTCGCACGTGAGACCCATACTTGGTGGTGGTTCTTTTGAAGACACAAGAGCTGACATGGTATAGTAAAAAACGAGGTTCAATGGGTCAATTGCCTCACTCAAGTTGAGTAGGGAAAGCAAGGAACACGTGGGATTGCCACATGGCATGTTGTTAAAGGCCTGCACGAACTTGGTCCCTTGATGGTGCTTATGTGGCTTCTTCGTAGATTTTGGGTTGCAACTAGGGATGTCAGCGAGCCGGGTCACGTCTGCTCGCGAGCCCAAATTTTTAGGTTCAGGCTCGGAGAATCGGATTTTCCGGGCCCGAGCCAAGCCGAGACAAAGTCCGTGGGAATTCTGGGACTTGGCCCGGGCTTTGGCTTGGGCTTTTTCCAAGGCAAGTCAGGCCGGCTCAAATTTTTCTATTTTTTCTTTTAAAAAATTCAGTATTAATCTATTTTTTTACATTTTTTTTGTCGCGGGCCGAAAAAGCCTGTGACACGTAAAAAATGAGGCTCGACCCAAACCTTGGCTCAATGTCGCGAGTCGCGATCCGGGCCCAGCTCGAGCTTTTCACGGGTCGAGTCCGGACGATCCGAGCCAATGAGCCATTTTGCCACCCCTAGTTGCAACAATATTAATTGGATTGACACTTGAAGTGTAATTACCCACCAATTTCAACGAACAATTTTATTATCTGATTAGTCCTCTGCATAGACATTCAATGTGAAATTGATCAAGACTAGCAAGTAAAAACACGAATATTGCCTTTTACTTTATCAAGTTTGTCACATATCAATTAATTTAAAATACGCGTTCCACTAATTTATCAGGTACATAACAACGTATACTCACACGAATCAAGTCCACCAAAAAAATACTGTTATTCGAAAGGAAATTTAAATTATCTTATGATTAATTAAAAATTCTGATATTAGTTACTTTAATAAAATGGGGTTACAAGCATGTCGTGACAGATAGAGATCCAAACATTCTCAATCTGATTGCGTCTCCATTTTCATTACCTCATCCCACACTCCAACCGCTCCGTGCGTCTTACCATACTCCGCTTCTCCCCACCGTCAGATATGATTCTTAACACCAAATTACACAAATTACTTGCTCTGTATAACCACCTTAAAATACACCAATATTTTTCTTAGTACTTGTTTGGTTTTCATAATAACCCCTAATAGTTTAAAGTCAAAATCAAACTGAATTTTTTTTTTAATCATAAACTACTATTTATTTATTTATTATTGATACATTTTGTGAGATTTATTACTTCACTTTCTTAAATTTAAATTATGCCCATGTTTAGCTCCCTTTAAAATTTAAAATTATTTGCTATAGTATCATTATTCATCACATATTCACACAATAAAATATTCTATATATAAATCAGTAAAGTTTTTTTTTTAATCACATATTCTCCAAAAAAATTACTATTAAAAACTCTTTAATTTTCAAATAACGTTTGTCAAACAAGGTCTATAATTTTTCTCAAAGAAACACCCAATTGCATAGAAACATAAAAATAAAATAAAACACCCTCAAAAAAATTTACAAATTTTCATATCAATTTCCTTCAAATACATAATCGCTATAAAAACCAAGAATAAGCTGAATTTGGTTCGATTCGGTTCAAGTTCTAGAACTAGAATCAAATCTAACAACTTTTTTTAATAATTATATTCATTTGTTAATTTTTTTTGAATGGCTTTTATAAGTCAATATTTTGTATAAAAACTTGTCTTTTTAACCCCTGTTTGGTAGTAATTTTTGGGGATCATCAAGGGGAATCCTCAAAACATCATAATGCCTACTATTTTGAAATTTTTTGGATTTACGTGTAATATTATTTTATTGAAAAATATGTGATTAAAAAGAAGAAAAATATATATATTTTTAAAAAAATGACTACCAAAAAGACGTAGTTCTACACTACATTTTAATTACTAGAAATATTTCTAATATTTGTTCATTTTTACTTTTATGCCCTTAGCTTTTTTTCTCATCGCATTATCAATCATAACATTCAATTAATTAACATATTTGATCTTTAATCATAATTTTTATATAAATATTGTACTTACTTGCATTGAAAAAGGTGGAAAAATATTTTATTTAACTCTTATATTTATAATATAATAAACGTGTCCAAAGCGAAAATGTTGACCGTGAAAGAGACAGAGATGAAATCTCAATTTAAAAAAAAAAAAATTATAATTAGAGAGATGCAGAAGAGTCGGAGAGATTTTTATTTCTTCGCTGCGTTATCCCCGTCCGTCAAAGCTTCTGTTTTTCTTTCTAAAACTATATCTCGGAAATCATCGAACATATTAAAGTTCAAATCTGATTTCAACTCTTCAAATTTCTGGTTTCAATTTGAATATATTCTTTGTATGATTGTTCTATTCTTCTATGAATTCTTCTTTATTGAACTTTAGGTTTGTGTAGAGGCAGCTAAGAACAAAAATCACCGACGACGAAATTATTTTTATTTGGGGAATATTGTTGTCTTTATTATCAAAATTTGTATTAATAGAGTTCATAGAGCAACCCTTTTCAATGTTATAGATTTAACAATTTTTGTGTGTGTTGGTGCCATTAATGAAATGGTTAAGAGGAAAAAACAGAAGATGACGCTGGGCAAGTGTGGTTGAGCCGTATTTTTATGTTGTGAGCTGCATGGTTTTTGAATTGTGAGCGAAAAATGCATACACCTGTGAGCTGAGGGCATCAAGTTCTTCTGTGGTCTTTTGTTTTATCGGTGGTATAAAGGGGTTATGTTCGTTGACAATAGAGCTGAACAGCTGTTAGTGGTGTGTTTTCGGCTGGTTAAGTTTGAGATTTTCGCTTCGGTTGTGAAGTTTGGGGATGAGGAATGATGACCGGAATATTGGTGGCGGCGATGTCAGGCCAGCCGTGCCAAGGCCAGGTCGAGGTAATAATGGGATCCTTCCTACATCAATTAAGTCTCTTTCAAGCTACTTCAGGACTGTTTCCTCTGGTGCCTCCAACGTGGCCTCCACAGTGAGGTCTGCTGCCTCTGCAGCTTCGGGTATCGCGGAGAGAGAGACTGAATACATCGATTATCAGGTGAGACTTCGAAACATTTTTTCTTTGAAACGGAAATTTCAATATGGATAATTAAGAGAAATTTATGCACTTTCAGCACGTTTAGTTATATACAGCCGAAGATGGTTGTTCTTGAATTGAATACATTGTTTGCTGAAATTTGTTGCTGCTTCCTGCGTGCAACTGTACGATGGAGACTTTTTTATTTTCTTTTTTGCTTACAAAATGGGACAAAAATTGTTTTCCGGGCATGTAAAGTTTGCAATAAAATAGCTTCCACTGCCATTTTTGGAAATTTTAGCTTTGAATGATTATTTTCAGATCAAGGTTGAAACTTTGCAGCTTGAAGCCTTGAACTCATGGTGTTTTGCAGATTTGATCTTTTGGAGCGTGTTATTCTTATATTCCCCCTTTTGCGGGTTAAGAGCGAATTATAGCAACTAGTTTCTGTATGCAGCAGTGGGATGTATTATTTGCTACAATTCTAGTTGTTGTTCAAAAAGAAGATATTGAATTCTCTAAATTTTGGTTTTGATCTTTGTTAAAGTTTCTGGAATTTTAAGTTCTAGGATATATAGTATAATATTCTGCATAATATCTTCTCTAGAAATAGCACAAGCATGATTTTTTTTTTATAAAAAAAAAAAATTGCAAACATATTCAATTTGACAAAACTGGTTATTACTTATATTTTTTTATCACAGGATCATGTATATGCATGGATCTTTTTTATCACATGAATATATTTCACCGTGGGCCTTTACGACTGAACTGGTTAGCTCTGTCAATCATGCAACATCTTTTTGTACAGTAGTCCTGGAATAAAATATAATGACTTTAAATGTATAGAATGTTGATGGGTTCGGTTACTGCGGCGTTCATAAAATTGTCTGTATTATTTTTTATGGTTCCAGTTATTGCGGCGTTCATAAAGTTGTCTGTATTTTGATTTGATGGTTTTGGTTATTGAGGCCGTGAAGTTGTCTGTATTGTGTTTCATACATTCAGCGGTTTGCGTTGTCAATGTACCTGTCACTACTATTATTGGAAAATTGGTCATATCTCCACGTGAATTTGTTTGGGGTTGGTAGGCCATTTTGCTCTCTCTGTTAAGTTTTTTTTTCTTCTTTTTATTCCCCTTTTCCTTTTTCATTTTTTGTTCAGGGAGTGGGAAGGGGGAGTTTACTGATGGACACATGAATTTCTTAACATTTAATAGAATCCCACCTTCCCAATCTAATTTGGCAGTTTTGCGATCTGCTGTTGGTTAAAATACTGAAATTTACATCATAATTGTTCAGAGGACTTTCTGGTCCGTGCTCTTATGGTTTATTTTTTCACAGTTTACGAGTTTGGGAGAGTGTTTTCCTTGGTTTCCATGTTTCAATATTTGGACAAAGTTTTGCAGTATTGTTGAAACTTAAATCTTGGATCGATGATCACATGCTTTAGCATTTACCCTGGCTTTTTACTAATCATTCTTTGAAATTTTTACTTGGTCTGTCCATGTGACTTTCTGTTGACGATTATGATCTGATTTAGTGTTATCACCGCAAATATTCCCCTCATGCTAGTTTTACTATTTACGTGGTGTTGTGTTACATAGTTTGTATTAATTTCATAGAGAGCTTACAGTTTTCCCATTAGGTCAATCCTTCCAAAGTGATTCTTGGTCATTGCTTCAGTTGCACATTTTTTACAACTATAATGAATATTATGATATGCTTTTTGCACTTGAACTTGTAGCACTCATTTATTTGATCTGTGATGAGTACACTTCTTACTCTAAGGGATTCTACTATGTTTCACCATCTCGTGCTGATTCATTTTAATAACTATATGTTTCCTATTCATTCATTCTAGAACTGGTAGGTGGAGCTGATCAATTTTTATTTTCCTATTACCTGTTAAGGTTAACTGGGCTGGGTTTGACAAATTAGAAGATGAGGGAGGCATCACTCGGCAAGTTCTCTTGCTGGGGTACAGCTACGGATTTCAGGTTTGGGATGTTGAAGAAGCAGCCAATGTGCAGAACTTAGTTTCCAGGCACGACGGTCCCGTTTCGTTTATGCAAATGTTACCAAAACCGATGGCATTGAAGCAGTCTGGGAATAAATTTGTGGACAGTTGCCCATTGCTGATCATCTGTGCTGATGGATCCTTTTCTGGAGGTAATAACAACCAGGAGAGGTTATGTGCTCCTTGTAATGGGTCCATCCAGCAATACCAGGGTTCACTTAATGGTAGTTGTGTTCCTACTGTGGTTTGGTTTTATTCCTTGAGATCTCAATCATATATACATCTTTTAAGGTTTAGATCAGTTATTCATTTAGTGAGATGCAGCTCTCGAGTTGTTGCCGTTCTGCAGTCGAATCAGGTACCCTTACTTATCCTTAAATTCTTTGAAACACATTTCCCCTTTTATAAGCTGCCTTTGTTATTTGTCGGGTTGTCAGACATGAATAAGACATCCATTTTACAGATACACTGTTTCAATGCTGCGACATTAGAGAGAGAGTATACAATTCGTACAAATCCGTTTGTTATGGGGACTTCTGGGTCCGGAAATATAGGCTTTGGGCCGCTTGCAGTGGGTCCCAGGTGGATGGCCTATAGTGGGAGTCAAGTTGCAAATTTAGATTCTGGGCGTGTTAGTCCAGAACACCTTACCCCCACGGCTAGTTTTCCTAATCCTGCTTCAAACGAAAGCCTCATTGCACATTATGCAAAAGAGTCAAGCAAGCAACTTGCTGCTGGTATTGTGACTTTAGGAGACAAGGGTTATAAGAAACTATCAAGTTATTACTCTGAACTGGTACCTGAAGGCAACAACTCGCAATCTGGGACAGCTCGAGGGAAGGTAAATGGCGTTGCTACTGGCTTTTTGCCTGATGCAGAGGATGTTGGCATGGTATGAAATAATTTTTGAAGTGTAAATCTTAGGTCTGGTTTTTGCAAACCATTTGTGTGTATTTCCTATGCTACTGTTGTCATTGCTGTCACATTGACCTCCACAAGTTAAGCCTAATGTGACTATGTTTTCACTGTAAGTCGTGGTACTAGTTGCTTTTTCTTTTTGCTTTCCCTGCTTAAATCATGTAGGGAACTGTTCGATTCTTTCTATTTTAATGTCCGTGCATTTCAGTTTAAACTTTTGCTCTCTCATTATTGTTCGTAATTCATCTGTCAGGTCATAGTCAGAGACACTGTCACCAGAACTGTTGTTGCACAGTTTAGGGCACATAAAAGGCCTATTCAATCACTGTGCTTTGATCCTAGTGGCAACCTTTTAGTGACGGCTTCAGTTCAGGGTCATAATATCAATGTGTTCCGTATTATGCCTGGACATTCTGGAGCTTCTTCTGGCCCTTCTTTTTGCCATATTTATAGGCTTCAACGTGGTTTCACAAATGCTGTAAGAGCTAGATTTGTTGTTTGCTTTATTTGATCGAGTTTGTTACTGAAAGGAACTGGTTCTTTTTCTTTGGTAATTCTTTCTCAGGTCATACAGGATATAAGTTTTTTAGTGTTGATAGCCAATGGATTATGATTAGTTCCTCTAGAGGAACAAGTCATCTCTTTCCAATTTCTCCTTCAGGGGGGTCAGTATCCACCAATGCTTGTATTAGTACCAAAAACAGTAGATCCAGCTTGATGGCGGAGCCCACGATTTGCGACCCACCAAATTCAGGATTGCGGGTGCTAACTCAACAGAGTGTCTGCATATCTGGTCCCCCAATTACAGTTAATGCTGTTAGCAGAATAAGGAACGGAAATAGTGGATGGAGAAACACGGTGAGAGGTGCTGCCGCATCTGCAACTGGGCGAATGAGTTCTCTCTCTGGAGTAATTGCTTCTGCTTTCTTCAACTGCAAAGCCAATGATTTGTATGCAGATACCAGTTCTCCAAAGAGAAACTATTACCTGATGGTTTTTTCTCCTTCTGGTACCGTCGTACAATATGCACTGCGGCTCTCTCCTGTGGTTGATAGCATAACATCTTTGCCTGGAGCATGCCCCACTTGTGAATCAGGCCTGAACTGTGATACAAGATTAGCTGTGGAGCCAATTCAGAAGTGGAATATTTGTCAAAAACTAAACCGAAAGCAGCGAGAAGATAATATCTATGCTCAAAAAGTAAATTCTGATAGCAGTAAAGTATTTCCAGAAAGAAGCAGACACGAGAACAATGTACTTTCCAATGTCATGGTTACAACCACAGATGATAACATTACTGAAGAAAGACATCGAATGTACATATCTGGGGCAGAACTCCAGATGCATGAAAGCCAGAATCCATTGTGGTTGAGATCTGAGGTACCGTATCTTCCCAGAATGTAGAGGATAGTTTTCAAGTAAATTGTGCTGTCTTTGTCAAATGACATCATTTGTTTTTGTTACATTTATGGGCAGATATATTTTCAGTCGATGCTGACTGATGGCATTAATTTGGACGAGGAAGGTGCTTGTAGGGGAGAGATTGAGATTGAAAGAATCCCTGTTCGCACACTTGAAATGAGGTCAAAAAACTTGTTTCCAGTTTTTGATTATCTTCAAGCTTCCAAATTCCCACAAGAGAGGTACATTGAGATGGTTCTATAAATTCTTTTCGTCTGACAACAGTCTTATTTGACTTATTGCATTTGTTTTGTTTGCACGGCATGAATAAGTATCTTGTACTAAGGGATTGCACCAAGTGTTTCGGCAACAGAAGAGTCATTTACTCAGGGATGGGGGGCTATAGAAAGCAGGAATCTTTGTCTGGTGGTCAGCCCATGTTTCACGGGGTGCCTTTCTTCTTAGCACAGAAAGGGACACCGTGCGGCAATAGTCTGGTCCGTTAGACTATCTTCCGCCTTTTCTCGGGACAAAACAAGATTTTAAGAAAGCTTTGCAACACGAAGTAAAATGCAATGAAAATAACTCGTTCATTGATTGCTTGAATGCTTGAAATTACAATTGAGAAAGCTGGAAATTACAATTGAGAAAGCTGGAAATTACAATGGCTAGTGCAGGGGGCGAACACTAGAAAGCTTGAAAATGTTTTGAAAGACTAATACCCCCTATAATAGACTTCGGAACTAAAACCCAAATGACGGGAGTAGACGTCTTTTTGCCGAAGAATCATACTAAACTTTTCTAATTTCTATCTATTTAAATAAATATTTACAATGGGCAACCGATGTTGGGCAAACTCCGGTTGCGATTGGGCCACGGGGCTTAGGCGAAGATGCTGCACGTGACATTCTCCCCCATTTGCTTTGGTGACGTCCTCGGAGCAGTTGAGTAGATTTTTCACTGTTGCATCCGCTCCATTTGACCAAGTACTCTCGAAGATTTTTCTTGGAAGCTCGAGTAGTTTGACGGCCAAGAATCTTTTCAGCAACCTTCTTTTCTGATCTTTTCACTGTTAACAAAGGTCGCTTCAGACATGCAGACTTCTTGTACCATTTCTGATCAATCTCTATAGTATGAGGGAGTAAAGTTTGTTGGCTAGTAGTAATCTCGAAAGGACTCTTATTGGGAAAAGAGCTCTTTTGAGCATTGAAACACATTCGGCCCCTGTCTGAAAGTTTCTCCCAAATTTCATGCGGAGCAGAGATAAAGTGCTGAAAACAGTATTCCAGCATAGAATTGAGTCGCCCTTTCTGTCCATCTGATTGTGGGTGGAAACTTGAACTCATGCTCGAAGATGAACCAAGAAGTTTGAACAACTCGGTCCAAAGTATGCCAGTAAATCGAGAATCCCGATCACTGACATTGTTTTTATGCAGTCCCCAGTATTTGACATTATGCTTGTAGAAGAGTTGAGCTGTCTCTTCGGCTGATACATACTTGGACGCTGTGTTGAAGGTAGCCTGTTGACGGTATGGTGCCCTGGTAGCAGGTTTGGCACCCGGAGCGAGTTCAATCTCACGAACAATTGCCCTCGGCAATTTCTTTGATAACTCCTCCGATAGGATGTCCTCAACTTCCTTAAGCCTTGTGATAGGCTTTGGAATAGGACCAGTTGCCTCATCGATTTCCTCAAACCGAAGAGCGCACAAAAATGAGGGTTCATTCCTCCTGAAACCCTTGCTGAGCTGCATGGCAGAGATGCACTTCTCGCCTATTTTCCCAACCTGCGTGGGGATAACGAATGGTTTTCTCCCCATCATTATCAAAGAGTCGGAATACGGCAGCACCGCTATCTTTGTATCCCGAAGAAACTCCAATCCCAGAATGAGCTTGAAGTCGTCCATCTGAACTGCCGACAAATTAGTCCTCCCTTCGAAGGGACCTATTTTGATTGCCACAGATTTCGCCACTCCCGCTATTGGTTGAGCAGCAGAGTTGATAGCTTTGACTTTCTCCTTACCTCTTTCCAGAACAAGTCCGAGTCGTCCCACTTCGGCACTTGCAAGGTAATTGTGGGTAGCTCCAGTATCTATCATAGCCCTGATTGGCTTTCCATTGATCCTCACATCAATGTACATTAGGCCTTTTTCCTTACAGATGTGAGCCTTTGATTCTTCAATCTTCGGCTCTCTCGAGGGACCAACTTCCCTTTTAGTAACTCGGTGCACCAGTGTATTGCACCGATGTGAGAATGCACCAATTACATCCTCATTCTCCTCGGAGTCGGTCTCGCTATGACAACTAGCTTTTGGGGTACCTTGCTTCGAACTAGTTCCACCAGTTGCTATTTGACAATAAGCGTTTACCATTCGTTTTTGAGGACACTCCGCCACCCGGTGAGGTCCATCACATAAGTAGCACTTGATTTTAGGAGCGACATCAGATCTGCCCTCCATTGCTTTCCCTTGTTTCTCGTTGCCGCCGCTAGAGTTTCTTTTGAAGTTACCCTGACGGTTGCCTTGATAGGGTCCTCCCCTATTCTGAGAGTAACGCTCTCCCCCATTTGAGTTCGAGCTGGGTCTGTAAGGTCTATTTCCACCTTCGACAGACTGACTATTTCCCGAAGATCGATCCCTTCTCGATTCCGGTTGATAGTCACTTAAGTATTCAGCAGCTCCCATGGCCGTGCTTAGATCAGTGACCTTCTGTCTCTGAAGTTCCGTGCGTGTCCACGGTTCCAACCCTTCCATGAAGGTGAATAGCTTATCCTTCTCCGACATGTCTCGAATATTCAGCATATGCCCGGAGAAGGCTTTCACGTACTCCCTGATGGAGCCTGTATGTTTCAGTCCTCGCAAGGCCCGACGTGCCTCGTATTCCACATTCTCTGGGAAAAACTGAGATCTAATCGCCTCCTTGAGGAGATCCCAAGTATCTATTCTGACCCTGTTGGCCTGAATATCAGCATACTTGGTCCGCCACCATAGTTTTGTATCTCCACTTAGATACATGGTAGCTGTTGTAACCTTTCTCGCTTCGTCTCTGATCGAAGCCGTAAGAAAGTATTGTTCCATATCGAACAAGAAGTTCTCAACTTCTTTAGCATCGCGTGCCCCTCCATAGGTACACGGATCTGGAATTCGGAGCCTATGAACATGCTCCTGTGCAGTGGCTTGCCCATTGCCAACCGCACGTTGGAGAACTAGTAGTTGAGTTCTCAACGCTTCTATATCATCCTGCAGATCAGGAATGATTGCAACAGCTTCAGTCATCGCTGCGCGAGCCTCTTGGCTCTCATCCAGCTGGATGTGTAATTTTCGAATCTCCGTTTCGGCCGTCTCGAGCTTATCCTCTAAGCCCTCTACGGCGTAAGCCAACCTAGTAGTTGTCTCAGCAAGCGCATCCACGCGCTGCTTTGTTGTCCTCTTTTGAACATCTACCACCTCTGTGGCCTTCGAGAAATCCGGGTCCATAGCTTTCTTATCGAGGGTCGTGAGCCGCAGCTCTGATACCAACTTTCACGGGGTGCCTTTCTTCTTAGCACAGAAAGGGACACCGTGCGGCAATAGTCCGGTCCGTTAGACTATCTTCCGCCTTTTCTCGGGACAAAACAAGATTTTAAGAAAGCTTTGCAACACGAAATAAAATGCAATGAAAATAACTCGTTCATTGATTGCTTGAATGCTTGAAATTACAATTGAGAAAGCTGGAAATTACAATTGAGAAAGTTGGAAATTACAATGGCTAGTGCAGGGGGCGAACACTAGAAAGCTTGAAAATGTTTTGAAAGACTAATACCCCCTATAATAGACTTCGGAACTAAAACCCAAATGACGGGAGTAGACGTCTTTTGGCCGAAGAATCATACTAAACTTTTCTAATTTCTATCTATTTAAATAAATATTTACAATGGGCAACCGATGTTGGGCAAACTCCGGTTGCGATTGGGCCACGGGGCTTAGGCGAAGATGCTGCCCGTGACACCATGTCTTGTTTATTTTTCAGTAGTCTGTCTTAACTCCACTGTTTTCTTTTGGTTTTGTGTGGTTTCATTGATGTTGTGTCCTAATTATTGTTTTTATTTCTCTTAAATAATGTTCATTGTCATTCAGGATTCCTGTTATAAATAGTGGCAACAGTGGCCAAACTCTATATCAGGGGTCTGCAAATGGAGAACTTACCTACAAGAGCAGTTCTGGCTCTCTCGACTCTACGAACAACGTTGGCATTATAATGGCCGAATCAAACAATGATGATGAAGAAACATGTTGGGATGGTCTTCAGGTCCCAACTGAAACAAATAGGGGCTTTGTATATACTAATGATACCCCCATGTGAATACCGGTATTGGGACTGTAATTACTAAACAGAACTCCACGATGGTGGAGTCTTAGATCTGTAAATAATAGAGATGGCTTGAAGATTATGGAGAGCAAATCTAAACAAGGCGACGAGTTTGATTGAAGGTATTCCTTTCAGGTCGTGCTTTGTTTTTTTTTTTTTACTTCAACCCCTCCCCCCCCCCCCCCCCCCCACCCCCCCCCCCCCCCCCCCCCCCCCTTCCCTCCTACTAGCTAATTGTTATCCTTGTTATTTGCTTAGGACTTTACATAGACTTTTATCGACTTCAGTATTCCCAGTCGAGTAATTTATCATATAGTATGATTTGCCCAGGTTTGTAGGTATTCTTTTCTTATTCTCTGGGAAGCTACCTTAGAAGTTTCATAATTGTGGGTGGATTATAAAGCGTGAGAAATAGGAGCTTTGGATGTGATGTGGAAGTTTGAAAACCTTGATGTTAGTTTTTATTCTTTGTGGCTTTGAAGATACAGACTACAGATGCTATAATTAGTTATAATATGTAAATAAAGGCAAACTGTTGCTGTATTTGATTGATTGCTTATCTGTTCATTATTTTTAATGTCACGTCTCTCCATTTCTATTAGGGGGTGCGTTTGATTGTGAGTGCAGAATTTGCATGAAAAGATAGAATATTTTAGGCAATTCAATTGCCTATACTTATGTGTATATAAATTGTTAATTAAATGTGTTTGATTGATTTCGTTTTCAAGCTAGAAAATATTATATTTGTTCATTTTTTATTGGTGGGATAAATGAGAGAGAAAGAGATAGTGAATTACCTGAAAAATAAAAATCACCGTTCCATAAAGAAAATGATTTTTTTTTTTTTTTTTTTTTTTTTTTTTTTTTTTTTATAGAGGAAAAGGTGGTCACATGATCAAAAGTTGGAAAATGTTTTTCATGGAACAAATTATCAATCAAACACTCTAAAAGTAGGAATTTGGGTGAAAAAATGATATTTTTCATGGAAAATAAAATTAATTAAATACACTCTTATCGTTTTACTATGTCTTATTGACGAAGCTGCTCAATTGTACTGTTGAAAGAATGTCTGTCAATTTCATTATTCCCCACAAAATGTAACTGAATCTTCTTTCTAAGGGTCCGTTTGATTGCAAGAATGAAATTTGGGTGGAAAGAAAATGAATTACAAGGAATTGAATTACTTAAAACTTGTTTTACCGAGAATTGTCGATTAATTATGTTTGATTGATGTAATTTTTTACTCGTAAAATTTTGAAATTTTGGATTTTTTGGTATTCGTTTGACTATGTTTTTTATGAAAATTGTCCATTAAAGAAATGTAATTTGTTATAATTGGGGATAAAATTTGTTTCAATTGTAAAAAAAAAAAAAATTGTATATAATTCGTTTGACTTTGTTTCTAATGAAAATTGTCACTTAAATGGATAAATTTTTTATACAATTGGGATAAAATTTGTTTGAATTGTCCTAAAAAATAAAGGTGGAAAACGAAAAACCACAAAAAATGTGGGAATTCATTTTCCACATAACCAAGGAAAAACTGGTATGTGAGGGTTTGGGAAAAAACAATTGTCAAGAAAATAAATCCTATTAAACAATTCAAAAGTGAAAAATGGAATTTCATTTACATTTTACACGAAAAATTAGGTGCTATCAAACATACCCTAAGTTCTTTCCAAGAACGAGATTTTAGCTTCTGATCTCTTTTAGAGGATAAGGAATTAGGCAGATTAGGGATTGATATCCTTTCTTATCTCATCGTTGAGAAAGGTTGTTCGCCCTGAACCATCAACAGAGAAAAAGACAGTTTTAGTTTGGGGAAAACTAAAATATTTGTAATACTTAGTCTGGAAAAACATAGACCAAGAAAATCACCCAAATCTGAAATGCATTCCTATTTATTCAGAATGGAGATAAAATTCCTACAGATTTGGTAGTAAGTCGGAATATGCAATCCGTCCTCCATGGGTAAGCTTCAAGGTGCTGTGAGAGACTGAGAGTATGATCTTTTTGAAATATTTTAACACTGTTTGGGAAGGCATATCGACAATATAAACTATTTGTTGAGTCAAACATTTTTTTAAGGGTGTACATGATCTAGCTTCAAAGAGAATCGAACCAAATCAAGAATCAATGAGGATTTTATAAATAGAACAATTTGTTTCGATCCTTGTTTGGTGGGATTAAAATCAGATTTCTAGTAAATTTTGATTTAGATTAAAATTTTAATTTTAATTTTTACCAGGGTCTCAAATTTAATTGTGGAATGTTCGGTTTCATATTTAAATTTTTGTGATGTTAACGAGAGAATTTACATTAACTATATGCTAAAGTTCTATAAATAATTGAACCAAATTTAGATCAAACTCGTCGTTTCTTGGTTCTAGACTTCCAGTACTGGAAATCGATTAAAAAACTCGAACAGGACCAGATTGAATCGACCGTTTCTTGCCATACTTTTGTTCAGCCCTTGTTTTTTTATGGTCTAAACGGCCACACATCGACCTACGTACCCCCAAAGACCAAAAAATAGAACAGAAAATAAGAGTGTCATTTTCCATTCAGAAACTCTGTTCGTTTCGAAGACCAAACTTAAAATGTTCATTTCCAAAGACTTCATGTGGAGGCAAAGCGAAACCCCACCAAACAAAACAATATCTCTCTCTAAAACATTTGCGTTTCTCTTTCATACCTTTCTTCTTCAACGCCGAGTCAGTCTCAAGTCCTTTTCTTTCAAACAAACCCTCCTCTTCTCTGCCAAATTTACATTTCCCTGTTTTATAAATAATAATAATAAAAAAAAAACACGTTTATACACCTTAAATTTATAACCTAAGTTTGAAGCAAGTTTAGGTAACTGATAGCAACCATGAAAAATGCACCCTCAAAAACTTCCTTTTACAGCATTTCTCTTACATCGTCTTTGCATTTCGAACACAAATTCTTGGCTGCATTGCTAAATAAATATAGAGTTCGTAGTTTTCCTGTGTGTATACGTTATTTCTGGAACTGTGTATTTTTCTGAAAAATGCAGCTGCATATATCTCCAAGTTTGAGGCATGTCACTGTTTTGCCTGCAAAAGGTGTGAGAGAATTTATCAAAGTGAAGATTGGATCGAGAAGATTGTCGTATCGAATGGTTTTCTATTCTCTTTTGTTCTTCACTTTTCTTCTTCGTTTTGTGTTTGTGTTAACTGCTGTGGATACCATTGATGGAGAAACCAAATGTTCAACCCTAGGTTTCTCTCTCTCTCTCTCTCTCTCTCTCTCTCTCTCTCTCTCTCTCTCATGTACACATATAGATACATATATACATACAAGCAGATTAATGAACCAAAATGGGATTTGGAAAATTGTGGTTTATCCTTGTATATTAGTATGAACTTCAAGCTTGATCTGGCTGGTATGCATATATAAAGCAGTTAATTATAAAAAATTTCGATCACAGCTTGAAATGCAAATAATTTTATTCTTTATTTTTTTTTAATTTTTTAAAATAATGTAGGTGATAACAATCATCGATGGGTACGGATTTTTTTTTTTTTTTTTGTCAGACGATAATATTTTATTTTCGTTCATATTATCATGGAGATATAGATTATTAGTGGTAATTTTATTCTATTCTTGATGGAAAATTTTTATTAGTATTTAATTTTTATATTTTTATTAGTTTACTTATTTACATAATTTTCTTCGTTTAGCTAAATTTATTGAACTATTTATGTTGTTAATATTACTAATTAATCAGCTCTTCTTAGTCTTAAATTATCGACTAACTTTTTTGAAAGTGATGTTAAATTTTTTTATCAATAATTAAATTCTATGACATTTTTTTTTTATAATATTGTTACTAACATAAAATTTCATTATTAATCTTTAGTTATTATTTTTAATTGTGATTTTAAAACATGTGAACTTTTCCTTGAACTAATGAGAATCAATGACGTGACAGTAAAACAATTATAGTCACCATTTATTTTACTGAAGTTGTACTTATTCCACATTAGCATTTAACAATTATGCGTGATAAGTCATCATTTATTGATTGTCAAGTATGTAATTTGAGATGTGCTTTAATCGAGGACTCCACTCCCTCCATGTGAGAGGCTGTGAAACTTTTGGTATAAAAGTGATGTACACCTAACACTTCTCATGTAATTTATGTCGGTGGAATTGAACTAAGTTACCTTAATTGAAATCAAATTAAAAGGCATAGTTATCCGATAGAGTTACCTCACTGACATCAAGAGAAATTGTAGTTACTGCGAATGAAATTTACATTATTTTCTTTACAACTTTATTTGTACTAAAATCATTGATTTCTCATCGAATGTAGGCTGCTTGGGGAAAAAGTTAGGACCAAAAGTTTTGGGAAGAAGACTTGAAGCAACTGTAATCTCCTGAACCCTCTTTTTGTCTTTACATAATTTCATACCAGTCGTATCAGATACACTGATAGTAACTAAAATTTTAGAGAAATTTCACGTTGGTTAAGTTCGCTAACCAGCTTACATCAAAATGAAATTTAGCAATATACATGAAATTTCGCTAAAGATTTAGTGGGCATCAGGGTTTTTAACCCGTTGTTTGATCATTGCTATGGAATTGTTGAGGTAACTGAACTTTCTGATAGGTTCCTGAAGTTATATACCAAGTTTTGGAAGAACCTGCTAATCAAGGTGAAATAGAACCAGGACCAGAAATCCCTCAAACATTGGAAGATTTTGTTGCTGAGATGAAAGACGGACAGACAGATGCAAAGACCTTTGCTGTCAAGCTCAAAGCTATGGTAATCATAAAAAACGACATCTGATAAACACGAACACGCATACAAATGGCTGATCTCTCTCGTTCTCGCAGGTAACACTGTTCGAACAAAGGACCAGAACAGCGAAAATCCAGGAATACTTGTATCGCCATGTGGCATCCAGTAGCATACCGAAACAGCTGCATTGTCTCGCTCTAAGACTAGCGAATGAGCATTCTACAAATTCCAATGCTCGTCTCCAGCTACCATCGGCAGAATTTGTCCCTGCCCTGGTTGATAACTCGTTCTTCCATTTTGTGCTCGCCTCTGACAATGTCCTTGCCGCCTCTGTTGTTGCATCGTCGCTCATGCAAAATTCATTGCATCCTGAGAGGGTAGTCCTGCACATAATTACTGATAGAAAGACTTACAGTCCGATGCAGGCATGGTTTTCACTGCATCCTTTGACACCCGCGATCATTGAGGTTAAAGCATTGCACCATTTTGATTGGTTAACAAAGGGGAAGGTCCCCGTGTTGGAAGCAATGGAGAAAGACCAAAAAGTTCGCTCGCAGTTTAGAGGAGGGTCGTCTGCCATTGTGGCAAATAACACCGAACAACCTAAAGTTATTGCCGCAAAATTGCAGGCACTTAGTCCGAAGTACAACTCAGTGATGAATCACATTCGGATACATTTACCAGAGGTAAGTCTCAAAGTTTCTTGGTTTTCCCTAAAATGCCTTAAGAGCTTTAGCCTAATACACAAAATGCATTTTGATTGCAGTTGTATCCTAGTCTCAAGAAGGTAGTCTTCCTGGACGATGACATCGTGGTGCAAACTGACCTTTCACCTCTGTGGGATATTGACATGAATGGAAACGTCAATGGAGCAGTCAAAACATGTATAGGCGAGGACAAATATGTAATGTCGAAGAAGTTCAGAAGTTATTTGAACTTTTCTCATCCGCTGATAGCAAAGAATTTCAATCCTAATGAATGTGCATGGGCCTATGGCATGAACATCTTCGATCTAGACGCTTGGAGGAAAACAAATATTAGCCAGACATACCATCACTGGGTTGAAGAGGTAAAGGAATTCATAAAATTATAAGACATTTGTATAACACTGGAATAGTAAAATTTCTTAAAGATATCAAATATTTTCTGATGATGTCTCAATTCTCTCATTGCAGAACATAAAATCTGACTTGAGCTTGTGGCAGCTAGGAACTTTACCTCCAGGTCTAATAGCTTTTCATGGACATACCTACGCGATTGATCCCTTTTGGCACATGCTAGGACTAGGGTACCAGGAAAACACGACTGTTGCAGATGCTGAAAGTGCCGGTGTCATCCACTTCAATGGTCGAGCAAAACCATGGCTAGATATAGCCTTTCCACAACTACGGCCTCTATGGACCAAGTATGTCAACTTCTCGGACAGATTCATCAAGGGATGTCATATAAGAGCATCTTAAAGCCAATTAATTCAGGCCCTTCACCTGTAAATGAAAATGGAAAGTTCTTCACAATAGATGAATCTGCACCGTTTCCGTGCAGATTGTAATAGCCACAGGCTTCAAATTTTGAAAACTCTTCCTTCATTTCTAAGTTCTTGATGTATTATAATTTTTCGATTTTTTTAATTTCTTCAAGCCTTGAGGCACATCAAGATTTACGACTTACCATAAATTATTGTGATGTGATCATATAACATTTCATGTTTGTTTCTCATAATGGAATACCAACTATTATGAAACAATAGAGGCAAGGTCAGGAGCAGATGTTGAAACCAAGTAATACAAGTAGTCTTATATTCTGTTAAGATTCTTTTTTCATTCAGACATTTTAACAAACGTATTCTCCAAGTTCTCATAATAGAGTAGAGTTTAAGAAAACAATCAGGTAAAAAAATTTCTCATTTTCACAAAATGACTTACCTTTTCCTCCCCGTCACAATGGACACTAATTCCTTCAAGAACTTAGCAGACTTTGTAATGGGAGAATTGATAGCCATTAAATTGTACAGAACATTCTCGACTTCAACGATTGATGGCCGTGCTTTAAAGGTCGAAACCACCTTCAATTTCCTTCTTCTTCTTCAACCAAAACATTCCATTTTTCACCACTCAAGATCCCATCTTTCACACATTTGAAAATCAAACCTTTTCTCTTGCTCAAAATCCCTTTAACCTCCAACCCCATAAATGAATAAACAACATCAAAAGTACCCACAAAACCACTCAGTTCATCAAAATCACTCTCCTCTTCAAAACCCCATTTAGGATTGAAAATTATTACTGGCTTTGGATAAATTCTGTCAGTAACTGTCTTCATGATTGATAATTGTGAAGAGTCAGGCGACAAAAACACAACCACATCAGCCGAATTCAGAACTCTGGGATCCTCCTCGAAAACTGATGATATAAGAATGTTTTCAGTAACAAGGCTTGAAGATTGAGACTCAAAGGCCACAGCAGCAGCTTGAGTTAGGCTTTGGGTCGGCCATATGATAAGAATCTTGATCTTTGAGCCTTTTCTTCTAATGGGCATTTCACCAAACACTTCAAGAGCAAGTTGAGTGAGCGAAGCCGGTGAGTCATCAATGACCGGAATTTCAACCCGTAATCTGGGCTGCTTTACTTTCTTGATCTTTCCGGCGAGTCTTGGGTTGTTGAGAGGCTTCTCCAAGGTGGATGAAAGCGAAGTTTTTACTTGGAGAATAGCTTCTTCTTTTGTTGTTGGAGGATTTGTGGAAGATAGAGAACATTTCAGGGATAAAGATGAGAATGAAATTCTTGATTCAGGCAGGGTATTGGGTTTTAGGAAGTGAAATTTAGAGTCAGAAAGTTTGATGGTTTGGTGATGAATTTGTAAGAATTTGGAAGCCATTTTTATCAGTTAAAATGTAAAAAAGGAGGGCCTTTTCTGCGAAGAAATTTACACACAGGGCAATCCAGATAAGGAAAAGCACATGAAACAATTTGAGCCTCAAAAAACCCGCAAGGATAGAATACAGAATTTCTTTTGGCAGCATTCAGTAAAACTTGCAAACAGTTGAATAGGCTCCATCACACTCAATCCAGATAACATTAAAAAGAGGCATTTGTAACCAAACCATTTCAATCTATGTCAAAAGAGACCACCAGTACTGTTAGTCTCTTTTTACAGAGTACATTTCACCACAATAAGCCATATGAAAGATCCTCAGAAAACATATGTGCAAATTTCACTTAATAACGTTTACATAACACAAGCATCAACTAAATCATAGTTCGGGAATCACAAGTACTTTCCATCATCTGCTAGATCCAAGTTCGACAGTTAGCAAAAACTAAAACAGTCGAGCATTGGCAAAATAGGTTTTAATAGTTGGACCAAAATGCAAACTACGCAATCATAGGATTTGGCCAACAACTTAGGCAACCGGTGGGCGAAGAACATGGTCTTGTGAAGTATCAACAGCTGTGGGTGGCATGAATTGCCACATGGCAACTCCAGGATAACTGATGACGGGCACCAACTTGTTGCCTGCAGCTTGGCCTGGGGCAGCAAAAGCAGCAGGAATGGCATGAGGAGCGGGCAGAAAACCGGGTTGGACATTCATGGTATTTAGTTGTTGCTCCAGTTTCTCCTTCTGAGCCTTTAACCTTTGCTTCTCATCACGAAGATCGTTCTTCTGAGCCTACATAAATTAGCGGAACTTGCATGAGAGTTGCATATATAGTGATTGTTTTTTGGTTCCCCATCCATTTTTTTAAAGAAAAGATTGGATTCACATCCACAAATAGTGATGGAGACAATATAAATAAAGAAATGTGGGTGTGGAGAAAGCTTTCTTACCTTCAGTTCTTTAATCTTCTCCTGAAGATTCGAATTAGAGTCTTTTAGCTTCTGGGCTTCACCTCTTAGCTGAGTTACAATTCGAACTGCATCAACCAAGATAGCAGCCTTGTCTGTTTTTTGGAGGTCGTCCAGGCTCGAGAAGAGCACCCAATTCCATAAACCTAAAGAGCATCCCCAGGCAGTTATTAGAAGAGAGTAAGCGGGGAAAGGACAGAGGAAACATCAGAGAACACGATCATACTTGTCATTTAGCCTATCCCTCCGTTGTTTTTCTCTGCAAGCTTTGGCACTTGATGGAGTGCATGATTCCACTCTAGGTCTATGTAAGTGCCAAAAATGTGGGAAAATAAAAAATGAAGGTTTAGCAGCAAAGCAGTAACAGCATATATAATTGCCTCTCCAATATAGTCAGAATTTACAAAACCAATACTCAGTTCATAAAGAGAAAACTCTAGTAACATATTTCTTATATAGACGAGCAATTCTACAACATCGCAAGCAGGTATGAACGCCACGGAAGGCTGAAACTTCAAACAAAGGTGATGTGATGTGAGGAGTTTAAAAAACTCCTCACCCCAATCTTAAAAGTAATTAACTATATATTATAATAGTATGTGTATTTGATAAATGTTTCCAAACTGAGCATCTTTGAAAAAAAAAAAAAAAAAAGGAACAGTTGATCAACCGTAGATGATATGCAAACCCAGAAGATGCTCTTTACCTTTTTTTTGAGGCAGTTTCCTTCTGCATGTCTGATTCCCCAAATGAGCCATCAATTGCCACACTATCAATGACATTGGATTGGCATAAAGAAAAGGGTGAGTATAATGAAAACTGATATTTACTAGAGCGAAATGGAAGGAAAAAAATACTGAATTGGATACTAACAAAAGAAACCTTAGAACTTCAAAAAGAATTTGAAAGATATGAATGATGTTTATCCTTTATATACAACTAGCTAAGCCTTATTAACAACAAATTTGACGTCAGCACGTTATTCCCTCATATATGATATATCAATAGAAATTCTTGTGTTACTTATGAAAAAAGAAGAACAAAAAAACCAGCAGAAAGATTGTGTTGTGATAAATAGAAGGCCCAACATCTAAGCTGATAAAAAACACACTCCGAACTACAGCAATTAGAGCATTATCAACTTCTAATAATAAAATTTAAAACAAGTCTTGATAAATCAAATGTCAATACCTATGGATACAAGAAAGAAATAAAAAGAAAATGAAAATTATAGAAGTTAGAGCATAAACCCAAGTACAAAATATGAAATTCAAGAACAAATCTCCCAAATCACAAAAACCAAAAAACCCAAAAGACTCTAACTCTATCTAATTGGCTCCAATTTGCAACATAAAACAACTAAATAAAAAACTTTAACTAATTGGGTAAGTACCATATCAAATTACAAAAACAAATGCCCTAAAAAATCCCATCAAAATGGAAAAAGAAGGAAGTTCACAACCTTATAAGGAGACACAACACATGCGAATACAAGAAAAATCATAACAATACATTCCAACTACTACCTGACATTAGATGAACCATTCGAAGCTTGAATTGACCAAGAAAACCCAGCTGGTGGAGCAGAGAAATGCCCTACGGGGACCGGGATATCCTCGACCTCATAGTCATACAACCAATTCGTGTTTTCCGGTGAAACCATTTCCAAACAGCCGCCGGAAAGAATTTTTTTTTTTTTTTTTTGGTTAACAAGCAATCAAACCTACAGTTAATGGAAAATTGGTTCACGGGAGTTGAAAAATGAACAAGGGAATCTTCAAAAGAATTTCAATTTTAGGTTAATTTAATTTGATACCAATTGGGTGATATCAAACCGTAAAAATTATATTCTCCACAAGAACACACGCGACTCTACGACACCCTGTGAGGTGCCACGTGGGCTAAATGGAGGCTTTTCTCCTTTCTATTTTCTTAGAACCAAATAGTAAATTTATTATCAAATATTTTTTTTTTCTTTTTGTCAAACATGGTTGAGTATTCTATTTTGCATCTATAAAAACATATCTTTTATAGATTTACTAATTAATTTCATTTTTATATATTTATATAATTTGAACAGATCAAAATCAACACATATTTCATATTTTACGCAAATGCATACATATAGCAATCTTATTTCAATATCAAAATGATTATGAAAGAACAAAATTTCAATCCATCAAAACGTTTGGGTCATAATCATGTCACACCTTTTGCTAAGACAAGTCGAGTATTGTATCTTGCACCTATAGTAACACATCTTAGATTATTTTACCAATCATATGTCAATTTAGATATTTATATAATTTGAGCAGACGAAAATTTTCATAAAACAGCCTTATTTTAATGTCAAAATGATAATGAAATTTCAATCCTTCAAAAGGCATGCGTCGTAATAGTATCGCGATCCTGCTATGGCAAGTCGAGTATTCTATTTGTACCTAGAAGAACACATCTTTTACGATTTTACTTATCATTTTTCAAATTTTAATATATTTTGAAGTGACGAAAATTTATACATATTTCACATTTTGCTCAAGTTCATAAATATAGCAACCTTGGGTCATAATCATTTCACACATTTGCTACGTCAATTCGAGTATTCTATTATGTACCTATAGTAACACATCTTTTACAGCTCTGCCAATCATATTTTAACTTAAATATTTATATAATTTGAGTAGGCTGGAATTTACACATATTTCACATTTTATGCAAAGTTCATAAATATAGCAACCTTATTTCAACATCAAAATGATTACTAAAGGACAAAATTTCAATCCACCAAAGGCATGGGTCGTAATCGTAGCTCACATTTGCTAAGGCAAGTCGAGTATTTTATTTTGCACCTATAGTAACATATCTCTTACAACTCTACCAATCATATTTTAACTTTAAATATTTATATAATTTGAACAAGCGGAAGTCTACAAATATTTCACAATTTATGTAATTTCATAAATATAACGACCTTATTTCAACATCAAAATGATGATGAAAGGAAAATTTTATATCCAATTAGGTATGGATCGAAATCATATCTCCCTTTAGTCGAATATTCTATTTTGCACCTATAGTAGTAACATACCTTTTACAATTCTATGAATCATATTTAAACTTTCAAAATTTATATAATTTGAATGGACGAAAATATACACATATTTCACATTTTACACAAGTTCATAATCATATAACAACTTTTTCAACATCAAAATAATAATGAAAGAATAAAATTTCGATCCACAAATGCTCAACATATTCTGCACTAGCGGCCTTTTCTAAATGCTTATGCATAATTCATAATAAAACACTATCTTTTTTAATGGTTGATGCCATTTGGTGATGGTGCGGTAAAGTATGGTGCACTGTTGTTTATGTAGTGGTGGTGGTTGCGGATTAGCGTGGTTGTGGTTGGTGTTGTGGAGGTAGTGATGGTGATGGTGATGGTGATGGTGATGCAGTGGTGGTGGCGGTATATCTCTGATTGTGCGATAGTATGGATGGCAAAAGGGCTCACGAGCTCGGGCCGTTAAAGCCCTAGCTGGGCTGCTGGAAAATATTAAAAAAATAAAAATAAAAACTAGCAGCAGCTAAGGAGGAGGTTTGAAATACTGTCTGGCTCGAGCCGAAAGCTCGGATAGAGCCTTTCTTTTTTTGGACGAGTAAAAGCTCGGCTCGCAAAAAAGTCCCGCACCTCAAGCTCGAGCTTCAAATTTCGGCCCGAGAGTCGGCTCGACCCGGCTCGTTGACACCATAATGCGATGGTGGTGCAGGTATGGTGGTGGTGCTGATGTGGTTGGTTAGAGGTAGAGGTGGAGGTGGTGGCATGGTGGACATAGATGTGATAGTTGATTGGAGGAGGTAGTGGTAATAATTGTTCATATAAGCGGACGCGGTGGTGGTGTAGCAGTTGTGGTGAGGTGACATCAGTGTTTGTGTGGTACCTATTGTGGTCGAGTAGTGTGAGATGAAGAACATTTGTGAACAATTATTAGAGTAATCATCATCAATAAAATGGGTAATTTAATATTGATAAATAAATTGTGATCTATAAAAAATTATGATTTACTAAATTTATAATTGTGATCCATATTTTGTATGTTTTTTACAGTAATGTCATGTAATTTGTGACTAATACATAATTATGCTATAAATTGTATGTTATTGTGACTTTAATATATTTAATTATATTTGAAAGAATTATACAATTTCTTAAATCTAAATGTGTATCTTGAAACTATGATAATTGTATATTTTTCCTTTATATATATTAAATTGAGTTTTGCTGTGTACACCGGATTTGACACCCCAATGTACAGCCCCCCTCACAATAGGGGGCTCGTGATTTTTTTATTGGTCGCAGCCACCCTCTTATTATGAGGGGGTTGTACACCAATGTGTCAAATTAGGTGTAAAAATAACAAAATCCTTTACAATTTGTGCGTTCATAAATATTGAAACTTTATTTCCATAAAAAGGTATGGATCGTACTCGATCGCACCTTTGATAAGACAAGTCGAGTCTTTTATTTTGCACTTATAGTACTGATGTACCTTTTACAATTCTATCAATCATATTTGAACTTTAAATATTTATATAATTTGAACATACATGAATCTACACATATTTCACATTTTAGACAAGTTCATACTTATATAACAACCTTATTTCAACATCAAAATAATAATGAAAGAATAAAATTTCAATCCCCATATGCTCATCATATTCTGCACTAGCAACCTTTTCTAAATGCTTGTGCATAATTCGTCATAAAATATTTTACCTTTATTAATGGCTGATGCCATTTGTTCATTATTTTATTTTCACCCTTTTGTTTAATTATTTTTGTAACAATGGGTTGGATTAATTGACATCTCTTACTTTTTGGATATAGTATTTCGTACATGTTCGGATATAGGAATACTAACGTGGAAAAGTTAGCTAGTAAAATTATCTTATAGTGACGCAAAAGCTGAATCGACACCATATATTCCATTCAATTCATTTTTTGTGTATTCGAAATTTTAGACTCTGTACGTCGATTAAGAATTACTCTGAGAATTCTGATACGAGCACAAAAAATCATTTCTTGACACAATTATTCTTGTTTTTAACATTCAAGAAACAGTTTTGCTACATGTGCCTGGAGTTTGACACTCCGGATTACTCGACCTCACCCACCAAGGGTGGAGGCCACACATTTGTCGGAAGTGGGGCCCGACCCTCTTGTGAGAGTGCCGGTGGAGTCGGATAATCCCGTGTGTCAAACTTCGGATACAAATAACCTAATTCTTCAAGAAGTATGTAGTACTATTTAGTCGTGTCATGCAGCACCAAAAGATCATCGCCTCAACTAGAATGAATCAATGATTAGAGTTCATTAATCCAACAACCCTCTTCTTGATTTCCTCTGGATTGGCACCCACAAGCTTATCCACCACAGCCCCTTCCTTCATGAACAAAAAAGTTGGCATGGCCTTAATCTCCATCTTAGATGCTAACTCCTGATAAAATGAAACATAATTCTCAGACAATTTAACTATGATTTTATGTACTAAGATTGTATTTCTGGCAGTATATTACCTTAACCTCGTCGACATCCACCCGTAGAAAAAAAATATCGCAATGACTTAAGGCCAGTCGTTCGAAAAATGGCTTCATGGCTACTGAAGGCATGCACCACGAAGCTGTAAAGTGAACTATAACCTGCAATTTTCAAATCTCAATGCTACCCATTTATGAAAATTGTGAACGCGTTGTGTTGAAGTGTCTCGTCTCTAACAGGTTAACTTTTGTACCATGTTGATAGAAATATCAAAAGAAAGAAAGGTTACGTCGAAACTTACAGGACATCCTTGTTTATTAGCTTGAGATGCATAGAAATCCCATGTTTCTTCAGAGTCTATTTTGACAACTCTAGACTTCATTATTTGCTGATGCTGTGCCATAATAATGTATGAATTTAGACGAGAACTCGAAATTTTTTTCTTTGAATTGTGTAGGATGAAGTGTTCAATTTATTCTGGGATTTTAACAGGGATTAAAATGGATGGGATCAAAGTAGGGCCCTCTTTGAATGCCATATAGTTTCATTATCTCTAACAGCTCTAATCTTATCCAATTCTGTGGGCTATGTTAATCAAACATCCAGCAAATCCCTTTTCTCAACGTGGATAATGTAAAACACTAACATCAACTATAACAAATCGAGACTTGTTTCAGATAAACTTGAGGTTAGTTACTTTTCAATTCCTTCTTGTATCTTTAAGAACTTTTAAGAGAGAGACATAGATCTATCATTTCTTCTAAAAACTCTTCTGATTTGAAATCTTAGTGCATCGTGTGTGGATCCGAGTTGACGAATCCGAAAGTATTTTTTTTTTCAGAAATCTAGAATTTCGTTAAGGCAAATCCATATATGATGGTTCATGGTTTCTCTTGGTTATATGGTCGTGGGATTCTGGAGCTGTGAAGTGGCAAAGCCGACTATAGATACACCCCACTTGTGCTTTTCGCTTAGGTTCATATGCTCGTAATCGGATTTGAACTAGTGACACAGGAATTTTTAGTGCATTTTGGAGTAGTCGGTTTCATGGTAGATTTTCGTGGCTGCAACTTAATAATTATTACGATTTTTTACTACACTTTCAAAAGATAGCTATTTGACAAGTAAATCAATATTGTCTAGCAATGAAGTTGCGTATAGCTCTCTTGTTTCTACCTCAAGACAACATTGTACCCACTAAATACAATTCACAGGGACAACATTATTTTCGATAGGCCCCACATGTAGGCCCCACACTATGGTTTTTACAAAATGACTAATTTATCCCCCCAAAGGATATCCATTTGGTGGTGAATAGCAGCCAGCACTTTTCGAGCAGATAAAGCAGAACAGCCAAATATTTCTTCACTTGAGAACTACTATGGCAATCACGGCAAAGTTCAACGGAGTATTTGAAGCTCTAACTTCAATTCCCAAGCTGCGCCGGGTTGAGAAAACGGCAAAAAAATCGAGAATTACATGCTTTTTTGGCAAGAAAAAGGATGAATTTGAAGAGAACAGAGTGCATACGACAAGAAGATTGGCAATAGGCCTTGCTTCAATTGCACTTTTTGGAAATACAAGCATTGGAATTTCTCTTGCAGATGACAATGGATTTTGGCTTACAGGACCTTTACCAGTACCCTCTGTTAACAACAGTAAGCTCTATACTTCATTTTCTTTTTTCAACTTAAATTTAAGGAAAGCTATAATCTGAAAGGTTGCTTATAAGTTTTCGTTGTCGTAGAAATTGACAATGAAGAGACGGGAACTCGGTCTTTTCTCAAGAAAGGAATATACATAGCAAATATTGGAACTAAAGGGAGAATGCACAGATTGAAACGATATGCTTTCGATCTCATCGCATTGGGAGATATGATAGGACAAGATACTTGGAATTACATAAGAAAGTATCTACGCCTTAAGTCGACATTTATGTACTATGATTTTGATGAAGTAATCTCAGCAGCTCCAGCAGATGATAAGAAATCTCTTACAGAACTTGCTAATCGCTTGTTCGACAACGTTGAAAAGGTAATCTAATCAAAATTTATCGTCCGTTTCTTTGCAAATGTAACCTATTTGTAACTTTTACTGAAGGCAAATTTTGGCAGCTTGAAAATGCAGTGAAAAAGCAGAATCTGCTTCAGACAGAGTCATATTATGCAGATACAACTTCAATTCTCCAAGAGGTTATGAATCGAATGGCATAAATGTACAACAGGTACATCTTTCAAATTATATGCATCACAAAAAGCAGTTATGTAAGTAGATTTCATTCAATAGTATTGAGAACAATTTTCCCACTCACTTACAGATTGCATTTGATTTTATGCAACAAATCTGTAGAGAACATTAAATATCTGAATGTATGTCTCCAGAGATACACTTCGATGACAGAAAATGGCAATTCCGTCTGGTATCAGACGATACAAAACAGTATACTCTTTACATATAAATCACACACGGATGCTGTTAGAAGGGGCTTTTGTTCTCGTTAAAAATCAAATGCTACTGAAATACAAATAACACACTTTTCCTAAATCCAGAACAGTTACACTATCAAAATCAGCCAATGCTAAGGCGAGAATCTGTTGATCTGAGGTTGGTTTGGCGCCTGGGGATACCAATCTCACAAGCATTTACACGTGCTGCAAACCGTAGTGAACAAAGTGATTCACCAACGGATGAAGGGTCAGGTGAAATGTTGACAAACATCAACGTCTTTGAATCTCCACCTAAACAAGGCTGAAAAGGGATGGTGAAAAAGAATAGCATTAATCCTTTGGAGTATTTATCAAACAATTTTTGATAAATCACACATTATGAAGAACAATAGCAAGACCTTTATGTGGTCTCACATCTTACGCTTTAGCAATGTACTTGTTCAGTGTGCTATGCATCAATCAGAAGAGATAAATTTTCGGATTTTTATTATAGCTAAGCAAGTTAGTATATCTAATCTGCACTGAATCATTTTAATAGTTTATCAGCAACTCCACATCTTTTCCCTATAATACATAACGAAAACCAACACAGCAAATTCAATCAGCTAAGATGGTTTATACCAACTAAGCAACTAGAATGTAACTACTCTGAAAAGGAAAAGCTTGTTGCAGCACCAAGTGCATTAGTTCAAATTTGACAATTCCAGTAGTCTTGTCCTATTCACGCAGCAATATAACCTTTCTCAGCAGGTAAAAGGACAATGAATCTCATCCATGAATAACAATTGATCTTAGGGCATTATAGCATTATTTTGCCTACGATGACCGAATGTTAATGCTGGTCACAGCCAACTTTCTTCCATAACTAGCCATAATCATTTTAATAATTTATCAGCAACATCCATATAACCAAGACTAACATGGTAAAATATAATTGGCTAAGATGATATAGACTATCTAGGCAATTATAACTAAACTACTCCCAGGAAAAGCTCATTGCAGCACCAAGTGCACTGGTCCAGTAGTCTTGTCCCATTCAAGAGTCAATATAACCTTCCTCAGCAAGCAAAAGGACAATGAATATCATCCATACACAACACAATTGAGCTTAGGGCATTATAGCATTATTTGGCTCGCGATGACCAAATGTTCATGCTGGTAAGCACTATCTATCTTCCTCAGCTTGCCAGAATCAAGCCTTAACTTAATTCGTTCTAACATCATTTTCACTCAAACTTGCTCATACGCTATCAAGGCATCAATGTTGAAAATTACCTGAAGAAGATAGGTTAGCTTTGAGTTCCTAAATGGCACATGTTCCTCCTTCTTGGCCAATGCAAATATAACATCACTCAGTGATGATAAACTCTTGTTGATAGCCTGAGTGTTACTCAAAATGAGAAAGATAATTTAGGACAAATCTGTACAATGAAAAAAATCTAAAAATAAATGGAAATAAATCTAACTCTAATACCTGAGTTTCTTTCAGACGGTCCCCTGTAGATCCACTCTTAGAGAGACGCTCACTACCAGCAAGGTCAATTAGATTGAGGACGCCTTGCACGTGTTGATCAGTGCCCTATTGCCACCAAAAAAAATTAAAAAAATAAGGGAACATAAAACCTGTGATCATGTTTATTCAGACCAAGATAAAATCATGACCATGATGCAACAGAAAGCAGGAAAGATTCATTTACCTCATTAACGCCAAATATTCGGAGCGTAAAAACAAAATGGCTCCTTGAAGACTGTTCATTCATTTGAGTCTTGCCAACGGATCTAAAAATATTGAATTCCAGTTAGAGACAAAAGATCAAATGCATAACACTCCACCCAAATTGTGCACTTCAAAAAATATATGCTGCACGATGGTGAGTCCATAGAAGTAAATAGAGGTCCGAACTTATATCTAAATGGGGAGTAAAAGCATCTTTAAAAACTTTAAGATCAACTTCCAGAGTAAAAGCACATGCCTGATCAACACAAATAATAGGGTGAAAGGTTCTTTTGTTACCTGCTATGTGCTGCCTGCTCTAAAAGATATGAGACCTCCTTGCTGCTCCGAACATCAACAACTGTAAGATCAGAAACATGAGTGTTTCCATTTGCATCGTGTTTTATAGCATATTGCTTTCCCATGTTCTCTGCCCGGGGTGCATCAAACCCCAATCGATTTGTTGCTAATAAGTCCCTTATTGTTTCATTGTATATTTCAAGCATTGACACCTAAAATAATCAGATAAGAATAGATAATTATAAGGCAGCCCTAAGCAAGCTCAACTAGTAGAGAGAAATGACAATGGCAATCACTCCAACCTGCATTTCATATTTCCACCCTTGTGATTGAAGAGTTTGCCGGGTCTCAAACACCTGTTCTAAGGATCGCGGAATCAGACCTTTCTGATCAGGTATACCTGGCTTGCCCATCATTGTAAATGTCTTGCCAGAACCAGTTTGTCCGTAAGCGAAGATACAAACCTGAGACAGCACAGTTGTCGGTGACCATTAGGATGTTGGCGAATCAAATCTGGACAAGTAAAATAGAGTGAAAATAAAAAATAAAAAAAATCTGTATGCATATCTTGTGAAATCAAGCATTCTTCTGTAGCCACAAGACGGATCACTAGTAGGAAAATAATCATAGCCCACTCATCACGTGATCTAAGATTTAATATAGCAACCAGACAAATTCAAGTTTAACTGGTTAGCACATCATCTAGAGTTCACGACTCAAGATCAAGAATCCTCCGTATCTGCTGTAGCAAATCAACTAGACAACAACTATGGCAGTACGAAAAAGCATAATCTCAAGGAAAAGTAAAGTTCATTATCCAGGACCGTGTAAAATTCTTATGCAGCTGTCAACCTCAAGTTCTGAAGTAAGAAACTCAAATGATAGATAAAAATGGAGCTGTATGGATTACATTACCTTGTAACCATCAAGTGCACTTTGAACAAGTTGTGAAATCTCAACAAAAACGTCTCCTTGAAAGGCTTCAGGTGTAAACACTTTGTCAAAAGTGAAAGAGTGCTTTTGTCCTGATCAAAATAGGAATATTAATGCATAGGATATATCGCGATAATAATCAATCCAAATCCCATAAGTATATCAATTTGTGACTCCATTTCAATCAAGGCTAACCATTTTGCATCAAATCAATGCCTCGATCAAGTGCTTCCATTGCTGTAGGGAATGAGATAACTTTAGCATCAGTTCCAACCCCATCATCAGACAATAGAGGTCTTACTCTACAGAAAACACGGATATTCCCTTTTAACTCCTGTATTGACAGAGGATTCAAATTATCATCATCCGATGGAAGGACGGTAAACGAAGTTTCAATCAAAATTTAGGCAGCTTAAAATTAAACAAGAATATGTATTTACCAGTATAGTGTTGTGTAATTTCTTCCGAACCTTCTCTCCTTCTACAATTTTTAGTTCTGCATCAGCCACACGATTCTGTAACTCAAGAAGGATTGCTTTTTGCTCCTCAAATTGAGTTTTTGTCTCCATTGTTGATACATCAGACAGCTAACAAAAAGGACAAAAATAAAATAAGAAGAGAGTACTTGAACCAGTATGATTCAGAACAGGGAAACCTAAATAAATTTTGATATGCCCGTCAGTATGAACTTTAAAAGAAACCTATCACCAAAAGCTGAAAATGCAAGATTGGAAACCTGCAATTTCTTTTCTGCAAAGGCTAGCTGCTCCTGCAGTCGTGTTATTTGTTCACTTTGAGACAAACATGTTGACTGAAAAAAAATTACATGATATTTGTTAGTAAACACGTTTCCATGGTTGAGTGGGAAAGGCATTACATATGGAAAAACAAACCTCCAGCTCATTTGATTTTACAGTCAGGTTATCTAACTCCGCAAAAGATTGTCCAGTGCACTCTTTATATCTTTCTACTTCAGCTGATAGAGTCTGGACTTGTAACAATTGGCAGTCACGGTCATCTCTTACTCGTTGCAAATCACCCCTCAAGCATACAACTTCATTTCCTAGTGCTTCCTTCTGTTTGATGGCCTCATCTTGCAAAACCTAGGAATATCAAGCATCATAAACCTTTGTCAGAAAATATCTGGTTAACAATTGCAAGTTCTCCCATGCAGTCCAAAGGTGTCAAATAGATGAGAACAGTCTCCTAGAAAGCATATAAAGGTGTAAATGTAAAAATAAATTGTCTTTTCTCTTGCAAAAACACATAATTGTCTCACATATTAATCATTTGATGAATGCACAAAAAGAGTAGAGAGTTGTGCAACAAGTCAAAACGAAAAGATAATACTCACTCTCGATGAAGTTAGCTGCTCCTGCAAAGATGTATAGTGTCCCCTCAAAGTGCTCAGGTTTTCAACCACTGCCGCCTTCTCTTTCTCAACTCGCTTAAGTGTCTCATTTGTTGCTGCAAGCTCTGACTGAAGTCTACTATTATATTGCTGTAAACTCGTGTTATACTCCTGCAACCGCTTGTACATATCATTAAGTGACTGTATCTGCACAAGCCAAACAAGGACCCGAAGGATACAGTTTTCAGCAGATCATTTGATATAAACTATCACGAAATCTAATTTCAGTTATTTGTCTTCTCTCGTTACCTTCCGGTTGGCACTAGCGCTGTCTTCTTGAGTTCTCTTCAGATCTTCTGAGAGGGAAGCCTGCAATCTCTCTGCAGCTAGTTTAGCATCTTTCTCTCTTGCCAAAGAATCCAATGCTTCCTGATGATCTTACTAAACAATTTAGTTTTTATGTATATACAAAACAATAGCCTCCAAAACCACAACACAACCCTTGGAACGTTCGTGTTCATCTTACCAATTTATCCAATTCCTCCTTTGTGAACTTTTCTTGTAATGCTTCCAAATTCTTTCTCAACTCCATAATGATTGAATTCAACTCTTCTTCCTTTGCCTTCATCAGCAACTCTGGGAATGAGGTAACAAGATTATTGCATGTTAGAAGTTCTACCTATTTCATTTATTTGTTAGCCTAAAGCACTGATGACTAAATCAACAAATCACCCATACCCATATCATTGCATTTCTTCTCTGCTAATTCCAGTAAATTCTTAAGTTTCTCCTGTTCTGTAACGATATTTACTTCTTGCTGTTGGAACCACCTGATGCATTGTTTGAGCCTTTTTATGCACTCGGCCATTTGCTCACTTTTTTCCTGGCATAAACATCAAAAGTTCAACATAAATAATCCCATCAAAACACCCAAGAAGAATGCACCCCAGAAATAACTAAACATTCAAGTTGGGACCAGAATCCACACTTAATTTACCTTGTAGTTGAATTTGTTCTTAACTTTGAGCTTCTCAAGGAGTAATGTCTCAACATCCTCTTTGGTGAACTCAATTACCCCACAATCAGAACCGGCAGTGCTGGGTGGCCCAGAAGTCTGGGACACATCTTGACGCCCATTAACTAATGAAAATGCTTGTCTGGTTAGTGTTCTTGTGCCAGTATTCGCTGGCATTTTCATGTTCCCAATTCTTCGACGTTTATCTACAGATACCTCGTCAACAATATACTTACTCTGGAACAATCACCAAATCCCAGACAAAATAAAAACAGAACAAAATCATCAGAATAAGTGCACCAAAATACTTAATAACAAAATAAGCAATTGCAGTTCTCTCAGAGCAAAAAAGGGATTTTTTTCAACTAAAGGCGGACTCAGGACATTTAAACGGGAATTTTTTTCTGAAATTTAGTCTGATCCCTTGATTTTCTCTGATATAAAGACTGCACTTCTTCCTATTTACATGTGCTAATCCGGAAAAAAAATCCAAAAGCCCATCAGATATTCAAAGAAACAAAAAAAAATATATGGAGGCTAAAAGTAAAGGAAACTTAGAAAATTTTAAGGGATTTGATGAATGAGGAACTTACATGTGAAGGACTCGAAGGAGGCTTGTTCTGGTTTTTGGAGGCCATATGAATGATGAACCTGTGTATGTAAATCTATTGACGTGTATGTAGAGATAGAAATAGGAAGTGAAGTCAGAAAGAGAAACGGATAGGGTTTCAAAAATTTGGTGGGGCAATGGTTTATTAAGGCAAATTTGTGTCGTTTCTTTAATTTGCAGTAATCACAAATCACAGAACAACAAAAAGACGATGAAGGAGTAAACGATTACACACACCAACAATCAATTGTTTAACCAAAAATAAAAAATTGGAAATGAAAATTTTCTAATTATTTGCTAATCTGATTGATTTGGGATTAATTAACACTCTCTATCGTGGATTTGCTTGGTGACTTCGGTAAATTTGGGGTCAGGGTTTGTAGATCCGGCAAGAAACTTGAGAGAGACGGAGGAGTGGAGTGGGCGGCGTTGAGATTTTTGAAAATTTTCGAAATGGAAATCCGGCGGGATTGTGAAAGATTCGTTGCAAAATATCGCTTGACCATTATGCCCCTACGGTCTTTTAATTATGCTCTGTTTGGTTGGAATTAAAATCAATTTTTAATAATTTTTGATAAAATTAATGAAAACGTAATTGAAAAGTTGTAAATCTCATGAAATATGTAATTAAAATTAATAGTTGACTTTGTTTTAAATTAAAATTTGAATTATAATTTCTACCAAACAGAAGCTATATCTATATTTGGTCCTCATTTCAAGTGACCCGCATTTTTTTTTATAAACTTTTTATTTACATATTTTATCAATTTTTATTAAAATATCTTGACAATTAAATTATTAACTAAACCCTATTTGATAACCTTAATTTGTAAAAAAATATTATTTTAAATACTAATTTTTAGTATAATGCGTGGTTACAAAATAGAAAAAAAGTTTTGAGTTTAAGTGCAAAATATTTTATTGTGTGATTGAATATGAGTATATAGAATTTTTTTTTCTTTGAAATAATAGTTGTCAAATGGCTAAATCAAAAAAGGGCTATATTAACTTGTTTAATTAATAATGAAAATAAAATACAAATTTTATGAGAGAAATTGACCTAGACTTCAACTAAAATTCAATTACAATAGCTGTTACTTCAAAGACGGACGGAAAGGTTATAGTCATACTCTTCAGCATACGTCAAGTGTCGTATTTCTCTAGTTCTGATCGCTTTTGAACTCACTACTAAGAAGAAGATTGAATAAATTATACGAAAAAATCATAGGTTCCTCACGGACAAAATCTCGATAAATTCCCCTCTCATTTAATAGGAAAATGGTGCTTCAACTCTGATCTTATCTATCCAGCAACACACATCGTTGTCTAGTAATTGATGGACTTGCGTGCTCTACTTACTTCAACAATGCCATAAGGGTCTGTTTGATTGCAAGGGTGGAAAACGGGTGGAAAGAAAATGAATGGCAGGGAATTGAATTGCCTAGAAAACGTTTTACAGGGAATTGTAATTAATGGTGTTTGATTGGTATAATTTTCCACCTGACAAATTTTTCGTTTGGTTTTGTTTTTTACACATATTGTCAATTAAATGGATAAATTTTTTTACCATTGACTTTGGAATGTGTTCCAATTGCTAAAAAAAATAAAAAATAAAAATAAAAATTTGTCAAAAAGTTGGAAAACATTTTCCCACCACTATGGTGAAAAAACGTTTTCTAGCTTTTGTGCATCAACCGCTTGTACCTTGGAAAACGTTGGAAAACGTTTTCTCTGGAAAATTAGTGCAATCAAACAGGTGAATAGTAAAAAGTAGGAAAACGTTTTCCACCTTCCACGGAAAACTTGGCCAATCAAACAGGGCCTAAATGTAAATCGAGTTTCAACTAAAATAGAATTATTACTTGAAACTAAACTATGTTTAGGCCCTGTTTGATTGGCCAAGTTTTTCATGGAAGGTGGAAAACGTTTTCCTACTTTTTACTATTCACCTGTTTGATTGTACTAATTTTTCAGGGAAAACGTTTTCCAACGTTTTCCAATGTACAAGCGGTTGATGCACAAAAGTTAGAAAACGTTTTTTCACCGTAGTGGTGGGAAAACGTTTTCCAACTTTTTGACAAATTTTTTTTATTTTTTTAAATTTTTTTTAGCAATTGGAACACATTCCAAAGTCAATGGTAAAAAAATTTATCCATTTAATTGACAATATGTGTAAAAAACAAAACCAAATGAAAAATTTGCCAGGTGAAAAATTATACCAATCAAACACCATTAATTACAATTCCCTGTAAAACATTTTCTAGGCAATTCAATTCCATGCCATTCATTTTCTTTCCATCCGTTTTCCACCCTTGCAATCAAACAGACCCTAATTTTCTAGGGAAAACGTTTTCCAACGTTTTTTAATGTACAAACGGTTGATGCACAAAAGCTAGAAAACGTTTTTTCACCGTAGTGGTGGGAAAACGTTTTCCAACTTTTTGACAAATTTTTTTTAGCAATTGGAACACATTCCAAAGTCAATGGTAAAAAAATTTATTCATTTAATTGACAATATGTGTAAAAAACAAAATCAAATGAAAAATTTGCCAGGTGGAAAATTATACCAATCAAACACCATTAATTACAATTTCCTGTAAAACATTTTCTAGGCAATTTAATTCCATGTCATTCATTTTCTTTCCACTCATTTTTCACCCTTGCAATCAAACACACCCTTACTTCAATTTAGCTAGGAAAACTTTTCCATCCCCCTCAATAAAGGTGAGTTTTTGCTGGTATATCCATTTATTTATGGGTGCTGTGTAGGTGTGGCATTTCTCTGTCATTTTTCAGAGGCTTCTTCTTTAGCCCATGCTGGTCAATTTGATATATCCCGCTTTTCCATTTACGATTCATCCATCCACCCATGATCAATGTCGTCTTTTGCACCTAAGAAGTGACTGCTTTTTTATTTATTTTTTATTTTAAGTTGTTTGAAGTACACTTATTGCCTTATTGTACATAATTGTGGCTCGAATAGAGGCTTAACATGTGTTTGATTTCTGATTAGAATCCCCAAGACCTATTTGGATAGCGATACATCTCGAGCAAATTAGATGAACAAATTGAAATTTGTAAAAGTATAAAAATACAACACGTGAAAATGTAAATGAACTTTTATGTGACTCAATACATTATTAGAGTATTATGTACATTACCTGACAATAGTACACGCGATAAAATCGTGATTAGAAATAGGTTTGTAATCTTGTTAATTAAAGGAAATCAAAGTCGAGCAATCCATATAAGAATAAAGATTTAAGAGAGTAGGTGTGGCGTCGATCGATGTCTATCTTCCCTAATTCCATTCAACATGCACAGAGCATAAAAAATTGTTGGTGGGTTTTCATTCGGGAGTGCTAATAAATTGATGAGTTTGTGCAATTATCCAAAAGAAAAGTAAACTAATTTCCGCTTCTTCCTCTTTTCAAGTTTTATACTTCCACCCTACAAATATTGAAAAGATAAAGATGAACGATGAAATAGTTACGGCGAGTGAAAATTACAAATATCAGAAAACTAAAATAATAAAGAAGAAAAATAGAATGAACAAAAATTCCACATATTAGAAACTCACGAATAAACAAATCAAGATGGGCTGCCAAAAAATCAGTAAACCCTGATTAGCATTCATCAACAGCAACAGCACACCTAATAGAAAAATGATTTCTTTGACAAGAATGTTCCTTGGTCAAATCAAACATTCTCCCATCCCATTTGTATGTTAAGGGCTTGTTTGATACCCATTTTGTTGGAGAAAATGCATTTTTTGAGTTGATGTGATGGTAAATATGTGGTTGAAAAAGAAGGAAAAGTTATTGATGTGATGAAAAATATTATTTTATTGAAGAATATGTGGTTGAAAATGAAAATGAGAATGAAAATAAAAATGAAAATGGATACCAACAGGGGCTAAATATTTCAACTTTCAATTCCTTTGGTGGATCTGGCCCTACCCAAAAGCCCCCAAGTTTTGGAATTTTTCCATCTTCGCTTCACCTGACCAATATTCAAGAATTTGTCTTCTTTTCGGGTGTGTTTCACGATCCACTTTTTAGGTTTTGTTCAGTTTCTTGGCATTTTGCCTTGAACAGCGTGATTTGAATACACTTTTGAGCTTTTGCGTTGAATTCTTGAGGAGGGCCACCAAGATTCTTGTCGAAAAGTGGAACATTTGAGAACTGAACTTCTAGAAAATTGAATAGGGTTAGTAAGATATTCTGTAAAGACTTGACCTTTGAAGGTACATTTTAGCATTTGGGCCATATTATTATAAATACGGGGATTTGGTATTTGTTTATCCTTTAAGCCTGTTCTCTTGATGACATGAAAGGCACTGGATCCAATAGGAATGACCATAATTCTGAACATGATGGGTATAAGTATTGTTTATGTCATGGCATTTGTTGTTCTGCTTTACACTTCTGTAGCACCGCGTGTGGAGAGCAAGTGGGAGGCTCAAGAACCTTTATTGGCTTATCTAATTGACTCCGGGGAGATAAATCAGGAAATGGTACTGAGTTGTTACTCTTGTTTTGTTTCAATTAGTGTAATAAACACATTTATTCAGTTATTTTTGAATGCTTTGCTTACCTTTTTTGATAATGCTTATCTTATTCAGTAGCATTGCTTATGACGGATACTTTATCTTAGTTGTTTCCATATAGAAACTTAGTTCTAGGAGATGGTGAAAGCAATGCTGTAGTTATAATTATTGTTTTTGCTGCCAATAAAGCTTATGTGCGTGTTTGTTCTAGTACCATCACTGTCTCTCATATAACTTAGTCGAACATTTCAATTGATATTTTTGTGTAACCTTCTGTTTCAGGAAGTAATGAAACTTCTTTAAATGGTTTTGAAACACAAGTATAAAAAGAACATGCATTAGATCCTTTGCGCTGACCGTGACTAGTTATTTCAGTTTTCGACTAGTGTATTTAAATATAACTTCAAGTCTATATATTGTCTGGACGACCTATGACATATTTAGAATTAATATTTGGAATAAACAAGGTGTTAAAAACAATCTTTCCATGAGGTTCTGTGCATTCAATAAATTCCTTATTGGTTAAGGGGTATTCATGTGCTAGGAAGACCCATACATTCTATTAGTACTGAATATCAATCAAGAAGGTATTGGAGGGTTTTCAGTGAGTTGGACAACTAAACTACTCTAAGCGTCTTCTTCGTGTTGGATTCAACCAAGACTAACTTGCTTATGATACCGTGGAAGGATTTTTCTTCTCCTTTTTAGTAGACACTATAGTTATTGTGTTCATGAGATAAATGACAGCATCGACTCCAAAAATTCCTTTTTTAGTCTTTTTCTTTTCTTCATCTTGGGAATGTGTGATGTTGGAAATTGATGGGAATGAAATAAGCCCCCATTTGATAGCCATTATTTGCTAAAAACAATGTTTTGAATAGTAAATTTTTGGCGAATGTGTGGTTAAAAAGTAGCGAAAAGTTTTGGGTTTACATTCGGAATATTTTTTGTGAATGTGTGGTTGAAAATGAGTACGTAAAATAAAAAGTTTTGAATTAATGATTGTCAAATAGGGGCTAAGTTAGACAATGACGATTCCAGATAAAATTTGTTTCTTTTACATTTAACACTGTTGCAGGGTTATTATTTGTGAGAAGGTTGCAAGATTATCTTTAAGTCAACTGTTTACTGAACTGCCATTCTTCATGAGTTCCATTTGATACAATGCTACTCTGTCACTTTCTAGATTTTTTTCATTCTCACTTCAAATTGTTTCAATTCAATTTTTTGCTTCATAGTAAGAAACTTGCATGATGCTGTAGAATGTGGAGGTGGGTTATGGTAAATAGGTTGCACCATCCTTTTGTGCGCTAAACTAAAATTTTGTGCTTATCATAGATGTAGCAATAAGGATTTAACTATTATGAAGCTCGATGAGACATACATTATTTCATTTTCTTTATTTATTCTAAAACAGATTTCATGAGCCCACGTATTTTTGTAGACCTGTCTTAAATTTTCATACTGTTCGAACATAAATGCTTACAAATTTAAAGCTCATTATTGTTGTTGATGTTGACAATGATGTCTCACCTTTTACATGCAATTGATTTCTCACTGATCGTTTGTCATACACCGACGAGAAGTTATTTTGTGTCTGTGTAACTACCATTTGACAATCTGCCTTCTCTGTAACCATTTTTTTTTCTGTGACTATAAAAATGTTCTTCTAGTTATTAATTGTAAATAATTATGTGAAGTAAAATGTCTAATATCACATGGCAGCTATCTTTTCTAGCTTGCCTTGTAGATTTAAGTTTCATAGAGTAAGATTGACTAGAATTATTAATACTTGTTATCTCGTAACAATATGTATATCTAGAATGTATGTGCATGGTCTAATGGAATTCCATTACCGCAGGCTGAATTGACGTGGATAAATTGTAGGCTTGAGTTGATACATGCCAAGGAAGCTTTAGAAAATCTTGAAGTAAGTGCCTCTGAGGAGTTAACTGACAAGGAACTCTTGTCATCACCCAAATCAGATTTTAGTAAAACTGTCAATGTCTTGCACCCACAGGTTAAGCAAATTCTGGTAGACTGTTTATGGGAAAGAAATCTCGTGTTTCCCATCTCTGAAGAAGAAAAAGGTTTGAAAAATTGGTACACCAAGTACATGGGGTTTTTATTTGCCAGGCCGAATTCTTCTAGAAGGCGTGAATTAATTCAGAGATTTTCACCAGCCCCAGCACCAGCACCAGCACCAGCACCAGCACCAGCACCAGCACCAGCACCAGCACCAGCAGTTTCGTCACCTAGTCCTGAGTTAAATGATTCAGGCTTGCAGCCTACATCTGGTGAAAATTCTTCGAATAGTCCAAATTCTGCTTCAGACATACAGTCGAGCAAGCAAAAGGAAACTGTTGTTGTTGCCGTTGTTGTAACTGCTGCAGTGACATTTGTTTTTTCCGCATTGCTCTTTTTCTGCTGTCGCTGGTTTTGTGGGACTGGCTCTGGACGGGGAAGAAATGATGAAAGCCCACTTCTCAGCTTAAGCTTAAGTGACTATTCCATTGGTATGTTCGTTACTTCCTAATTTGTGTTGTCATCTTAAGATTATCATTCAGGATTTCCTTGTCCTGATTCTTAAATTTCTATTTTTCAGCCTCTCCACAGAAGTCATTTGGTCTTCAAACTTCAGTGAATGAAGAAAAGCTTAGTAATCAATCATTTAATAACAAATTGAACCAAAACAAAGTTAGCAGCAAGTTCTATATGAAGTCTCATTCTGTAAGTGATACAAAAATTGAGATTCCAGTTGGAACCATTGCTGCAGCCACCACAAGCTCAGTAGATGATTCTGTGCAGATACCACCTCAAATGTTGGGTACTTCTGAATTGCCTGAACTGAAGCCACCTCCTGGAAGGGTGTATTATCCTAAACTACCTCCAGGCAAGACAGCTCTTCCCCCGCCACCACCTCCTGTACTACCTGTACCACCAGCACCACCTATAAAACTTTCGTCTGGTGGCCATCATCCTCAGCCACCTGGGCCACCACCTCCACCTGCTATACCTTCTGGCATCAGGACTTGTCCTCACCCACCACCACCTTCTCCACCTGCTATTCCACCTTCTGGCATCAGGACTGTTCCTCATCCACCACCACCTCCTTCACCTCCTATATCACCTTCTGGCATCAGGACTGTTCCTCACCCACCACCACCTCCTCCACCTGCTATATCACCTTCTGGCATCAAGACTGGTCCTCGCCCACCGCCAATTCCTCCACCTACTATATCTTCTGGCTTCAAGGTTGGTCCTCACCCACCTCCACCTGCTATACCTTCTGGCTTCAAGAATGGTCCTCACCCCCCACCACCACCTCCACCTGCTGTACCCTCTGGTTTCAAGACTTGTCCTCACCCACCACCACCTCCAGGCAGTGTCCCTCCACCAAGGATGCTTCCGGTTGGATTGAAACCACCTCTACCTGCACCTCTTGGATCTATTTCAGGTGGAGATGCAGGTGTTCCTAAAGCTAAGCTGAAGCCTTTCTTTTGGGACAAGGTTTTGGCAAACTCTGATCCTTCAATGGTTTGGCATCAGATTAAATCTGGTTCATTCCGGTAAGTCTTCTTTTCGCCTAATTCTTGACGTTGTTCATGAATGCAATGATGAATCCGGCTGTCTGAGAGACACAGAATGTCTTTAATTGCAGTTTCAATGAAGAGATGATAGAAACCCTATTTGGCTATACCCCTGCTGAGAAAAAAAAGAATGAGGCCAAGAAAGACTTTTCATCTCATGGTCCTTCAACCCAATTTATTCAAATAATTGATTCAAAAAAGTGTCAGAACCTTTCGATTCTTCTCAAAGCATTAAATGTGACTATAGAAGAAGTCCGTGATGCACTTCAAGAAGGTGAGTTTATTTCTCTATTCCTTTTTGAATTTGGGACCTAGTAGCAAGATTACTGATGATGTAGCTATCTGCTAGAAGGGAAATCTCATGTGCTTCACAGAATGATCAAATGACCTAAAAAATATTTAGTCTAGTTTTATGCTTCATAGTTAGCATCTAACATATCTTTAAGTAATTATTTCTGCCCTCAAGAGAAAAAAAACATAGCAAGTTTAGAATATATTCTATCTATATCAAGCGTTAGTGAAAACCAAGTCTTTATATTTTGACGCTTAAGGTCTTTGAAGTCTAAGACAGAATCATAATATTCTAACATAGGGGTGGTCATAAATGTTGATTTACGACATATTTCATAACCTACCTTATGGTTCCCTTTTTGTGTTTTGTTTGTGTGCTCGGCATGCGTGTCTGAGCAAGTTTCCATGTGTTAATGATGGTTTAAAACCTGAGTTAGAGATGCTGGTCCTCAATGTTTCCTATTGTTATTTTTTTCTGTTTTGGTAATTTATTTCAGTCTCCTTAGAAGTATGAAGTAATATGGACATGATTCAGAATCACTAGTTAATGGTGTGCTATTAATCTTGGTCAACCTTTTCTCTTTTCAATCAAATTCATAGACTTTCCAAGTGAGAAATTAATGGTTTGTTTATCTTGTGACTACTTGTTGGTATTCGATAACAACAGCATTTCAAAATGACTCTTTTTTATTGCATTTGGCTTCCACTTATCCATATGTTTGCAATTTTCTTTATGTGTTGAAATTTCTCGAGTCAAATTATTTCTAACCAGTCTTCTGAGGATCCCTGCTTGGGATATTCTCTGTTCAAGAGGATTTGGTGTCTGGGTGGGTGGTGGAACACTTGTTAGAAAATGAAATGTGCTGCAGCAAAGCTTGACAGGAGATAACAGCTATATTTCACTCACCAATATTATAATTGATTAATTAATACATAATTGAAGGGAATGATGCTTTGATAAGAACTTCACCCTTCTTTTTTGACACTTTTTCTAATTTTGGTCGGCTCCCAAAGAGAGAATATTACCACCTGATAAGTGGTAACACTTGGATCCAAATTGTCCATTCCCACTCAGCAATAAAATCTAACAAAATGATAGCAACACATTGAAACTCATTTTATAAAATGTCTACCATGGGATTTAGGTTTGACTTTCATATTATGGTGGTGAGATGACAAACATGAAGTTGTCTTTCATTAAATTTTGTGCCTGGAGGTGGTGTACAAACGTGATGAGATGGAAAGAAGAGTTATACACATCTTTAAAAAGACAAAATTGAAGTGAATGCTTTAATCAGGAAAGCTTGAACAATTGCTTGATTGTCAAGCAAAAAGGCGTTGGTGTGTAGATCGTTGTATTAGTGTATTGTTTTTGAAGATGTTTCCTTGAAGTTGAGTTTTGCTCTTGCTTTATGATCTATTTATAGTCTATGAAAACCCACTAAGCTTTTTAACTGAATCAGGTAATGAGCTTCCTTCGGAGTTTATCCGAACGTTGATAAAAATGGCACCAACAGCTGAAGAAGAATTGAAGCTGAAACTCTATAGTGGCAAGCTTTCTCAACTTGGTACAGCTGATCGCTTCCTGAAAATCTTGTTTGACATTCCATTTGCCTTTAAGAGGCTAGAATCATTGCTTTTTATGTGCACTCTTCAAGAGGATATATCAATGGTAAAAGAGTCTTTCACTGTTTTAGAGGTGAGATATTTGAGAACGGTTTAGGCACTCACAGTCCTAATTGCTATCTTACTGAGGCATCAATACAAACTCTTTACTGTTAGCATTCGAGCCATCGTTCTATCATTATGACATCTTCAAAATAATGTACTTGGCATCTACACGTGTTGCAGGCTGCTTGCACAGAACTTCGAAAAAGCAGGTTGTTTCTCAAACTCCTTGAGGCTGTTCTTAAAACTGGAAATCGCATGAATGATGGAACATTTCGTGGCCGTGCACAAGCTTTCAAGCTTGACACACTTCTGAAATTGTCAGATGTGAAAGGAACGGATGGAAAAACAACACTCTTGCATTTTGTTGTTCAGGAGATAATCCGTTCAGAAGGTGTACGAGCTTCCCAAGCAGCCAAAGAGAGCCAAAGCATGTCCAGAATCAAGTCTGATGACTTACTCAAGCATTCTTCCCAAGATTCAGATGACCACTTCCGGAGTATCGGCCTGCAGGTTGTCTCTCTTGTCTAGGTTGTGAGCTCGAGAATGTGAAGAATGCTGCAGATTTAGATGCTGATGATTTGACAGGAACAGTTGCCAAGCTTGGTCAAGCACTGAAAAATGCCCGGGATTTCCTAAATTCAGAAATGAAGAATGTTGCAGAGGACGGGTTTCATCAGACATTAAAGAGTTTTGTGCAAAATACAGAGGCTGATGTTATGTGGTTGCTTGAAGAAGAAAAGAGAATAATGGTTAGGGTAAAGAGCACGGCAGATTACTTCCATGGAAAATCTGGGAAGAATGAGGGTTTGCAATTATTTGTTATTGTTCGGGATTTCCTCGTAATTTTAGATGAAGTATGTAAAGAAGTGAAAATTGCCCATAAAAACCCAAGTAGGACACCAAGAAAAGATGATTCGGTAGTGAATCCTACAAATCTCCCCCCAACTCCTCCTCCTGCTGATCCTCTTCGCCGATTATTTCCAGCCATCAAAGACAGGAGGATCCATAATTCAAGTTCAAGTTCGGACGAAGACTCATGGTAGTTTTTACAGAACAGGTAAATTGAACTTTTCTACCACCAGATATACTCTTCTGGGAATGTGCAAATACTTAACATTCTTAAATCTGTAGAGCTTATCAATACCATAAATATGTTCAAGGCTAACATTTTGTCATTACTCGCTGATTACAACTGTGGCTCTTGCAGTTTTATTTCCTGAAAGGGAAATATGGCTGCCCACAATGTGACAGCTTTCTTTTTTTCGTGACAGAGATAGAGATAGATGGATCGATTGTATTCTACTTTTTCTTTCGCCACCTATTTGTGACAATTTGAATTAACTAATAGACCTTTGATTTTCAAAAAAAGAAAATTACCATAAATATGTGAAAGGCTAACATTTTTTTGGTAATTTATTCAGGTAGTGCAGAGGTTTAGAGAAAGGCCAAGGAAGCCTACTCCAATGAAGCTGAGACCTGACTGAAAATAACTGTCCAATGTTAGCAAACATTTTGAGTGCTGTGTAGAGAGGCTTAGTTTGTGGCTTCACCTCAAATTTTGCCGATGGAGCTTCAGTTGGGCATCGAGATTTTCAAAGAATTGCTATATATTTCTGTTTTGATTTCCATTCTCAATTTTGTTTTCTTCTTGATTATTTGGAATTTAGCTGCAGGTAACTAGTGCTCCCATTTTTTATATTCAAAGTAGATGAAATATATGTACTTTTGGTGCGTATCAGTTGAAGTGCTAAAAAGTTGGTTCCTTGGAATTATCGTGTAGATCTAGCAATAAATCAAACAGAATTGTAAAAATAAACAAATAATATTCGAGTCCAAATTGAGAAAAAAAAATGCTTATTTTGTTTGGAAGTTTGAGGTAGCGGTAAACTGGCGTCTGATTCAAGTTGGTTAACTCCATTGATAACCGATTTGAGAAATGGAAAGGAAACTTAGAAAAAGACTGTTCCTGTGTTTGGTTTTGTTAAAAATCAGATTTTTGGTAGGTTTTGATAAAAGTTGATGAATTGATAAAAAATATGGATTTTATGAAATTTGTTGTTGAAAATGAGTTTTGGAGTTCTAAGAAATGGAAGCCGAGGCTGATTTATTCAAAAGAAATAGACACATGATGCTGTGCTTGTTTCTTCATTGAAGAACTGTTGAACAATAGCCGTATCAACGTTACCCTACGAGCAGAGAATGAAAATTAGTTCATGAGGACGGTTGTATCCCGCAGTTTGCAGGAAGATTTGTAGCTATCGTTATCATCAGCCTAAATTCCTGAGTGGGGATGCCCCCATTGATGTACTTAAACATTAGTTCCTTTAGATCGTGTAGAGCTAGCAATAAATTGAGCAAAACTGCAAAAATAAGAAAATAAATTCACAGAGGATTCTTCTACGTGATTTTATGAGTAATGAAGAGGTGAATAATTTGAAATCAAAGCTGGCTAGACTATGGAATACAATAGAAGAAAACAATAAATCGATTGATCATCTCATTGTCGACTTGAACAAGTTGATAAAAATCACGAGTCTGGGTTATAGTGGCGGATCCAGGAATTCAAGTGAGTTAGGGTTGATCAAAACAGGCATCCTTGGCGGCTCGATGGCCATCCAATATATGGGGAAATTTTTTTGACAGAGCCAGCAAGGTTGATGCCATGGCTCGTCGGGTGCTGACTCCATTAGTGCTGAGTTGCGAGGAACAATGTTACATATAGTTAGGAACTAAATATTACAAAATATTAATTTCCTTCTAGTTCCTAATCATAGAATGATGAGAGTATTTGTTATTTTTAATTCTGACATGACAAGTTAATCTATCTAAATTTTAGGGGGATATATTTAACTAATTTATAATTAAAAATAAATATATTGATTTCTTGTTTACTCTTTAAAGGTATGTCATATTGATTATACTAAATCCTTGTTTGATGAGAATTAAAATTAGTATTTTAGTAAATTTGATAAAAGTTGATGAATATGATTAAGAAGTTGTAAGTTCCAAAAAATATGTTGTTGAAATTAATCATTACTTTGCTTTAAATAAAAATCAATATTTTAATATAATGAGTACCGATGCTTATTTTATCCTAAGCACCATAAGATAAGAATCAATACTCATTTCAACACTCAATATCTTATGAATTTGAAGTAGTTATAACCAACTTTCTCATGATCTTAGTGAAATACATATTGAGCGTTGGATTGACTTAAATTAAAGGTCGCGATTATTTGTTAAATAAGTACGTCAAATTTATGAGTATGAGGATTCTTCCCGATAAATAAATAAATAAAAAATATATATATATTAAGATGACTCAATTTTACAAATATTTTTTATTATAAGAGAAGGGGAAAGTGATTTGTGGGAATCACCTCATATGTAAGAGTAAGAATTTCACACGATTGTTCTAGAGCTACTTGAATTCGATTTTAAATAAAAGTATTTAAAAATATTTTGAGTTCTACAAAAATTTATAAAAATTGTAAAATGAAAGTCTATAGAAATGTACGAAAGGATTTCATTAATTTCATTCAAATCTATAAAAAAAGTTTACAAAATTAACAGAAATCATCACTTAAAAAAAAGTTATAAAAATGTTCAAAAGTTCCAATTAAATACACCTGAGTTTTGACATTGATTTCCTTTTGGATTATTGTTACAATTTTCTTTTTTTTTTTTTGGTATTTTTTAGTTTTTGTAAAAAGTTTATCGAGTTTTCTAATATAAAAATAGACAAATTAAACATGCGTTTACCTAGATTATTCGTAGTTGAAAAGTATGTAACGTACCCGTAGAAATTCCATAGGTAATAACATGCGTTTACCTATGAAAATTTAATGGGTAAAAATACACGCTTTTACCTAAGGATTTTTGTCAGCCGGAAACTAAGAACTTTGTGGCTTCAATGATTTATGTAGTCGACCCTAAATTGAAAAAAAAATAAAATGCGTATGTTGATGTTCTACGTTGGAAGTTGAGGTAGCAGCAGTTATTTAATAAAATATCACGATGTGATAAAAGAATCAACTCAAATTACAAAGGATCCTCGAATTAATTTCAATGAAGAATTCGCTGGGGCCTTTCGGAACCGTCTTTCCAATTGTGAATTTTTATTCATTTTACCATTTCATAACTCATAATCAGATCTTAGTAAATGATTATTTGCAACTTCACAATTTAAAACAGACTTTTCAAGTAATTAAATATTATTTAATGAATGAAAATGAGAAAATTTATAACCCCGAGCAAAGCAATATTAACGTTAGATTGGTGCTGATTGATAAGAAATTTAGAATTTTTTTGATTTTATTCCATGATTATTTACACACGATGGTGTGCAATTATCATAAAGGATCAGTCATATAGATCTGAATCACTTATTTTTTACTTTGATGAACTGTTCAGAACATCGAGCACGGTTGCTGTCTTATCCCGCACATAACCGGAAGATTTGCAGCTTTCATCATCATCATCTCCATTTGCTCACTCTGCTGGCTACGGCCTGGCTGCTTCTGCTGCATTTTCATCATCATTTCCTCGACAGCATCGCACACACATTTCGAATTAATGCTCTGCAACTGTTGGCAACATTGCTTCAACTCCTCCTCGGTGTTGCTTCTGGTCACCATATTCAAGAAAACTTTTCCAGTTTCTTGCGTCATGATTAACTTCTGGCAGTAGAGGAATTGGCGGCCCTGCACCTGTTTCTTGCATTGTTGGGGGTTTCCGGTGGTCTCCTAGTTGTCGACTGTGGTGGTTGTGATGGTGGAGGCTTCGTTGACGGCCAAGAGAGCTAAAAACAGAGCAGCAAGAATTGCAAGCTTTGCCATGGTGAGTTTGATTTGTTAAAGATGATATATTGAGGTGTGAGGGGATGGTGGCGGCGGTGGTGGTGAAGGGTATTTATAGCAAGTTTGGAGTTTTGCATGGCGTTTACGTGTTGAAGGGTGTATCAAAGGTGAGGAAATCTTGTTCCCACGTATAACATTTGCATGCAAATGATTCCGCACGTGGCATGATAAGTGCGCTTTTGCACACTTATTAGACACTTTTTGGGATTTAACTGTGATAAATTTGAGTATATTTCTATCCATAATTGTGTACTTTTTGTATTTATAGGTCAAAACCCTGAATTGGAATGAAACGGAGGCAAAACGAGTGAAAGGGACTTCAATTGCACAAAAATGTGAAGTTGGGGACTAACTTGCAATTGACCAAAAGATGGAGGACTTTGACTGCAATTTGGTAGGGGCTTAAATGAAAGAAAGTTCAAAGTATGAGGACCAAATTGTACTAAATCAAAGATGAGGGATGAAAACGCGCAAGGACGGAACGTTCAAGGACCTGTGCCGCAAATATGGAAAAGTCCATGCGACCGCATGGATTATAACCATGCGACCGCATGGACGTGAAATGAATATTTTGTTTCTTCCATGCGACCGCATGGAATTACACCATGCGGCCGCATAGAGATAAAATACTAAGGCGGTCTATTTTTCTTTCCACGCGTTTTTGGTCAACTTTGGCAATATTTTGGACTTGTTTAATGGAGATATTTTGGGATATTTTAGGTTGTCTCACATTGCATTATATATCCCATATATCTTCCATTTTCATTGTATTAGGAGTTAGAGATAGTTAGTTTAGTTTAGGTTTTCTCTCTAGTTTTCTTCCCTTTTCTTGCTTCTTTTCTTTTTCTTTCTTTTAGTTAGTTGTTTCTTTGATTTTTGGTTCATCTTGGAGATACAAATCAAGAGCAACAAGGAGATACCAAGAATTTGGCAAAGATTTGGAGAAAATCGACCGAGCCTCATAAATAGGGTTTTATCTTTAAACTTCGATTTTTCCTAATTATTTTGTCATCTTTGTAATGGATTGTATAAATATTCTCCTTTGTTTACATTTATATAATATGGGCTAAATGATTTTGTTGGGATTTGTGGTTTAAGTTTAACCTAGCTTTTAATTAATTTTCATGTTTGCTCTTTAACATTAATTTGCTTATTTCATGTGTTTCTATTATTGAATTTATTGCATTTTCATTTATGTGGCCAATAGATGATTATGTCTCGTGAATTGTACATCGCTCGAGAGAGGATTGTATAATTTAGACCAAATGGTAGAAACCCTAGGTTTGTGTAGTGACCCTATGCTTGTGGAAGGGATAGAGATATACCCCAAGCCCTAGGTGACCCAATGAGCTATTTTCACAATTATTGAATGCGGTTGTTTGGTTTCAAATCGACATAGAGATATAGTAGGTTTAACCAATCAATTAGGGTTAGTTTCACTCGAGAGAGGTAATTAACTAAAATTGGAAGATCGGGTCTAACATAGTGAATGAGTAATTGGTTAATTGGCTTGTAGCGAAATTAGTTAGGTGACGGTTAAACGAAACCACGAATCCCAACCACGTGTTTCCTCTAAAATTACCAAGTGTTTATGTTTTATTAGTTTATAGATTTTGTAGTTATTTTCTTGAACCATATGTTTTTATTGTGTATTTGTGTTTCTTTTCGTTGTTAGAATTAAAATTAATTAGAGTCGAGTAATCTAAAGTATACATTCCTCGTGGGATCGACAACCCGGACTCTCAAGGTCCACTTTATTACTTGAGCGCGACCCGTGCACTTGCGGCTTGCACTTTTTCGCACAACAAGTTTTTGGCGCCGCTGCCGGGGAATGTTTTCACTTTGATTACTGCTTTAGTTAATTTTAGTTTTAGCAACTTGTAATTATTTGTTTTTATTTGTATTTACTGTTTATGTATTTTGGCTAACCCCGTATTACTAATCTTTCTTGTATCTGTAGTCTTTTTCCTGCATCCTGCACTTGTCTGATATTTGCAGGATTCTAATCTTGGTCAAGTAACAAGATGTTTGCAATATCGAGTCTCTACGGTGACTATACAAATATTCTTGGAGGTCCAAGATGCGATATTTGTTTAGCGGAGCATTGTACAAGGATGTGCTTGTATTCATGTACTGAAGCTGCAATGTTGAAACTTCTAAAGTTTCGATATTATTTGAAATGCCGGAGACAAGCACTGGATAATTTAGATGAAAGTTACATGCTCCCGGGAGACTATGTACCTGATGATTGGGATGAGGACATCAAATTCCTAGGAGATGGTCCTCCATGTTTGAATGAGAAGGTACTTGCAAAGTATTACAATGAGCTTGCCAGGTTGGATGAGGAAGATATGCTAGTAGGAGATTACAAATATTGGGATGGATTTAGGAAGTGGGGGTCTTATCCACTCGAAGAAGTCATTGAGACCGACTTCTCGTTGCCCGTAGCATTGGATTGCGAACCGGTCATTCAATCCGAGGAGATATCAATAATTGTAGAAGAACCTGAAGAGAGCGCTGATTTAATCACAAATGATTTGAGTGAAGATGTAGAAATCATTGAAGATCATTCGGCCGACTTCAGTGATTGCATAGAGTTTGATTTTGTGATTAACTCCAATGAGGAGGTGGAAATCTACGATGTTGAGTTTGAATCGGATGGAATGGATAGGTTTTATCATGTTGAAAAGGGCACTGATGAGTTTTGGCGATCAAATGAGGAGTGGATCAAAGCCAAAAGAATAAAGTTGGGCCGAGCATCCAGAGCTTACTTTTTGGGCCCATAACATTTTGCATAGTCGAGCTAAGACTATAAAACAGCGCTTGTTGGGAGGCAACCCAACTTTTCTAAACTTTTGTGCTTTTATTTACTTTTCTGTGTTTTTATGCTTTTAGTTATATTTCTGTTTAATAGTTTAACTTCTTGTAGGTAATGCTTTTTGAAGTCCAAAGTTGAATGGTTCCTCACGAGTCTGAGCTGAATTGGAGTACAATGAGGTCTATTGCCCAAGCTACTCAATTGCATTCCGAGTCCAGTTCATGCATTAGTTCTTCTTCACAATGGATTCAGGGAAGTTCATTTTTACTCTTTGCTTTATATGTTAATTTACACATTGAGGACAATGTGTGAATTAAGTTTGGGGGTATTGAGCCTTGCCGGCTATTGTGTGCTTTAATTTGATGTTACAGCCTTGCCGGCTGTTTTGAGCTTACATTGGTGATTATGATTGGTATGTTAGATAGCCTTGCCGGCTCAGGATTGCATGAGTTGAAATTGTTATTGATTCATGAGCTATGCATGCGCAAATCCAAATATGCTATTGGTGGCGAATTTTTTTCAAAAATGGCTTATTCATTGTGAGATCATACGTTACATTGAGCACATAGTCACGATTGATTATCATTTAGATGCAGAAATAGGTGTTAGATGTGAAAATTTTGAATTGGTAGAATTTAGGTTGTGAGTTGTTTTGAAAAATTTTATCAACCTATACTCTTTTATTCTCTTTCACTTTACCATAGTCTGAGAAATTTTGGATCAGCTAGTTGGTTATTTTCATTAAAGATTGTAGTAACTGAATAGTGTGAACACAAAAACTGGTGAGACTTTGAGCCTATGGACTGACATTTATATACAGTCTTATCATTTCTTTCTTGTGTGACATTGTTTCATGATTTTGTTTCTCTAGAACTTGCGTTGATTCTCGTCAAGATCACATTGACACATGTTTGCATGAACATGATTAAGGCCATCTTTGACTTACCACATTATCCAAATAGCTTACCCTGATATTAATCTTTCCTTTTGATAACCCCTTTGTGCCTTATTAGCCTTTTCTTTGGTTACTTACATTACAAGCTTTCATATACTGAAAAACAATATTCTTAACCAGCCTTTGAAGCTAGTGGAGTATTGTTGAACATCTGAATGTGGGTGGCGATAGAAAATAAGTTGGGGGTATCAATTGTTTTTGAGGTACTCTGTTTGGTGCAGTGGTTGAAAAAATGAGAAAAAAATGAATGAATGAAAAAAAAAAAAGATGAAAAAAAAATGAGTGACAGGAAAAAGTATGTGGAGGAGACTGATTTGTATGTCTATATGTATGATTCCTCCTGATATTCAAAAGAAAAAGGTGATTGAGTTGATTTGATGCTGATTGAGAAGTTATTATTTTGGAGTGATAGGATTGTGTACAGATCCTATCTCAGTTGAGCTGATTTGAATATATGTTACTCCGCTGATTTATTTGAGGCTTCTTAGTCACTTATCCATATATTTTCACACCTTTACCTTAAGCCACATATTAACCCTGTAAAGTCCTTATGATTTATGTAATGCATGTGATCTAAGTGGTGGCGATTGAGAAAATATGCAAGCTTATGGTAGAACATTTTCATTGGAATGATATTGAGCGAAACAGTATCTTATCTTATACACTTGAGAGTGAGTGTTCATACTACATTATTCTGTGAGGTTCTACTTGTTCAGTTACTCTATTTTCACTTGAAAATGCATGCTAGCTGATTATATTTTTGAGCTTTTCAAAGAAAGAGTGATCGAGAGCAACCTTTAGATTTACATATTTTTCCATCTTGACATTCTTTTCTTAGTTTAGATGATGATTGAAAGTGGCTATGCACACACACACACACTGATCTGACGTTGGATAAGTTGCAAATATTTTTAATAGCATTATTTGGATGCATGGCTGTGAATTGGTATATAATTTTAAACTCTATTATATATCTGGCAAGTATCTAATATGTTAATTATTTTCACATTTGCATGATTATGTTAGAAGTAATCTTGCTCGAGACGAGCAAGAACTCAAGTTTGGGGGTGTGATAAGTGCGCTTTTGCACACTTATTAGACACTTTTTGGGATTTAACTGTGATAAATTTGAGTATATTTCTATCCATAATTGTGTACTTTTTGTATTTATAGGTCAAAACCCTGAATTGGAATGAAACGGAGGCAAAACGAGTGAAAAGGGACTTCAATTGCACAAAAATGTGAAGTTGGGGACTAACTTGCAATTGACCAAAAGATGGAGGACTTTGACTGCAATTTGGTAGGGGCTTAAATGAAAGAAAGTTCAAAGTATGAGGACCAAATTGTACTAAATCAAAGATGAGGGATGAAAACGCGCAAGGACGGAACGTTCAAGGACCTGTGCCGCAAATATGGAAAAGTCCATGCGACCGCATGGATTATAACCATGCGACCGCATGGACGTGAAATGAATATTTTGTTTCTTCCATGCGACCGCATGGAATTACACCATGCGGCCGCATAGAGATAAAATACTAAGGCGGTCTATTTTTCTTTCCACGCGTTTTTGGTCAACTTTGGCAATATTTTGGACTTGTTTAATGGAGATATTTTGGGATATTTTAGGTTGTCTCACATTGCATTATATATCCCATATATCTTCCATTTTCATTGTATTAGGAGTTAGAGATAGTTAGTTTAGTTTAGGTTTTCTCTCTAGTTTTCTTCCCTTTTCTTGCTTCTTTTCTTTTTCTTTCTTTTAGTTAGTTGTTTCTTTGATTTTTGGTTCATCTTGGAGATACAAATCAAGAGCAACAAGGAGATACCAAGAATTTGGCAAAGATTTGGAGAAAATCGACCGAGCCTCATAAATAGGGTTTTATCTTTAAACTTCGATTTTTCCTAATTATTTTGTCATCTTTGTAATGGATTGTATAAATATTCTCCTTTGTTTACATTTATATAATATGGGCTAAATGATTTTTGTTGGGATTTGTGGTTTAAGTTTAACCTAGCTTTTAATTAATTTTCATGTTTGCTCTTTAACATTAATTTGCTTATTTCATGTGTTTCTATTATTGAATTTATTGCATTTTCATTTATGTGGCCAATAGATGATTATGTCTCGTGAATTGTACATCGCTCGAGAGAGGATTGTATAATTTAGACCAAATGGTAGAAACCCTAGGTTTGTGTAGTGACCCTATGCTTGTGGAAGGGATAGAGATATACTCCAAGCCCTAGGTGACCCAATGAGCTATTTTCACAATTATTGAATGCGGTTGTTTGGTTTCAAATCGACATAGAGATATAGTAGGTTTAACCAATCAATTAGGGTTAGTTTCACTCGAGAGAGAGGTAATTAACTAAAATTGGAAGATCGGGTCTAACATAGTGAATGAGTAATTGGTTAATTGGCTTGTAGCGAAATTAGTTAGGTGACGGGTTAAACGAAACCACGAATCCCAACCACGTGTTTCCTCTAAAATTACCAAGTGTTTATGTTTTATTAGTTTATAGATTTTGTAGTTATTTTCTTGAACCATATGTTTTTATTGTGTATTTGTGTTTCTTTTCGTTGTTAGAATTAAAATTAATTAGAGTCGAGTAATCTAAAGTATACATTCCTCGTGGGATCGACAACCCGGACTCTCAAGGTCCACTTTATTACTTGAGCGCGACCCGTGCACTTGCGGCTTGCACTTTTTCGCACAACATGGCATGCACGTGATGTCACATGGAGTGTTGGGGGCAGCGGCGAATCCAGCATAAATGTTCAGTTAGAACGGAAGTTGACTTTGACCGTTGACCGTCGACGATCAACGATCGTAATAGCCCAATTCATCCGATTGTTATTAAAATTTGATTAAATAATATAAAAATATTAAATATATATATATGCACTAAACGCAAAAATTATATACATATAAAAATATAGTTGAATACAACCCAAGTCCCAATATCCATATCCAAAATTTCAACAACTTTCTAGTTTCTACACTTATAATTTATAATGTCAATTTCAATATGTCAATTTCAATATGATATCAAAAAATAACAATCAAAATCAAACATATTGGAATGAGCTGCCTAAAATCTTATTATGGCCAGGGTTGATTGAACCACAAACCCATGTTGCAATTTGAACGCAAACAGGCAACTCAATTCAGCCGAAACATAGAGCTGGGTTCATAGAACCTGCTGGGCAATTTCAACATGAAGAACACATATGAATCTTCAAGGAAATAAACTAACAATCGTCCAATAAAGTAGGATGCAAAGAGTGCCTAAGTTGTTGGCCAAACTCCCCAATGGATAGCATGATTTGAACTTCAACCTGGGGCTGGGAAGAAGTCGAATGAGGGAAATAGAAGCTCTGCCAACAAGTTGAGCTTGTTCGAAGCATTTTCAAATCTTCCAAGAGGAGATGAAGGACTTGAAACATTTGAGGACATTGCTAATCAACCTGGTTGGTCTTCAACCTTCAAAAGACTTGAGGTTCATCTAAGATAACACTTAGAATTCTCCCAAGAAACTGCCTAATCTTCTTGCCAAAAATAGACCTCCAAGAAATCTTGAAAATCTTCAAATCCGGCTGGAGTTTCACAATTCATGCATCTGAAACTTTATGGAATTGGGCCTGGACTCACCACACACTGAACCCAAATGAAATGATATGGGCTAATTTTTTTTTTTTTTTTAAAAAAAATAGGCCTGCCACAGCCAGCCCAGCACCTGTGCTTCTGCCTTCGTCCCCAAACATTTCCCAGAAACCAGATGCAGTTGTTCTTCCCTTCAGCTCCATCCCCGGTCTCCCTCTGTCCATCCCCAGCCCACCGGAGCTCCACGAGAGCCCAAAATTTTGGGGAATCCAGCTAGAGCGGCCGCTCTAACTCGCCGCTAGCTGGATCCGCCCCTGGTTGGGGGTAAATCCTCCTTAAATTGGAGGTTTGAAAGACTATTCTGCCCTTGACACCGTCATAAATTCCGAACTACACATTTTCCTCTTCACCATCTTACCTTCAAGTAATGTTGACCACTATATTGCCCTCCTCATGAGGTGGTCGAATTGGTGGCGTAGGTGAGAGCGGAGTTTTTTTTATTACAAGTTCGATTCTCTCTACCAACATTTTCTCGGTTGAGTCTGTTGCACCGAATTTGCCTAATGTGATTAACCTGACTGTCATGGTTTGCAGACTATTGCGTTAGTTCGAGAGTTTATCCAGTGCTCACCCGAAGGATAGCGATTGCGGATTCCCCCGTTAACTAAAAAAAAAAATTGTTGACCGCTGTATTTTTCATAATGTGTACCTTCGATTATAAACTTCAAAATATTTTTGAGTAGTTATTGAATTTATGAATCGTTACATCTTCCGTCACCCTATCATCGATCATAAAAAAAAAAAAAAAAAAAAAAACATAATGAGTGACAGATCGCGCGCCTGACTTTTGAAAGAAAAATGTTAGCACCTACTTTTTGGAATGAATAGTTAATGAACATTTGTGTTGTTTCCTAACAAAGTAATTGGGCTAAATTATGGCCAACTAACTAATCCAATACTGAAAGGAAAATCAACATAAATAGTATTGATAAATTTTCATAAGTAAGAGTATAATTTTGATCCAATTCAATAATAAAAAAATAAGTTTCAACTTTCAAAAATAAAAATTTTGTTAATTTTTATTTATAATTTAATTAATTAAATATATATTTAATTAATTAAATATATTAAGGTTACAGATCTATATAATTTGATCACAGATTCACAATTTAATTAGTCAAATATTATTTTCGATCACAAATCAGAAATTTTAAATGTCAAAAATTATTTTACGGCACAATTCAAAAATTTTATAGGTCACAATTTATTCATCGGTCACAGATTCACAATTTAATTAGTCACATTATTTTTCGTTCACAAATAAAAAATTTTAAATGTCACAATTTTTTTTACGATCACAATTCAAAAAATTTAAAAGTTACAATTTTTTCCTTGGTCACATGTGAAAAATTTATAGGTCACAAATAATTTCCGAGATCACGGATCAAACTTTCAATAGGTCACAAATCATTTCTGAGATCACAATTCAAAAATTTTACAAGTCACAATTTGTTCCATTGGTCACATATCAAAAATTTACCCGTCACAATTTATTTATAGGTCACAACAAGTCACGGATTAATTTTTAGTCACAACTTATCAAATTATTGGTCACAATTGAAAGTTACGGTCACAATATTCAGATCACATATCCAATTTTGAGTCATAAGTGGAAGTCACAATCACAATTTTCCTCACAACCAATGTCACAACAGTTAGCACCATCTCCTCTACCACCACCGCAGCCACCAAAACCCACTCTGCCACCAGATCTAGCAAAAATTTCGCCACATCAACCACTCACAATAATCGCGCCACCGTCGTCGCCACACATCACCACCACTGTCACGACCACCACTATCACCAATTTTTCCAGTAAATAAAAATCCCAAAACCAACGCAGCTGCACCCCACCTCCACTCGCCTCTTACCACCACCACTGCCACAGTCTCGCGCAGAACCAGAGAGAGTCGACGGAGGGGAGGAGAAGAGAGTCGACACAGCCGCACACACCACCACCGTCGCACACACAGTTGCCCACCACCGTCGCGCCACCACAGTCGCACACTACCCATCGCACCATCTCCAACATCGAACACACAAATCTGCCACCACCGCCACAGTCTCGCACAGAACCAGAGAGAGTCGACGGAAGGGAAGGAAGGAGAAGAGAGTCGACACAGCCGCATACACACCACCACCATCGCACACACAGTCGCTCACCACCGCCACGCCACCACAGTCGCACACCACCCATCGCACCATCTCCAACATCGAATACACAAATCTGCCACCAGAAAGCGGCTAGACCCACCCACAGTCGCGCCACCACCTTCGCACCATCTCCAACTTCGTAGCTACAAATCCACCGCCAGATCTACCAAAAAATCAGATACAAACCACCAACACCTCACTGCCGTCGCCACCACCACCAAAACACAGTCCACACCCAATTTTGTAACACTGTCGGTTCGGGCTTTCGCCTACTCCGAGGGTTCCGTCGCTGGTAGTGTCGAATTCCGGAAAGACATTAGCCGGGAAGAAGAGCTGCATCTGGCGACGGCTTAGAGAGAGGCGACTGCATCTGACGACAGCTTAGAGAGAGGGGACGCTTGGGGAGGGAGAAATGTAGAGAGAGAGTCGTGCCATAGAGAGAGTGAGAATTAGGGTTTGGAATAGAAAAAATTAATTAATTTATATATATATATATATATATATATATATATATATATTAATTAATTAATTAATTAGTAAAATATCTGATTTTTGAATAGTGAAACTACCAATCTTATTTTAGAATGTTGAATTTTTAAAGTAGGGAAATGTGTAATTTCCACAATAGTATTAGCATTGGCAATTTAACGAATTTTTTAGCACTTCTTTCTATAATCTATACTATATTACGCCCTTATTTAGTGGGGATTAAAATTTGATTTTAATAGAATTGAATAAAAATTAATTATTTACTTTGACTTAGACCTTACCAAACATGCCTGTGTCATATGAGTGGATAACCATTTTATGGACAGTTTTAATTTCAATAATTTGTTTTTCAATTAAATAAATACATTTAGCCATTGTTTGGGCCTAATTTTTGTAAGAATATGTATTTTGGAATATTGATTTTTTAGAGAATGTGTGGTTAAAAAATAAGGAAAAATTTTCGATTTACGTGTAAAATTATTTTATGGAAGAATGTGTGATTAAAAATAAATATTGAAAAAATTTATTTTTTAAAAAATGAGGGCCAAACATATGCTTAAACTTAAAAAGTCAAAACTCAACGACCACTTCTGTTATGATTAAAAAATAATTAAATTAATGCTACTTTTTCGTATTACTTTTATGGATTTACCATATAATAAAAAAAAGCCCAAAAACGTGCTGGTGCATGAGTTTAAAAACAAGCTAGTTGGGGTAAAAAATAATGTCCGACTCAATCTATAAGTCGTCTCAAAACGAGCCTCAATCGATTCAATTTATTTGTCACCCCTAATTTTGAGTCGAATTCATATTGAATTAACATAGGTCACTGTCCAACTAAATATGGGTGATTTGGACATTGCCTAATCTATCACTATCCAATTGAATTTGTCAAAACATGAATATATGGTATTCCACGATAGATATGGATTTATGCACGAAACTTGTTTTGAGGAATAAAGGAAGTATGTATACATTGTATCATTCGAACAATCGAGCGAGTACAATACAATTTGATGTGATTATGATAATAAGCGTATAAAATAATTTCGTAGATATTGACAAATCGAATCAAAATCCTCTAGTTCTTGGTTTTGAGAACAAAGCGCCACTTAATTTCTCATTTAGATTTCATTCGAATTATTCTTGTAGCATGGTGGGAGGGCAAAGACTTATTGAATCGACCCCTCTCGCCCAACAAATCCCATCCTCGTTGACAACGGGTGATTCATTTGATTTTTTTTCCTAAATAGAAATGTCGGACCTATGTGCAATGTTTGGTAGGAGGATATAATTGTGTGCATGTTTGATAGGGAGGATTCGATAGAATTAAGGAAGAAAAGAAGATAAAAGTCTTGGTCACTCTTGTCTAATCGGGTTCAATATTGTGTATTAAGCATGCGCACAATGTAACTCTTGAAATCGCGCACGACCAAATTGAAACGAACAAAGTGAAGGAAAAGAAGGAAAACCGATCGAGCTTTATCAAACTCTATATCTGACGTTTGGTTTGGCTATCTGGTTTATATTTGTTTGATATTGGATAAACTTGTCAGTTGCTTACTCTTCTCTAAACAGTGACTGAACTTGTGAGGGGTGACTCGTCTAGGAAAATTGTTGAGATAATCTGCCGATCAAGCTGGCTGAAGTCCGACTACCGCTGTGTTAGAGACCAAAAAGGAATTCAAAGGTCACAACTTCTACGAGTGGAAGAGCTTTTGAATCTATAGAAATCCGTAAAGACGATATATCCGTAAGAAACGTTTTAATCGTAAGCAGAGTTATTGCAGGGAGGGTGCATCGACCTCTGGAGAACATCCAAGAAATTGCTGACCGGACAGGTTTGACTCATTAGCCGGTAAAGTCGGTCTTTATTGAGGAGCTTTATTACTGGATGTTGATTCCGGATATTGAATTTTGCCTTCTTTGATTCTTTAATTCTTATTTTTGGTTTTGCTTCTTGATCCATAGTTTTGATTCTTGAATTCCTTCTTTTTGATTGTTGATTACGGGTTCAAGATCGTGATTATGGGTATTGGATCTTCCTCTTCAATATACTTTCTGTTGATTATTCTTATGTTGATGAGATGCACAAAGAATGAGAAGTCACAAATGAATTGGAGACCATAACCCTATTTATATTTTCATATGTATTTCTATTATCAAGGAAACATAACACTAACGGATCCGATCTCTACACATATAATTCGATCAACACTTTATTTACATGTCACAAGCCTAATAATTTAATTTTTTGTTAGATCACTTTAGTTTTAGACTTAATTATAAGATAACCTTATTAATTAATAAACCCAACATTTTTTTTATCCCGATGGATTTTGTGTTAAGGTAGACAGCTTTCTTACTATGGAAAGAATGTTGATTCTCTGACTAAATCGTTGGTACAAATAATTACGAGGAAATTACATCCAGTATCACTTTTCTCTTTTGTAATTACAAAAATGTCATATTTTAAAAATCATTTCAAAAATATTATTTTTAGACATTTTTGCCCTTCTGAAAATTTTCAATACCTTACAGGTCCTGTATTTTATTGAGACATGAAGTGATATACAGATTAATACATGTGTATGGGTGTGTGTATGTGTCTTGCGTGGGGGGACATTGAAACATGAAAAGGGATTATAATAGGGAAAAAGCTTTGGATCTCGCTAAGCATTGGACAATAGGTATACTGATTTCTCATCATTTCATAGCTGACATTGTTACTTACAGGATTTTGGGCTTCTTTTCTACAATTTTTTTTTAATTATGGGGAATGTTTGCCATCCATTTAGATCCAAATTATCCCCCTTCTTCTTTTTCATAGTATTTTATTAATAAAATTAGGATGTTAAAGCTTTGATTTTTGCCAAGAATTGATGAATGCATTACATGTTAAGAGTTCCTTTGTTGCTATCTAAATTTTCCGATGTTGAAAGCAAGAACACCCTTTTTTACATAGACTATAATGAGAATTTATTTTTATAAATTACAAGCAATGCTTATTGTATTTGGTAGCATAAGATAATATATAAATTCATATCTTGCACTTTACTGATCCTTACAGAACTATACCTCAAGTTCTATTGAATTTTCTCAATTAAAGAGAGTTTGAGCAAATAAAATGCCGTTCAAATCCATTATTCTAGTGCTCAAAGGAAAGAATGGTTTAGAGAACAAGAAAAAAAAAACTATCTAACTCAAAATGTGAGCAAGGTCATAGGAAGAAACTATCTGAGTCAAATTGTGAGGAAGGTCATACAAAATCATACATTGCTATTGAGGTTATACAAATTCATGAGTGCTTTATTGTAGCATAGTTGAGATTTACTACAGATTCTTGCGGTTAGTGTCTATTGTGTCATTAGCGTATAAAGATTATGATGATTCAAATGCATAGAATTGACACCTTCAAGAGGCGTCTTCCTTGCTTGGGAGAAGAGGGAATACATGACCATATAAAAATAGCTGTAAGGAGGTTTGAGGAGAAAACTTATACTGCTGGAACAAGTCAGGTATTTCTCTCACACAAGTTTCTCTTGATTTACATTCAACTATACATTTCATGCAATAGTTTGTATATTACTAAAACTAAACGAGGTGGCGGTTGGAATTGATATTAGGTGCTAGCACCAAGAATGTTTAATCAATTTTGAATATTTTCACCTCTCCTTTTTTTTTTTTTTTTTTTTTCACTTTTATATACGTCAATAAGAATGTTATAACTGGTTTTTTAAATGTGGGTGTTTCTCTTAGCAGGGCTTAATAATGATTATATTTTGTGTGTTCATTTAATCACGTGTACAGCAGATTAGCAGGCAAACATGTTATAAGGAATTCAGAAAATTGTGAATATTGAATGACTTTTTTGCTTCAAATTTCAATTTATTATTTCAGGTGTTGTATATTTGAGGCTTTAAGTTTATATTTTGTATAAGAGGTTAATTATTTGATGAAATCATTTTAATAGTCTGTTCTCTTGATTCTTTCTTCAGTCACTTTAGGTGTTGGGTTAATGATGCATATAATAATATAATTCAGAAGTGATTTCAATACTCTGTATTATTCATTTTGACTTAAGAGTTGTGAATTCATGCAAAGTTTCATCTTGTTTCTTGCGTTGTCGAAGTTTACATTTGTTAATTTAAAGTTGCCTGTGTTATGATTCTCGTGGTACAATATTACCCGTTGAAGAAGATGCATACAGTTTGAAGGCTGTATAATTGAAAGGATGAATAATACCGAACCGTTTTTATGCCTTTGCTCTTTTGATATTTTTGCCCATTTCATAGTTTCTTCATTGTTCAGAATTTCTGAAGTACTCCATGTTTTTTCCTTTTCTTGCTTGCCATTTTTGTGTATAAGATTCTAACTTTATCTGTATTTTTCAATGATGGCTGGCTGATAAAGCAATTCGATTTAAGAATGACTATTGTGGTCACTGAAATTGCAAACTACCATAAGGTTAATAGTCTATTCACGTTTATGAGAATTCTACAAATACTTTGTATTAAAAATCTTTTGCTTGCAGAAAATCATGCTCTTCCTGTCTTTGTTTATTTCAACTGTTGAGCTCTATTTTTAAAACATTTATCCAACTTAGATGAGCTGTAGAGAACTTCTATGGGAAATGATCAAAAATTCAAAAAAATGATAGAGAATATATTTTGCACCTAATAATATGAGAAATTCTATGGAGGTTAGGAAGTAAAATTGAGGTGGAAGCTGCATCTCATTTGAAGTAAAACCATGAAATAGTATAATTCAAGGAACTTTATTTCAGATTATCGGATTCTTTTTTCCAAATTTTAGTAAGTGGGAGTGGTAGGAGGGTTTTCCTGAAGCTTTCAACATACTCGTTCGAGTTTTTTTGTTCTTTCCATTGGATAGCAGGCATGTGTGCATTCCCTTCCCCGGGAGAAACAACATCGCGGTGAACTATCGGGAATGACAATTCACCGCAGTAATTCACGACAGATGGGTGAATCCCGACAGATGAAATGTCGTTCCCGACAATTCACCTCAGTAATTCTCGACAGATGGTTGAATCCTATTTTTACGTATGCTAATGTAAAGCTATATTCATTTTTTTTGGTAAAGCTGCCACGGCTTTCATGAATCATTCTCCATAAGTTTCGGATCATATGCAATTCAAATGTATTATTGTCAAAGTTGTTAATGTGGAAGCAATCCAGAGGCTCATAGGTGGAAGCAATCCAGAGGCATTGTCAAAGACAGATAATCTTTTACAAAGGTTCAGCATGAAAATTAAACATTTGTTGTAGATACTGATTAGTGCATCGTACGAAACAACAGATTTTTTGGTTAATGTATAATATTTTCGCTGGTGAAATTTATATGCCATTCAAGTGGTAGTTTTTGGCAATGTTATCCATTTTTTTTTTTTCACTTTTGCTAGAGATACTTAGTTTGAATGTTCAAAAGTCAAGAACATGTCCATGGTTGATGCATGATTTTTGTAAATCACAGTTGTTTGATATCATATGGGTACTTTAATTTGCTGTATGATAATTTATTGTACATAAAGATGGTGAAGCTTTTGTGTTCACTTGGAGTGTGGTTGAATAAAAATTTGAAATTTGATGTAACTAATTTATTCGTATTTTTTAATTTATTGTTATATACGCTATTTGCCCTGAAAATTATAATATGACATGTGCTTTATTATATGTATGCGCGCCTTATTAGTAATTGTATCAACGCATTTTAAAAGTTTCTCGTAGCTGATATTCGTTGGATTGTTTGATTAAAAGAAACAAAATTTTATAATTTCACGATTGAATTCTGAATTTGGTCCTATGATATGATATGTACCAACGTAGGTTTTCATCTTCGCGTATTTCGGTTGGCGTTAAATTCATGTTCGAGACTTTGAACTTTATTTCAATTTCTATGCGGGGATTGACGATACCAAATTTGTCATTCAACTGGAACATAAGTTCAGCTAGATTAATACTTTTTGATACTAAAAGGGAAGTGATTTTGTCTCATGTCTACTTTCATTCGTCATCGACATGAACAAACTTGCCCCTATGCCACATGATGAATCTTAAATGATTGCTAATACCTGAAATTTTTAGATTGCGGCTACCCAACAGTTTTAAAATGTCGGATTTCGACAGTTCAAATGTCGTTCCCGATGTTTTCGAAATGTCTAGTTCGACATTTCAACTGTCGGAACTTGCCGAAAAAGATGACACATTGTCCGGTATCTTGGAAGAATGTGTTGAAAATATTAATGATCATAATTAATTCTCAAATACAACACTTACAAAAAATTAATAACTCAATGTTTCATTAATCATGATTTATTATGAAATTCTTTACATTTGCTAAAATGATATTTATAAAATTTTCCTTTTCAAAAATATTTCAAAAATCAAGCACATTATCATCAATAGTAGTGTAAAAAGTTTCAAAAAAATGTGATCATATTGTATTTAACATTTAATTAATAGTAAGCTATAAAAAAAAATGTAAACACTTTTTTTATGAACTAACTTCTCAAAATGAATGGAGACTCTAATAGTTTGATCAAGGAATGAAGAAGATGTAGGAAAAGTTAGGGTTTGTTAATGGGGAAGGAAGATATTAGATGAGTTAACATAAAATTTCTTTGGGAAAGTTTTGTATTATCAAAATTCATATTTAACAATATAATATGCAAATATCTAATATTTATAATATAAAAATTCAATCATCACATTAAGTATTAATGATAATGAAAGGTAGTCTTAATGAGCATTAAATGCTTATAGAATTTTGAGTCTAAAGGTAATATGGATCATTCACACCCAAAAAGTGACATTTTTTTATCAAATCATGTCTCAATGAAAGTTTTTGATGCATTTTAAAAAAAAGTGACATTTTTGAAAATTCTCCAATAATTATTATATCAGCAGTTGTAGAATCTTTTCACATGAGCGTAAATACAAACTAGAGAACAGTAATGAAGAAAGAAACAAGCCAGTCATTTTATCTCATGCCCCTTTGTCCAGGCATTAATTTCTTTGTTTCACTAGCCCCATTTTGAACCATTTTTTTTTTTTTTTGGAAAATTGTTTTGATACTCTTAATTGCCAGCTTTATTTTTCATTGGAGCTAGTAGATTTTCTTGTCTTAAGATCATGCATTCTTATAGATAAGGTTAGATTTTTCTGTTTTTATTTGACGTTGTCCAGGTATCCAAGATTAGGGACGTAACGTGGGTCATGCCTTTTCTTTGGCTCATTGTGGATGTAAAAGTTTAAATGGCTGGCACAATCCCAGAAATTTTTTGTCGTTACATTCATCTCATGTGGACTGGTGGCTACCGATGAACAACCCTGGATATTTATAAGGCATGACCTTTACAGCACCTCTATAATTGCCAGGTTTATTTTTCATTTGAGCTAGTAGATTTCCTTGTCTTAAGATCATGAATTCTTATAGATACAGTTAGATTTTTCTGTTTTTATTTGACGTTGTCCAGGTATCCAAGATTAGGGATGTAACGTGGGTCATGCCTTTTCTTTGGCTCATTGTGGATGTAAAAGTTTATATGACTGGCACAATCCCAGAAATTTTTTGTCGTTACATTCATCTCGTGTGGACTGGTGGCTACCGATGAACAACCCTGGATATTTATAAGGCAGAACCTTTACAGCACCTCTACATTAAACTCTTGGAAACATCTTTCAAACTCAAAACTTTGCAATTGTGAATATTGATATGGGTTTTACTGTTTTGCCAAAAAAATTTATACCACTTGAATGACATCCATTTACATGTGGTGGGACCCGTAGGAATAAAAAATGCAGAAAAAAAGGTGGGACCCTCCCTATTGCGAGGGTCAGTCGGGTGGCTGTCAAACCCTCTGGTACATAGTCTGATTGTACTGATATTTGAGTACTCGTTTACCTGGAACATCCAGTTGACTTGGTCAGATATTTATCCTATCCATTGCAAGTAAAAATCTATCTTTCTTGGATTTTAGAAAAGATGCAACATTTGTGTTCCTTTAGTCTACCTAAGTTGCACCTGGTCTGGTGTGGGATAATCTCATCTTCGGCAACAAAAACAGTGTGGCTTTTAATACTGTGGAAAAATGCCAATTTATGATACCTACCTACTTTTTGGATTCAGAAATTTGAAAAGAGCAGAGCATGGAGTATTTTATCTTCTTGAAAGTTTGAATGGAGAATTTGCCACAGAGAAACCAATCCCATTTGAAGGAATCAAGTTCAGTAGGCATTTACTGCTGATTTAGTGTGAACAACCTGAGTACACATTGCTCCCGTTCGAGTACATTATTCAAAGTTTGTGGGGGTATCTCTTGAGGCATTTTCCTTGAAAATATCTTGCCAAGTCATAAGAATGTAATGGGCTATCGGAACACATCCTTTCAAAAGAAAGAGAAGATATTTATAGTTAGTGACCTATTTGGTACGAAATGTATATATAGATATGAAAACTCGCATATTTGTGATACACATGGAGTTACAAGTAGATTCGGGTAGAGACCCATTCCCATCCTTATTCTGCAATTATTACAACCATTTATCACTCGATTGATCATGATATTGTTACACAGGTTGAACCAATATACAAGTTATGACATCTTTTAACTTGACTTCAGACTTTGTATAATCATCTATGTCTCTGTACACAAGATGTTCGATACGTGCATGGTTGACACTTATTTCCAGGAGAAGGGTTGTCGGCGTTGGCACCGCGATTGGATGAAGGCATTCTTCATTTATATCTTTCCATGCATTCGTAACTAGTTCTTGAAGTTCTGCAAATATCTCCTCTTTTGAGGCACCTTTGTTTTGATTCATGTAGCATTCAACTGCAGTTATCTTCTGCTCAAACTGCAACAACACACTCAAACACAAGAAGTTAAGATTCTGTAATTAGTCCACTGCTAAATCAACGTGTTATCTTTGCAGGGACAATCATCAATGAATAAATTTGTCTCTCTAATAACTTCAATTATCCTATCTTTCAACAAGATATTAGAGCTTATAAAGAGGTTTTATGAAAATCATGTTAAGTTGTATTGTCGTTGTGCAGAGCTAGTATGAAGAATGAACCTCCACGGTGAGGTCGTCGAGGGGGTTGGAATGAGTAGAAAGCCCCCCTCTTGGGGGTGCTGGAGGTGGAATCTAAACCCTAAACTAAAAATTTCAATAAGAATAATTTAAAAATTTAACACTTATAATTTTAGTTTTTCCCTAATTTGTCTTATAAATAGAGACCATTACTAGGGTTTTTTTGGATTACCATTAAATAATAATAATAAAAAAAAAAAGATATATTGAGGTTACAGAAGATACGTATACAATTTTCTCTTATAAATTTCTTTTCACTAATTAATTACAGTAGCGGCGGAAGATAACGTAGTTTCATATTGAGATAAATCTCTATCAATCTTGTGTGTCTATTTTTCTTTCGGCACTTTAATTGCTCTTGGTGGTATAGAATAATAGAAATAGGATTCCTAGCTATTCTCAACAAATTATACACATTTCACCTTGATGAACAAATAGAATTTGATTAGCTCATAAAAGCAATATATTAAAGATAAAGTTTAAACGAATACTCTCTTGTCAACTTTAAATAGTTCGATAATAATGATCTGCCACACACACTTTACTCAAATATATGTAGATGTCAGGTAACAACATTAAAAAACAGAACTACTTACCCCGAATCCTACCATGCCGTTCATTAGTCTACCGATTATTGCCGAACCCTGTATGCTCAATGGATCACTTGCAACCCACTCAAAGGCTTCCTTGGTCACTAACTCTCCAATGCCTGCCAAAGCAGCAGCAGATGACAAAAAGCAAGCGCTAGATGGTATTCCTACTTTCAAATACTCTTCCAGTGTTGGAATATAACCACTGTACACCCATTTTGCCTCTTGAAAATATGATCTGATCAGTCTCTTCTTCTACAAATTGGAACACATGTACATTAAGCTTACATTACTTCTGATATATAGGAAAAATAACGAGTTTAGTTTGTAATAAATTAATTACCTCTTCTATCACGTAGTAAACAAGGTATGACTTTCCTATCTTCCCCAGCTCTTCCTCAATTTCAACATAAACATCTAAAAGATCTTTGCAGTAATGTCGCATGTATGTCGGTAGCTGATCTACGACACTGAAATCCCATCTACACGTGAAGATATCCAATAGATAAATATGTGTGCTGTGACATTCAGATGAAAAGATGCACTGAAATGATTTACCTTTCAATTGCATCCATGAAAAGTGTAAGCTCATCAAGGGTCCCATAAACATCGAAGATGTCATCAATGATAGAAGCTGTGGCGATTACTTTGGTTAGCATTTTCCTACCAATCGAGTATTGGGGCTCAATGTATATTGCCAATATCCAAAAGTAGCATTCAACCAATCTATCTCTTGCAAAAGGCAGCTTATTTTCAATCTCTAACGCCTTCCACCACCTACGTACAATTATATCCTGTGGGATATCACCAGCTGTTGGCGCCCCGATGGCTATTTAAGCCATTTCTTCCCCCCCATTCAAAAGCCCGAAAATAGAGAGGAAAAATAGAGAGAAAAGGGAGAGAGCTAGGAAATGTTCTACAAGGTAAGAGGTTTGTTCTTCCTTGGGTATAAACCATAGCTCAGATTCTTTCTTAGGGATTAACTTGAGGATTGTTCAAGTAATCCAAAATCATTTTTTCATATATAATTGAAAATCTCCATTTCACCCAAAAACTTGAGTTTGTTGGAATTTTGTCAAAACTTGTAGTTGGTTTAACATTGATTCAAGGTTGTGATTGGGCATCATTCCCTAACAATTGGTATCAGAGCTATATATCAAATCAAGGTGGTCAAGTTTCGATTTGAGGAAGGTAGGCTTGAATCAAGTGTGTAGACAAGTTGTTTGATAAAATTCCTGTCAGAACTTGGTTGTCGAATTTCACTAAAACGAGTGGGCAAATGACGTCTACTAATGGAGTGGTGAAAGTTGGGAGGTATGAGATAGAGAAATTCAATGGGAAGAATGATTTTTCCTATTGGAGAATGCAAATGAAAAATTTGTTGATTTCTCTAAAGTTGCACAAAGCTTTGGCGGGTAAGGAGAAGAAGCACAAAGATATGTTTGACGAGAATTGTGAGGAGCTAGATCTCGAAGCACGGGCGTCTATCATTCTATGCCTTGAAAGGGATGTTGCTTTCTTGGTTGATGGTGAGGTAACGGCGGCGGAAGTGTGGTCGAAGTTAGAGACGAACTTCATGACGAAGACTCTAACTAATCGGATTTACTTGAAATCCAAATTGTATACTTGCAAGATGGATGAAGGAACACCAATCCAGGAGTACGTCAACAAGTTCGATAGGTGCATATCGGATTTGAAGGACATTGATGTGAAGGTAGATGATGAGGATCAAGCACTTCTACTACTTCTTTCTTTGCCAAAGTCTTATGAGAACCTTGTTCAAACATTGATGCTTGTGGGTGATAAACTTGTAATGGAAGACACTAGAACGTCACTTCTAGCGGATGATCTTCGAAAGATTGCTACTAGTGGCATGTCTACCATTGGTAACAAGGATCAAGCTCAAGGGTTGTTTGTGAGAGGGAGGAGCAACGAACGGGCAAAGGGCATGCAAGGAAAGTCTAGATGGAGTTCTAGACCTCTTGCGGAAAGGTCGTGTTTCAAATGCGGAGAGCTCGGGCACTTCAAGGCAAATTGTCAAAATAAAAGAGCGGGAAGGAAGAACAACAACAACAGAGAGGAGGGGGTTCATGGCAATCAAGAGGTTAGCTATGCCTCGAAAGAAGGGAGTATCGATGAGTGCTACACCATCACTTGTGATGAAGAAATCTCCGGTAAGTGGATTCTTGATTCTGGTTCCTCTTACCATATGTGTCCAAATAGGAAGTGATTTACTACCTATACTTACACTGATGGTGGAACCGTGTTGATGGGTAATAACCATGCTTGTAAAACGGTGGGGGTTGGTTCCATTAGAATCAAGATGCATGATGGAGTGGTAAGAACATTGATGGATGTGAGACATGTTCCTGATTTGCGGAAGAACCTTATTTCTGTTGATGTGTTAGACTCCGATGGTTGCAAGATTGTGACGAGGAATGGAGTCAAGAAGGTTGTTCAGGGCTCTTTGGTAGTGATGAAGGGTATTCGCCAAGGCAACCTATATGCACTTCAGGGTACTACAGTTACAGATGATGTAGCGGTTGAGACAAGTGGAAGTGGTGGAGACTTGGCGAAGTTCATTATCAGAAGGAATGTTACTTTTGAGGAGAACTCCGAGGTAGCTTGGTTAAAAGCTACGGTGCCCAGTGGTGTTGAAGCTGTAGGGGGTTCTAAGTCTCAGGTTGGTGAGATGGAATCCAGGGATCGACCAGGTCCAAGTCATGTTCGAGAGGTATATCATGGAGACACTTGAGAGGAGAGTGATGATGTGCTTGAACATGAGGAGGTTCGGCAAAAGAATGTACAGGCTCTACAACAACAACAGTTCGAGGAAATTTTGACGTCCTCTAGGCCAAGGCGAGCATTTAAGGCTTTAAGCTAGTTCAGAAGTTGGGGTCAAACCAGCCTCTGAGGCACTATGGGCAATCAAATATGGTTGTGTATGCACTCTCATTGGGGGTTGATGAGCCTTTCACCTTCAAGGTAGCTATACGGAACAGCATGGAGAGAGTTGATGTACTCAAGTGGGCTTGGGCCCTTCGGGGCGGTGTTGGAGTTAGGTGGAGATGATATGTACATGGGTAGTGCGAGAACTACGATGGCTTGATCCCGGTGGAGGGTACGTAGGCAACCACGGTAAAGTGGTGCAGCCGGTAAGACCTATGGTGGCTTGATCCCGGTGTAGGGGTTACGTAGGCAACCATGGTAGAATGGTGCAGTCGGAATGAACTACGGGATGGCTTGATCCCGGTTAAGAGTACGTAGGAAACCATTGTTTAATGGTGCAGCCGGTTTGGGTGTTGGATATGGATTTTATGGAGAGGTATGAACTACGGTGTGGCTTGATCCTGGTTCAGGGTATGTAGGCAACCATGGTTGAATGGTGCAGCCGGTTCGGTGTTTGCTACTTCTTCTGGTGATCGTCCAAAATTTGAGGTCTATCAAATGATGAACGATGTGGAGAATTGTGGGATATGGGCGCCACCAGCTGAAGTGACCCGATGGCTATTTAAGCCATTTCTTCCCCCCCATTCAGAAGCCCGAAAATAGAGAGAAAAGAGAGAGTTAGGAAAGGTTCTACAAGGTAAGAAATTTGTTCTTCCTTGGGTATAAACCATAGCTCGGATTCTTTCTTGGGGATTAACTTGAGGATTGTTCAAATAATCCAAAATCATTTCTTCATATATAATTGAAAATTTCCATTTCACCCAAAAACTTGAGTTTGTTGGAATTTTGTCAAAACTTGTAGTTGGTTTAACATTGATTCAAGGTTGTGATTGGGCATCATTCCTTAACATATCCAAAGGTTAAATCTTAACAATTTTTCTACTAATTATATTCGATGTCAAACTGTCAAGGCCATTAGTTGAAATTAATGTTTCACAAGACAAGCTAACCTTGTAACTTCGCTCAGCTCTTTCTGATGAGTCTTCTGCAATAAGTTGAAGACTAATTTTGCGAAATTGAGGAGTATTTCGTAGTGTGATTCATCTTCTTGGTAAATAGATATGAATTTTCTTGCCCCTTGTCTCGCCACATTTTTACGAATTGGTATATCCAAAGCTTCCTTAATTTGTGTAGACTGAGAATTACTCACATTGAGGAATAGGGAATTGAGTTGAGTGGTAGAAAACTTCAGTGCTTCCTCTAAAGTTTCCTCTCCATGTACTCTAAGTTGTGTAGCCTCATACAAACTTAACAAGCCTTGTACATTGCTAATCAAAGATTCATCAAAATTTCCTTTGTGGTCCTTGAATTTGTTGAATACATCTGATTCAACCCAAAAAAAAAATTATTATTTGTGCCCTTAAAAAGATATGCAAGTTAAGGTACATGATAACTTGATCAAATGGTCTTTCTTACCACATGAGACATAATATCCTTGTTGTCTCAGTAATCGAAATCGAAGAGCAATGGTACGAAGATCATTATCTTGTTTGCCACAACTTTCAATGTAAGTGTCATATATGTATTTTAAAGATTTTTCAATTTCCGTCACAAAATGGTAACTGACTCCAAGACGTTGGATTGCCTCGATGAGGTCTAATAAATGAAAAGAATCATCTGGAGTATCCGCTAGCAACTTCTTCACTTCTTCTATCAAGCTTTGATGTTTTTGCTTTTCATGCGGCAACGTATCCTATTCAAGTTATAAGCATAAGCATGTAACACATTAATATGAAAATCATGGGCATAAAATAAAAATTTCAAACAAGAAACCAATATTAAAAAATATGGAAAAAAAGATTGTAATTATAATACGGTGAGGTGAGAATCATAATGAAGGAAATAGTCTCCCCAAACTGTAGGATGATATGTGACCGAGCGACGAACATTCTCAATGCCCACACTTTTGCTGGAGAAAGGAGCGGGTGATGCATGAATATCCATTCTATATTTGGACAAGAAATGAATAATTTTTAACTACTTCTCGATCCATTAGGCTTATTTATATTTGAAATTGTACGTTACGTTGATGTCTATTTACATCGTACTTCTGATCCTATACTAATAAAATAATATGTCACGAGATGGGGATTGCATATTAAATTCAAATGCACCTTTAAAAAGCACAACTATTGAAGTTGTAGATATATTAATTTTTTAGAAGAACAAGGGCCCATTTGGCAGTACTTTTAAAAAATGAAAAATTATTTCAAAACATATTTGAATATTTTTTGAAAGTGTTTATTTTATTATAAGAATTTTTAGAGAAAACTAAGATAAGATAGTCTTTGCAGGATACTCTGATACAAGAAGCAAAGTAAAAGCAGAAATCCTGTCAAACGACCATAAGTATTTTTGTCAATATTTTTCGTTACACAAGTTGGCAAACATTTTTTGTTTTGGGGTCGTCGTGGTGTGAGTCCAACAAAATGAGTGACAACAAATTGTGATGGTAACTTTTTACAGTAATAAAAATTCTATCCACATTTTGGTACTGTTTTTTTTAATCTTTATTTTCTCGAATTGCATTATAAAATGCTGAAGTTAACGTCTCCAGCTTTATAATGTTAACAAGCTTTACAAATTACAAGAGATTTTCCAGGTAAAATCTTCAGATTTTTATTAGGCTTTTGCTTTCACGCTTTAAAAAAAAAAAGAAAAAAAAAAAGCATTTTGGAATAGTGATTTGATAGAGAATGTATGGTTAAAAATAAAGAAAAGTTTTAAATTTGCGTATAATATTATTTTATTAAAGAATGTGATTGAAAATAAGAGAGAGAAAATGAGAATCAAACAAGGCTTAAAGTTTAAATATAACAATTATTTTGTTCAAATTGAATATATATAATTCTATTATAAGAATAAACCAGACTCATCAAATGATATTGTTGCCAAGTTTTGTATAATTCAAAGGAAGAGCGCAAATTCGAATATTTGCAATTATACTTGCATTAAAATTTAAAATAGTTAAAACCTAAAAAATATTATTTTGTTAAATTTAGTGTCAGAATTCAAGAAGTGCCATAATGATCAAGCTTACAATAATCCTTAGAAGAGGTTACATGTTCGAATCCCCTTTGGTCCTCCTCCCTATTGAATTTTGGTATTAAAAAAAAATAGAATAAAAATATTGCACAACAAATTTATTGGTAAGAGATTCAAACTCGAGACTTCCAATATGTGCATGCATGCTCTAACCAACCGAATTACAAGAGATGTTTGAAAATAAAATGAATTACCAATAATATAAGTTAAAAATTTAATCTATTGTCAACAAAAAAAATTGCTCTCGACAAATTCAGCACGCAGCCGTGGGTGTTTGTCAGGTGCTGGATTTGCCACTGGATATGATTTACGAGAATTAGGTTATATTGTCTTATACAACATTTGGTACCAAACAATATTAGAATAACTATTGATTTTTTTTATTTTTATTTTTTGTGGACATGAAATTTAAACTAGTTTAGGCTTATTTTTGTTTGAGATTGTAAGTTAGGTTGACGTATACTTACAGCCATACTTGTGATCCCATACTAATGAAAAATAATGTGCCACGAGGTGCGGAATTGAATAAATTCAAATGCACAGTTTAAAAACACAATTATTGAAGTGTCTTTCATTCGACGTACATACTACGGGATCCCAGCATCGGATGAGTAAAGTGAAAACCGATGCTGCACAAGAGTTCCATGTTTCACGTTCTTTAGGAAGAAATAAGAATACACTAAAGTGCCAATCCTAATTTTGCTATTTGGTTTATGAGGAGACATTAATTTTCCTTCAAATTATATATCAACCCGGTAGACAAAAAATGAATGTTGAAGCATATACAATATAGAGATATGCTATATGTACAGATTCATTTTGTTAGAATGGTGTCAAATTCATACTTGTCAGGACTTCATCGGCAGTTGTGTCAAAAATATTTTTCAACCATCCAATCGCAAATTGTCAAGTATGAATTTAACACCAATCTGACAAAATGAATCTGTACAAGCAGCATAAACCTACAATATTACAAAAAAGGGAAGAAAATTCAGAAATCAAAAGAATATAATGGAAGCAGATTCAAGAATTGGTCTCCTAAGAAGTTACAGCTACTTCTGCTGTATTTGCTTTCTCTTTGACCGCTCTCTTCCAGTTTTCTGCATTGTCAATAATTTCTCCAGTTTTTACGAGGTAACGAACCTGTTTCCCATTTTCTAGGGTCTTATGACCAACTCGGCTAGCCACATTTTGCTCTTTAGAGTACAGCATTACATTTGAGCTGTGAATAGGTGCCTCAATCTGAAAGAAAAACGAACTAAATTACTAGAGCACTACAGTGCAATTAGATAATAAGTGAAGCTCTAAATTCATGGATGCAAAGAGATTGACAACATAGAAAATAAGTTTTTAACAAATTGGAGACAAGAAAATGACCTTGATTATTTGGCCCGGTTCTCCCTCTTCCCTGCTCTTCACGTGCTTTGTCTTCAAGTTGATTTCTTTTATTACTATGGTGCTGTTATGCTTGATAACTCTGGCAACCTCTCCGGTTTTACCTTTGTCATTTCCAGATATAACTTTTACAGTGTCTCCAACTTTAACATGCATTTTGTGGAGAACTGGTAGGCTGTTTGGTTTGCACTCTTTCCTCTCCCATCGCTTGAGCTGCAGAGGAATTTCGGAAATTTTTTACATATAAACATAATATTATTACCTGAGATTGCTACTTATCAACAAACACAAGTTTGTAACTTCTTTTTAGTAATTATCCCCTTATATAAAATAATATGTATTCCTATAGTATAGAACAGACATCCAAATAATGCAGGAAGAAGCTCATCTAACTTCTTTTTTTAGTACTCGTGTTCATAAATCGCTCAAGGTTGAAGGTGTATTTGGTGTCTCAAAATATTATTTGTTCCCTCCATTATCGCTGTGTGAAAATGTCACTCATTCCTCTGGTAATCTTGGAACGAAAACCCATGAGCGGGTGAGCAAGGAGCCAAGGACTAATCCCATATCATGGAAATAGGATTACCTAAAAAGGAGTTTTTGTAAAATAAATTAATTATGCCAAACGTGAGATTGACATTGGACTCAGAGGAACATCAAAACCATTATAAATTATTTTCATAGTTACCAAAGGCCATCATAGCGTCTTTCCAATCGTGCTAATCATGTGCCTCATATCATCAAAAGATTAAAAATATAGAAAAAAAGATTTTTCAGATAAAAACTTTTCAAACACGTTGATTTTCTATTCAACTTCACATCTAGAAAGCCATCAAAAATGAAAGGTAAGTATGGCACTTCTTGATCGAGATGTTCATTCCTGTTTCTCTTTGACATATGATCTTTACTTATATTTATTCATGGAGAGAGAAAATTACAGGTATGATAAATGAAAGCCAGAGTACCAACCTTTGCTACAATGGAGCATGGCTTCTCGGTTGATTTAACCTGCACATTACAGCAACAGACTATTATAAAATGATGAACAAAGTTTCTTCCATAATTTGGCATTTGAAACAAAGCAGGCTTCAATAACAATATCCTTGTTAGAAAGAAAACTTCTAAATATCTATAAGTCCCACAAAAAGGAAGGATAAAAAATAAAAAACTCGGCAACAGGTAAGATAAATTAAACAGAGAAAAGAAACTCCAAAAGGTTCTGAAAACAATGTAACCCCTCTCATGTCATAATACTTGGTTAGACGTTCCACTTCAGAAAATGCAAATGCGCTATCACATAATTCAACAGCCCTTTGAGATTTTCCTCTTACTTGTCAGCAAGAATAATGCAGTTAATCCTCATTCATACAGAGGAAATTGGATACTAAATTCACATACAAAGATAAATAAAAGTTGAAACTGAGGGAAAATGAACTTCCCAACACATATAGACATGAAGTTACTGAGGCTAACTACCATATATTATCTATAATAGTCGTTGAGAAGCCAACCCATTTTTTCTGATTCATTTGTGTACACTTTCTCCGTCAAAGAGAAATTAAGGCATAGCGTGCAATGACTTATCTTGAAACTCAAATGGGAGAAAAAAAATCCCACTCAATACCGCTGAGCTCTCTTTATATAATTCTAAATTTAACTCTTTTGGATAACTAGGATTATGATTTGCTCCACATTGTTCTGATAGGGGAGTCCGGTTAAGAGATTGACAAGAATAATTATGATAAAACAATATAAAATTGTAATTCAGCTTAGTAGATGGATATGCATTACAAATTTGTGATTCGACTTAAGAACTGCTAATGCTCAACAACTACCCAAATAACCAGCTACATGAATAGGTCAGTGGATTAATAATAAAGCTCTGTTAATCCTCGCACAACCCCTAGCAATGCTTTAAAAATAAAAACAATAAAGAATTATTAAAAAAAAAAAAAAAATCACCCTAAATGATACAAATACCAGCGATAAAGTTAATAAAACGAAGACCCACTTGAGAATTTCAAGAATTTTAGCAGGAACAAGAATTTAACGGTCACAATCTATGAGGAAAAATAACGGAGAAAGAAGAAATTTGAAGGGCATACCAGAGGAGGGTAGACAGATGGAGAAAAGCGTTGGCCCAAGAAAGAGTTCGCGGAGAGAGACAGAGATGTAAAGGAGCTCTGCAACGCCACCATTGTTGTCATTGTTCTTCTTTTTTGAATTTTTTTCCCCTGTGAATTGCCACTGCAACTACTACTCCCAAGTCCCAAGTGACTTGCTCATTTGAAAGATAAAATGAGTATGAATTGGGATTTCCTCCAGTGACTTACAATCCGGTTTTTTCCAGTTTAAACCAAAATCGCTGTTATGCTCCCCAGATTTGTGCTATCAATATAGCCTCTTGACGAACTTTCTGAAGTAGCTTGGGTACGATTACAAATACCAACCTACTAGAGAAATTTCTCACATATATTAGATTGTTTTAGAACTGCATAACAGACGTAACTCTCGCATTTAGAGTGAACCACTTGAAATTTCGAGTAACTCATTAGTTCCTTTGCAATAAGATACCATATATAAGCTCATCTACTAAATCTTGAATGGTCTCAACAAAAGCTTAACACAAATGGACAGAATTACCATGTTGGTTCACAATAGAAGTTACTTACACGTTCTTCACAATGAAAGATGCATTGCAAACAAAGGATACTTTTTGCTCCACTGGAAGAAAATTAAAAAGACAATAAAAGAAAACTGTTATTTTACATTGGGATTACAGTGGGGGAGACCCAACTGTTTTTCTATTTCCTACTGAGCTGAAGATATGTTACAGATCAAAAATTGAAAGAAGTCGCACAAAAACAAATAAATGAATAAAAAAACTATCATTTAAACATCAATTGAATCAGTTGTACTGTCCACAGATTCCACTCGACGGTGTTCAGGAATTGGACTTCGATTTTCTAATTGGTCCATGTTGATAGATACCTCGTCTGCTATGGCATTCGAGGAATCTTTTTGATGTTTCCTATTGGGTCTAGATTTAAGAATCCGAGAGAGCACCTGCACAATGTCCCTCATAGATGGCCGCCTTCTTGGGACACGATTGACACATTTGTATGCAAGAGAAGCCACCTCATTGAGTTCTTGGACATCGAATTTCCCATCAAGACGAGGGTCAACAATTTCTTCCCATCCAACTTTCCCTTCAGTATTCATGGCTGCCTATCATGATAAAGTACTGGTATTAGAAAAGGCAAAATGGTCGTGCAATGTTGGCACAAAGAATGTATATAGACAAATCAACATGGCAAAAAAATCAAGGAAAATGGATAGTTGGAAAATAAATATGAACTTATGAACAATGAAGTTGATCCATCCCGCTAAAAAGCAAACATTGGAGAAACAAATAGAGACCACTTCATAAATGTACATTACTGTCATCCCAAAATCTTAGTGCATGTTTGGCAAAGCTTAAATTTTAATTTAAGCTGGTGAAACATACGTTTATCCACATATTTCGTAGGATCCACAACTTACTACTCACATATCATCCACATGTTCCGTATGACACAAGCTAATAAGCGCTTATAAATATTACCAAACAAGTACTTAGTTCATTGTTGCATTCATAATACCGGATTTCCAATAAAGAGTTAAGGGAAAGAACACTTACTAGTTCAACGTACTCCATCAGACCCTGAAGTGGATTTCTTCCCGCAATAAGTTCAAATAGCAACACCCCATAGCTATAAACATCACTTTTCTTTGTAAATGAGCGTGTTGATATGTATTCAGGATCCAGATATCCAAAAGTTCCCTGAATATTGGATGCATGTTTGTTAACCATCTCTTCCCTTGAAAGCCCAAAATCAGCTACCTGCATATATTCCATGCTAAGTACAAAATTCCTAGACGACTCATTTTGCAATTACTACATCGAGGCAAAATTGTGAATTAGTTTATTTTGCATTTACTTCCACATGGAAAAACATGTGCAATCAACATAGACATACCCGGGCTCTCATAGACTGGTCCAACAAAATATTGGATGATTTGATGTCTCGATGTATCACAGGAGGAACTGCCTGGAGGCAATCACAAAAGAATATCCAAAAACATAAGGAGAAAACATAAAAGTTGATGATCAGGAGCGAACAAGATAAAAGAGAAGGGTGAAAATTGATCACTATCATATATGAAACAAAATTCACTTCTTAAATAAAATAAAAGGATATTGTAAAACAGTTGTAATTCAATTTAATTATAATCCAATTTTTGAACTGTTCTATTTGAGGTAATTAACAAACTCAATTTATTGAACATATTAAAATTCACAGAAAATTTGACATTGAAACTAGCAAACTCAACTGCTTTTAGAATTTTGCTTGATTTAAAGAATAGTATTCCTAGAGCATGCTTAATGACAGAAGCACTTACATTAGCTGAAATTTATATAAAAATCAAATGTCATTGACATGCAGAAGGGTAGACTTATAAAACTTACCCCATCATGAAGATATTCCAAACCCCTAGACACATCAAGAGCTACTTGAACCCTAAGCTCCCAGTTCAATGGTTCAAGTTTTTTCATCTGAATATCCATACAAAAGAGAAGCATATAATTAACAAAAAAATTACAAATGAAAGAAGAAAGAAAACAAAAAAGGCATAAAACTAGAAATCCAAACAGCAACTATCATCAATAACGTTGCTACGTTATATTTGACATGATTATGAAAAATGAACACAGCTAAATTATATGTTATTTGCCTCATTTATATGATGATTACTAAATACATCCACCAAGTCTGTAGCATTTTGAAATTACCACTTCTGTAAACAAAAATACAAACTCAATCGTGTTTTGCTTGTTCACGGGTTAGCTGGGGACCTAGCAGATTATCCTGTGAGACCTAGCAGATTTTTAGGTGAACTGTGAGCTTTCCAGGCATGATATTAAGAGAACTGTGGTCGTTCAGATAAAAAATATTTGCATGAACTACTTAATTTGAATTAACAGCAGAGCAACACTGCCAGATAACACAATATCCATGATCTCGTATCGTGTCCACCGACAGCATTTGTCAGATGATCTAGCAAAAGACAAAGCTAAATCATGGATATAAAACAAACTGCAATGCTCGAACCTCCTTCCATCAGTCCACTGGACTTGTTAATCAGAAGGACTATGGCTGTTCCTAGCTGGGAATTTCTCTAATTTAAATTTTGCAAGTTCTATGTCTGTGTTCACCGATGAACAAGTACAATTATGTGTGCATTTTTAATGCAGCTTGCTCAATCAGCGCCTTTAATCATAGAAAGATTGATATTCGAGACCATCCAGTATTGATGTATATTTAATCATGGCTATGGGTCACACTGACAAATAGGGCTTAACAACACCACTTAACCATAAGGCTAGCAGCATCAGAAAAAAGAAGATGGAATACATTATAAGTTTCACGAGAATGCTTTTATTCTTTCAGATTTGTATGAACTAGGCCAACTTACTGTACAAATGAGATGCCAGACTTCCCCTGCTCATGTAGACATATATAAGCATATGTTGGTTCTTCTCTGCACAATATCCGACCAAATTCACAAGGTTTCTGTGATGTAACCTTCCTAATAACATAACCTGTGAATCAAACAAAAGGGAAAAGTTAAAATTTGATGGTATCCAGAGTTGATGATTAGAGTATTGATCTGTAATATTTTTTTTTTAGAGATTGGAGATTCTTCTTCTCGGTGCTGATCTCAGCTAATTGAAGTCTCTACTGATGGTTGAAAATTTCTCTAGTGAATAAAATTGTGAACTATAGAGAGTATAGTACACGTTTTCAGCCAATGGCTGGAATGCATTTAATTCCAGTCCTTTTTCTTAGTAGACCAGAAACAAGCCTTGTTTGTTTAAACCATCAATTGAAAGTATTCTGACAAACTGTTGATAATTAATATTTCCACATTTTTTGTCAGCAATTAAGACTGAATAAATTTCTTTTACTCAAAATCTTTATAGTATTGGAAGTCAAAGTCTGGATCCAGGGTTGATTCTTTGGCTTTCTTTGCAATGGGATGGGGAACTATCAAAGTTCTAGACTAAGTTTCTTCACAGATTTCTGAAAGAAGCATTCATTGACTGCAGAAGTAACGTTCGGCATTGCTAATATAAATTTTACCAAGTATTAGCTTCTTATCTTTTGTGATTTTAGGCGACACAATGCAAGGGAACATGTGCTTGTCAAATTCAATTTTATGACTATTTAAATGGTCAAACTAGAATCCATAATACTCGTTAAACAACAGTACCTCTGTTTGGAACTCTTTCTCCCCCTGCTTAGAATCAGTTGCAAGCACTTTTACAGCAACAGTCTCACCAGTTGACATCTGAGCTTTGTAAACAGGACCAAATGCCCCTTTACCTATTAATGTGGTAAAATTATAGGTCGCTTTTTGCAGGTCCCTGCTTGTTTATCAACCAAAACTAGATTCAGATGAAAACAAATATAACCATAAAACGGAAGATACATACTTAAACACGCATACTTTACAATTACAACATCTGCATTTAGAATTAATATATAATATCACTGAAAATTCAAACATAATCTGTTCGAACTATGATAATCCCTGATTTTTTTAAGTGGGTACCGATATGCACTACTATTCAGGCTATAGAATAATTTGTCCCCATTAAATGGTATTGGCATACTTGGGCTAAACTTTGAATCATAAGGTCCCAATATTTACCCATTTAAATTGAACTCATATCCCGAATAACAACGAACTCTTGAGTAAAACCTACAGCCTTTACAACTCCGACAGAAAAATATTTGTTACTCCAGCGTCGCATATCCTATCAACTTACTTATTTGTAAGACCTGGTTACTATTTTCTACAGCTGTTCACGTTATCAATAGGCGCTCAGGTATCAATTAGATAATGAATTGATTTAAACTAAGATACCAATTACTGCAAATTACTTTCGAAACCAATGGTGACAAATGGATATCTCATGGAGTTATATTTCCTGCAACAATTAACAAAAAAACTAAGAGCAGCAACATACATACTTGTAACAGTATTCCAGTATCCCAGATGCAGAACAAACATTGGCCTTCTTTAGTCCCCCAAGCCACAATGACATGCCATTCTGATTACTTGGTCTGGGTGACTCGGTCCCAAAAGATGAGTCCGACATTATTGTACAAGAATCAGCCCCATTTGCACGGATTGGGATAGTCGCAGCTCTCCTAGAACTGATATTTCCTATCTGCGAACGCTTCCTATGGTACCTAAAGCAAAAGAATGCTACTATGGCCAAAGACACACCAATCACCACCCCAATTGATATTCCAATTATCAACCCCGATGACTCTTCTTTCATCTCTTTCTTGTTGGATCAATATATTCTATCCAAGCATCTCATCCATAGAATAAACCTGTTAAGAAAACATCTATAATTAGCTCATTAAGACAGTGAATTTTGACCAAAATATATTCCCATAACACGAGCATCTTAATCAAAGGAAATCTTACATGTATATGGATCGTCAATAACAAGACCAAATGAATAATATCTAGAAATAATTTCTCTCGTTTCATGAAATAAGTATGAAAAAATAATTAAAGACCAACCCATGAACAAATTTTCAATCTAACAATACACAAATGCAGAAATTATGGGTCTAAAGCTTCGAAATCTCAAAAATTAACTCACCACGAAGGCGAAAGTTCAAAATAAATCAACTGAAGCAAAAGACTGGAAGATTCATAAACCTTTGGTCAAACTTTCAGTGCAGTTGCTAAAACGGTAAAAGTCGAAATTATCCCACATTTTTTTTTTTTATCGAAAACGAAAACATTAATTAAACAAAGCAAAAGGTATAACTCGAAAGGACCAACTCAAAATCCAGAAAAATCAAAGCAGAAGAACACAGATCAACCTTTACTCAAATGAATAAATAAGCAAAACAAAAAGTAGTCAAAAACAGCAAAAAACCATTTTTAGCAAGAAAAACATGGAGTACAGTGGAACGGATTGGACATTAATTCAGTTTTACCTTTTTCTTGATGAACGTTTGACTGAATAAAATCTCCGTCGAAGATTAAATGAGAGACAGTTAATGAGCAAATAATAAAAGAAAAAAAAAAGAATCTGAAACGTTGCGAGAAAACAGAGGAATGTGCAAAGGATGAGATTAAGAGGAAGGAATTTTGGAGTGAAAAGAGCAGAAGCAAAAATTTTATTTCTTGCTGGCATTTACTTTTTTTATGAAAAGTTGGCAGTCGCCGTTTTTTTAAGTTGAGAATGAATTCCGCGTGAAGCGTGGGAACGTGGGACGATTTGTTTTCCCAAAATACCCTCGTAGGGAAAATGGTGGTGTTTTTATTTGCATTTGTGCCCCCCTCATTTTATTAGATATTGCAGGGATGATTTGGCTTTTGAGTTTTCACTTTTCACCAACTTTATTTTGGAAAAATGGCAGATTTACTAATATTAGATAATTATATTCACAAAATAATTACACTTAAAGTCATTAACCTTCGCTCATTAGAGTGGTTGTGTTTCAAATTCTTTCGTCAAATTTTTATATTCGATTTTTCGTTAATTAGCACATCACTTTATATTAAGGAGAAACACCCCTTCTTGGAAACATTCGCTATGGATGGGACTGGTCACAAAAATATCTTTCGAATTAAAATTGTTGCAAGTGTACAGTTCGTTAACAAGTTATAAAATGAATTTTGAGTCCAAGTATCGTTCACATTGAAAATAATTTAGTTCGATTTTAATTATCGCGATCTTAACCGATACAAGAATAAAGTGATGTGTTTGTTTATAACGAAATTATAACCAAAATAATCCACTTATGCAATTATGAATGAATGACAAGCACACTAGAATCGCGAATTCCCATATAATAATATTTTTTAACCTTAATTCTATACTTTAACAACGCGCTTGAATTTTGAAAAAATCAATGTTATTTTTTGACTTAACAATCTCTCTCGAGTAATGTTAAGTCTACTCTAATATATGATCAAACTATATTTTTATGACGGATACGAACATATAAAAGTACATGAATATTTTGAACACTTAATATTCACATAAAACATGGCAGTATATTTATATCGTCTATCGGACTCTATGACATGGCAGTATATTTATATCGTCTATCGGACTCTATGACAATTTATACCATGTCAAGTGTATTTTTTTTTTCTTTTGAATGCATAAAATAAGTTATCAAATTCATACAACTATCTGTACAATAATTATAGAGAAAATATAATCATGTAAATCATTTAAAATCCAAAAACACGTTTTCAATGTCAAATATGTAAAATTAAATATTAAAAATTCATATTAAAATATCCATCATTCTTCTAGTACAAAGAAATATAACTTAACTTATTGTGAGAAGAAAGTAAAAGATATGAAAGTTATTCATCATCCGAAAATTCTTGAATTCAATTTTGACGTTCTTGAATCTTCATGTGTTCTTTGCCTCCTTTTGCAATTTATCATCCACCCTAATTATGTTTTCAGAGTTGGTATTTATATTCCCTCTAAAGAGTCCCAAAAGATCTCTAAAAATCATGCATACCATAGGCCAAATGTAAGTTTCCTTATTGGAATTGAATTTTGAAGAAAACAGAATTTTCTTACCGAATTGGCCTAGGCAGACGCCTAGTAGAAAATGGGGCAACTGCCCAGGCATAGCTGTAATTGAGATTAAGGGTCGAGCGTCCGCCCGACATATATAACTGGGAGGCAGCCCACTTATAAAAACTTCTAGTATTTTCCTTTTAGCCACTTTCTTAATTATTTCTTTCATCTTAGTCCTCCACGTTAAATGACTTCAATTTTGGTCCTTCAACATTTTTTTTTTCAAAAGCACATTAGTTTCCAAACTTCCATCCATTGGCCAATTGATCCTTCTTTCTTTTTCAATTGCTTAGAAACATATCGAAAATTGAAACAAGATGAGATTAGTCTAAGTTAAGTAAAGATTCAATGCTAAAACGACACAAGATTAAAAATAAGGTTCGAATAAGTGCACAAAAATGTACTTATCAGGGACAACTTTAGAAGTAATACTTTTAATAGAATACTAATTTCATGAAACCAACTGGGAAACACTAGCGCATTATTGTCAATATTGTTTTGAAGTGAGGTAGCATATAACGTTCCTCTAATTTTTCTTACGTCGCTTATGTAAGGCGACCTTGTGATCAAATAAACATTTGAATGGCAAACACGACACCTTCTTTTACATCTTGAGAAACATAGGGACCTAATAGCTAGTTTTGTAAAATACACCGCTTAATGTGAAAATTTTATTTACCTGAATATTGTGCATGTATTGACTTGGAAATGGATAGATTTGTACACTCTTCCTTGCGGGAATAGAGGATTAGAAAAATCCTTTTGCTAACCTGCTCTAATCCCCTTATGAACTTTTGTTATTGGGTTCAATTTTTTAATTTTTTGGATTCCTTAGAATTTGGAGTCGTATGAGTTAGGAAACTCTCAAGTACGTTCATGGCTATTTAATTGAGTAGCAGCTCCTAAACCACTTAAAATTGAATATTTATTTTTTGATCATGTTTGTTTTGCAAAGGAAATTGTGAAAACATGCTTCTTTGCAGAATTAATGTACTCAAATACAATTATTTTCCTTGTGTCACTGGTTGGTTTTGCTAAAAATCAAATTTTAATAGAAGATAATTAAATATGTGATTGAAAGTTGAAAAAAACTATGAATCTATGAAATGTTGTGTTAAAAATACTCATTGACTTTTACTTAAATTATCATCAATTTTTTTAACTACGTTGTTTGAGTTAGATATAGTCAACATTCTAAGAACTAAATAGTTGTATCGACTATAATTATTTTCATCATAAATTTTAGTCAAGTACACCATAAGGGTAATAATGTAAAAATCATATTCAAAACTACAATTTTATTTTCCTTTTTGTGCTTGGTTCTATTTTGTCAAAAGTAATCAAGAAGAGTTTCTTTATTTTCCTTTTGGTGCTTGGTTCTATTTTGTCAAAAGTAATCAAGAAGGGTTTTCTTTATTTTCCTTTTTCGAGTTGCTAAAAAAGTGTAAGGGACCCTTAAACATGGCCTTATATGTCATTTAACGGCTTTCGGCATTCATAATTACTTCATTACAATATTTAGATCATGTATTTTTGTCCCCAAGTGTAAAAGATAACGGTCATACAAACTCCTGATAAAATTTACACAAACGGAGCATTTTACTTGACAACATCGTTGTGCTAGTTGAGTTAATTCACTCTGATTGAGTGCTATGACTTCAATTTAAAGAATGAGAATTGTATGACATTCAAATATACGTGTATTCAATTCTAAAGCGCAATTATTAGTCAACATGTCATAAAAAAAGAAAAAGAAAATCTATAAGTTTCACGATTTTATATTAAGGTTTAAATTACTTAACGAATTGAAGAACATAAATTCCTACCAATAAATTGAATAACTATTTTGAAGTTTAGGTGGGATTTTTGGTTAATACAAGTAAGTTATTTTGGACATTCCCTTGTTGTAATTGGAGGCCATGTACCAATTTTAGGTTTGACATTGAATGACTTGTAGGTATGTATTTTCATTTTTAGGATACAAGTGGTTGATGTTTGAGGTTTGGAAAACGTTGATAACCTAATCCAACTAGTTTATTAATATTAAAACCAAAAATTCCAAACTATTAAGAAATAAATATGTGGATGAAAGCGAGTGCGACAAACATAAACTTGAAATTATATGCACACATCAACCACATCACCAAAGTTCACCAAGATATTTCAATATTTAAAATTTTCTCTCAACTCGTGAGTTGAATATGAGCTCTTTGTACTTTTCAAACTTATTTATCAATAAAGACTTTAAAGGACATATTAGATAAGGAAATTAGGGTCCAATGAGGGGCTTCTGCTTCTTGTAAATGATTTTTTTGAGAAAACTTCATTAGGGTAACTTAGCTTCTTCTAAAAACTCTTATAACAAACAAAGAACTTTCAGAAAAATATTCAAACGTGTTTAAAAATAATTTCTTAGTCTTAAAATCAACTTTTACTTTTCAAAAATCTTGTCAAATGTGCCATTAATAAATTTTAGAATAATACTTTGTGTACATCCTTCATTGACACGAAATTTGACACTCCTCTCATATGTGTGGGGTCCGCAATTATTTTAATCGTGTACAATAATATATCATTTGAAATTAGGAGCTTTAACACTTGAACTTAGACAAACACATTGCACGTTGGATTGACAACAAATTAGGATCAAAACCCAATATTTTTTTTTATTTAGATTTTGTTGACCCAGGGCATCTAGATAGAAGATTTTAGTTTCAACGTGGGCGGAGGTCATAACCCAATACTCTAAATCAAATTAAAATATGGAAAAATTGCACTAATGGTCATTAAATCTATTGTTTTTATAGTAAGTTGGTTATCAATATTTCGAACGAGAAAATTGATCATCAATCTTTTATTGTAACTCATAGTCTGTCATTAATAACTGGAATTGTCTAAATTTTCGTTAAATAAATGGGACTTTGCTACAGTGCCCGTATAAGTGACACCTCGGTTGACACCATACACACACACGAGAGGAAAACATTTTTTATTCAGGCGGGACCTGCGCCACTCATGTGAGGGCGATGTCAACTATGCGGTCATTCATAGTGTTCGTTTAACATAATTCTAAATAATAACACTAGCCTTGTGGAAATATGCACTGCTTCAAGATTTTTATATCAATTGAAATTGAAAAGTAAAATCTACCTTCACGGAAATTTGAGGGTTATGTGATAATTTAGTAAACATTTGAACAAATTCATTTGCTTATATTTTTATTTGTGAAATGGCTATGTAACTAGGAAAATTCCCAAAGTACAGAGATTCTTTCACGGAATCTTTACAGCAGTACCTGATTTGCAAACTTTTTTTATTTTTATTTTTTAATTTTTTGTCATCTGTCAATTAATTTATGCCATGTTGAATTCTGTAAAAATTCTATGAAAACTTTCCCGTACATGTAGCATTACTCATGCAACTATAATGAAAAAGTTAGAGATTAAAGTACCATTTTATCCTTTTTAGAATGACAATAAACTAGGGACTAAAACTGTACAAATTTCTCATACATGTAGTGTAGATGGATGATTTCCATCCATTTTCATTAGCCAAAAATTTTGACCAGCATATTCAAAATTAGAAGAAGGCAAAATACCATCATGGCGTCCACTCTGAGGGAGATTTTGAGAAGCTTTTTGAACTTTGAGCAATTTGTCATGTGAATTGTTCCATGAATTTTCACAAAATAAGTTAATACATGTACAAATGTGATACAAAATTGTCTGTCCATGTTTGATTTTTTTTTTAATACAAAATTGTGTTCATATGATTTCGATATAGAGACAAAGTTCATGTACCATTTGCACAGTTAACTTGTCAAGTGTCTTCACGTCATTGCCACGTAGACACTCCATTTTTCACATAGATTATTCCATTAATTTTGATAGACGGGAGGTAATTCATGTATGGATGAGACAAATTCGTGAGCTCATATACAAAAAAAAAAAAAAAAAAAAAAAAAAAAAAAGAGTTCTTATTTGATTTTGATGTATGAGGTATATTCATGCACTGCTCACACATTTAAACCTTAAAAGCGCAACATAACTAAACCAAGGCATAAAATGAAAAATAGAAGAAAAGATTAAAAAGCTAACTAAAAATATGGCTGAAAATTATCTATTTGAATGCTAATTTTCAAAGGGGTAAGGTCACAAAAAAAAAAAAAAAAATTGACTGAGGATGAATTTGCAAATGACATGAAATAACATTGCTCATCAGTCGGTTCGGACATCCACTTAGTTTCACCCAAATTTCATTCTGGTCATGGATGGATCATCAACAAGGAAATTATCTATTCCATTAGGCTAATTCCGGGTTCGAATTCCGGACAAACCCACTATCGATTAGCCCATGCTTGACTAGCCAAGCAGACAAAAAATGTCAAAATATCATCTATTTGAATGCTAATTTTCCAAGGTTTAAGGTCACAATACCAAAAAAAAATTGATTGAGGATGAATTTGCAAATGACATGAAATAACGTTGCTGCTATTTACCCTTTTATATTTGAAGTTGGCCTAGGGGATTCTGAATTTTGTAGGTTTATGTAAAGGTCAAATTAGTCATTTTGTTTCTTTTCTTCTGGAATCTACGTACAGGGCATACTGGTAATTTCGTGCACAAGATGGCAGTTTCCCTTGGTGGGGACAGGAAAAGTGCGGAAACGGCGTTTTTGGGCAGATGACCAAATTTTAAATCAAATTGCCGGTCTTTTGCAAAACGGGTAAATGAAGTGGGTATTATAATATTATTATACGGGTTTGGATAGTCCGTTTGATCTAGTCAAACACTCATACATCAAATTAATTCAGAATAAAGAATAAACGCGTAAAGAAAGTGAAAATGGAGTTTAGATCCAAAATTCCAATATCATGTGAATAACAAGTTGATGCACGTGCTTGCGTTTGCCTATATAATAATTATAACACCCTCTCTTGTAAACTCGATCCATTTCAATTTTCTTTGAATTTCGTGTAGGTAATTTTCATCATTTAATGTCTTTGAATGCACATTTAGTGCGTAAATCGAACATGATTGACTAAGAAGCATTCTATTTGTACAAAACCAAATATTGTCGGTCCCATTTGGTTGCATATGTCAAAATAAAAAATAAAAAAATAGTTGAATCGACTTCCCTTATTATGTGCCATCCATGTCAATTTCTATTTGCAAGTTGTAAGTTTGATTGAAGTACTTTTCAATTTAGCCGATGTATAGTAAAAATTAAAATTTAGATTTTAGTCTAAATTAAAGTCAACAAATAATTTTAACCACACATTTTATGTGACTCGTAACTTTTTAACTACACATTTCATCAATTTTTATCAAAATTTACTAAAAATCTGATTTTAATTACTACTAAATGAGGGCTGAAACTAGTGTAATCTTTAGTCGGGTGGAGTCTTGAGAGAGTGATTTTTGTTATAAATTAATATACAACTAAAAATTTACATGATAAGTCTAAAAGGTCTTTAATAAAATGTAGCATGTTTATCTTTAAATTGGTATCAACTTGAATCTCATATCCAACTTTTTGTAATAAGGAAAGAAGTCATGGTTTAACATTATTATATTGCAGCAAGAAATATTTCAATGTCTATATTACTTTTTTAGTGCTTTTTACAGTGAGATGAGCTTTATAATAGAACAGACATCTTCATCTCCGTCAATATTTGTACTGGTTTTTTTGGGCTGAAACCTTCATGAATGATAGGATTGTTGGAAATTGGTTTAAAATCGACAAAATTTGGTTAAGTATTAAAATCAAAAATTGTAGAAAAGTGACTTTCGTGTCAATTTCGGTCAAATATTCAAACTTAATTCGATAATCAAATTATGTATGTAAATAGACTAATTTGTTTTATTCGTCAAATAGATCGTCGTGATATATTTGAAATTTCAAAACCAATTTCGAATGAATAAGAATTTGTGATCCAAAGATTGGAAGAAAAAAGTAAAAATCTAGCTAGAAAATTGTCTAACTCCATCGCTCGCCTAACGCTTGAGCGATAGGCGGGCGAGAAGTATTTCGTTAAAAATTTGACATTGGCGCTCGAGCGAAAGACCAGCGTCAGGCTATCGACAACAAATGATGCTTCCCTTCGTAAGGTTTCAGAGTTTGGGACGTATTATTTCACGCATAACCTCTCATCTTCTATAAATAGGACCCTTTGGACGTTCATTATACATCAAATGTCACTTTTGCATTGAGCATTACATCAAAATTCTTGCAAAACATCTCCATAATCACTAAACCATATTTTCCCATGGAGAGGAGAAATTCTGTTCGAGTTCGTTGTTGCTTGTGATTTGAAGTGTTTCTACAACAAGTTGTATCCACTGTATCTTGGGAGACAAGTGCCTTAAATCGTGAGCACCATTGCAAGGCAATATTGTCTTAAGGAAAGAGTGATTATCATTTGCCTTTAATTTCTTTCTTCTTCATTTCTTGTCTTTCTTTTGTAGTTTGTATACCATAAATTCTTTTTTCAAATTTGTTGTATCTAATTATGCACCTGCGAATGAAACCTTGCTATTTCGTTTGTTCATTACAAAACAACTCGTTTACTACCAAATACCCAACAAGGATATACTATATTTATGATTGCAAATCACAATCAGAAAATAAAACAATCTCTGCACGAGTTAGAAACTGCTCTTACGGTACCAGATTTTGACGAGGAAGTGACAAACTCAGAGAAATGATGATAGTATTCACACCATAGACTTTCAAATTTCCCAGGGAACTCCCAAGAGTGTTGATGTGTCCAATTCAAGAGACGAACTTCTGAGGATGGCGAAATCACTTTCTCCCAAGGTGGTCACTTTGGTCGAGTAAGAATCAAACATAAACACTACACCTTTTGTTCGAAGGTTCATCGAAACTTTAGACTAAGTCGTTGGATGTAATGATGCTCAGAGACTGGAAGGAGCGTATATGAAGTAGCACCATCTAGCTAGAGATATTGTGAACATTATTGCCAGTGAAGGCAAATATTGTAATATGTGGCTCATATAGAGTGGTACGGTACAGGAGTATTTTTGAATTTTGAATTAAGTTTTGTTGCCATATGAATTTGACATCTTTGTTGACAAAAGAAGATGTGTAAAAAAGTTATTGGATGACATTGCTAACTGTTTTTTAAACAGTTCAATAAAATTCTATCACGTGACATTTCTGTCATCCAAGATGTTAATGTAGCGTGATTGTTGGATTTTTCCCACTAAAGTCTTGTATGTGTTAGGGCCAGGGTTTATATATATATATATATATATATATATATATGATGTAAACCATTTTTTCAAATCAATGGATAGAATGCTTGTAATTTGTTGTCCGTTTATATGGTGGAGCTTTTTCTTTTGTGGTAAGAAATGCAGCGTGCGCTATTAATTTGTTCACGAATACAAAAAAGAGAATAATTTTGAAAAACTTCTCAAGACTCATTATAATCAAATGCAACTAAGGCTTACAACTAATATTTAAAGTAGTAAATAAAATCTAAATAATTTTTGTGGAGCCCTAAACAATGAAATTTGGCACAAAAAAAAAAGGGTCTACCGTTAGGGCTAAAGCGATGTGTTTCGTTTATTGGGCTGTTTTCACTCAAAATTATTGGAGAACGGACATTTCGAAAAAATTATTCTTTCGACTTCAGTCCTACTTTTTCATAAAATCTTCTTCTTTCTGTAATGCATCAATACCTTTTGTGGTGGTGGCGGCCGCTTGTGCAATTGCTGGAGGAATTCTAGCATTAACAAGCCTTTGTACGACACAATGGCAGGAATCGAGTATGGAGAAAGATTGTTTAAGGTTATCTAATATTTTGTACCAAACACTCGCAATTCAAAGCCATCCTCCAATCTTTTATTTACAGAGATTCCAAGGTAATCAGATCAGTATATAACTCAAACAATGAAAAAAGAAACAAGAAGTTCAATGTTGATATGAATTTGTTCCGTATATACAGAGTTTAATCTTCCATAATCTATAGAAACAAGAAAGGCGAAGGGGAAAACGCAGGCAAAACTGCTGGAACAGAAGCTCGCCTGTAAATGAATGAAATCGTAATAAATGCATCGTGAAATCACCAAATCGACATAAGATGTGGAAAAAAATGTTACCTGACAGCATTGTGAATGGAAGAATGGGCACGATCTCGATGTGAAATGGATGCACCACCACCCTTCCTCTTAAGGCTCTGCGGCGGCGGTGGTGGTTGTAAATGTTTCCTCTCCGGTAAAACGTTATCCTCCGAAATTGATGAAAGAGAGGGTCGCCAATCAAGAACCCCACAACGCCTCTCCCTTCCCCGCTTCCGCCCTACGCGGGGGAGAGCTTCTGGCGCCACCAGCAATCTCGATTCCTCCGGTGGCTGCTGCTGAGCCCCAGACCCACAACACAAGAAAAACTTCATAATTACACAAAACACCCACCAACATAAAAGATTAGGAAGGAACAACCTATGATTATTCCTATTCTATATGAAAAACGGTGATTCCAGTTATATGAATAGAGTATGCCATCGATTGGTTAAATCCACATGATCAATCTTTTCTTTTTTTGTGCGTGTTTCATGTGTGTTTTTCTCTTTCTGAGAATCAATTTGTAATCTGGTGTTATTATAGATGGGTGACTTGGCTTTTCAACCAAAGGTTTTCTTGTCATTATCATAAAATCGAAGTTGATGCGCCACCAAAACAGAGTCGCCGGCGGGAAAGACGGGGATTTTTTTACTTATTTTTGAATAAATATGCTTGTACAGGGGTTGACAGGCCCTTGTTATAGCGCGGACTTCATTTATATTAAAAAAAATAAAAATCGTTGCACGTTCCGTCCATGTGAGTTGCCTGTCAACCCGTAGTGAAAATCTTATTTTTTGGTGATTGGGGACGTGTATTTAATATTTATTTATTAAGTAAACATTACAGATGCAGCTCCCAAACTTTTTAAACTGCAGTACTTAAGTCCCCATTTAAATTTTGTTGGCATATGCATCCTGAAATTTTAATTTCGATGAATGTGAACCCCCACTAGTCCATAGAGATGGTTTGATACATGAATCTCGTCCTACCCTACCTTGCATTTCCCTCATTGGGAATCGATGTGAGAACGAGAAACATAGTATCCATCAGTCAAAATGAGCTCGCCACGATTCTTATTTTAATATTTTTAAATATAAATCTTAGTTAATGTATAAATAAGTAAACAGAATAATAAATGAGAATAATTTAATCCATCCCAATTCCATCGACATTCCTATTACTATTAGATGGGATTTATTATTTTTCTATTGGAGTGACACAATTTACATAGTTGATCATCATCATTTAACTTAAAAAAATGAAAAAATAAAAAAATCACCGTATTGAACTTCTCTTTTCCTTTTGTTTTGGAGAGAATATTGATGATTTGCCACAAATGCCTTACGAATAAAAGATCATGTGTGACTTTAACGCAAAATAGAGGAATCGTATCTAAGTAATTCTAGTTATTATTAGTAGTGACAATCACTAACTTAGTTAATAGTTTATTATTTGATTTGTTGTCCAACAAAAATGTAATGCATTTTAATGCAATGGATAATAAATCAAGTAGTTCAACCTTGAGGGGTAGCTCAATTGGTCAGGTCTTGAGTTTGCTCCCCAATGGTCACTAGTTCGAGTCCCCTCAAGATCATTGAAGTGAGTATCCGACTATAAATTTCAGGACCGAATGGGATTACTCGAAGTATGCGTAAGCTGGTCCGAACATTCACGGTCATAAAAAAAAATCGAATAGTTCCCTGCCACTTAATTAGTTATTATCACAATTAATGATGAATAATATTAATCTATTATATCTAGTAAGGACTCAAGTGTATCAACATTGAAAGTTTGAATATATATGTCAGGAAAAATTAAATGAGGACCTAAGTACTGTTGATAAAAGTTTGAAGATAAAAATTGTAATATTCCGGTTTATTAACAACTGTTATGAAGATAACATTTAAAAATATATTAATTAATCAGTTAATATTATTTAATTATATAACTGTATATGTTTATTTATTGAAAGATACGTTTTTTTTTTTTTTTTTTTATTAATGGAAGTAGCTTATCTACCACCTCATTTGTTGAGTCACTCTCCCCTCAAATATCAAACCAATAAAAAGATCAAGAACCATTTTGAGACTTCAATTTTTCATTATGCTATAAGAACTTTACGAGGAAGTTAAAACTTGCCGGGGGTAGCCAATTCGGTTAAATCATTTGATCAAATCTTTGAAGACACCGACATGAAAGCCTAAAATTGCTGAAGGAGTAGTCAAGCCACATTAACTACAACCGTATCCACAATGAAATAGAGAGTCGCTAACCAGCCCGAACCAACAACATAATGGCAAATTATCATTTCTTGAAAAAAAAAAAAAAAAAAAAAAAAAAAAAAGCATTGAAGGAATACAAAAGGTTCAAAATGAGGTATTCACCGTGTACGAGGAACCACGCTAAACATCCATGAGATATTTGAACTTGAGCATCTAGGAAAAAACAGAAAAAAATTGATGGAACTTCCAATTATCTTGATATTAAATTGATCACAAGAATACCAATTATAGTACCCATTATCCAAAGAGGATCACTATTTTTATTCACCAGCTAGGAGTAAAATCATTCTATTAGATCAAATAAGTACATTTGGAGCCTGTTTGAGTCCCATTATTTTTTAAGAATGCATTTTTGAATAATAGATTGATAATAAATGTATAATTAAAAAATAAGTAAAAAGTTTTGAATTTAAGTATAATATTATTTTTATTTAAAAATGTATGACTAAAAAGAAAAGAGAAAAATATATTTCAAAACAATGGCTCGATCTAATAAGTAGCTTGTGTCAGAGCACCACCAGCAAAGGCCCCCAAGTAAGATCGCAGAAATAAACTAACACAGCCAGTCAAAACAAAATCAAGTATATCCTTAGGAATAGCAGTCACAATTGAACATGTAGTCTGATTAAGACACAATAACAAGAAACACAGCAAACAAATTTAAATCTGCATATCCTTAGTTATTTATTTATCAGCTTTAGAAGCTGTAGCAGCAGCTTGACCACGTAGACGACCAGTCCTCCTAGCCGCAATAAGACCAACCTTTTGCCCAGGTGGGGCATCCCGACGAACAGTACTTGCATGACCAATATGTTGATGGTTACCACCACCATGGGGATGCTCCACGGGATTCATAGCAACACCACGAACCTTAGGCCAGGAGTTCCTCTTCACTCTGAACTTGTGATAAGCATTCCCAGCCTTCAACAGTGGTTTCTCAGTACGTCCTCCTCCAGCAACCTGGCCAATCATGGCACGACAGCCACTGGGAACAATCTTCTTGGCTCCTGAAGGAAGCTTAATCCTGTCAACCATAAGAACTTGTCAACCCTCCACCTTATGATGCTACATAACAAAGATTCTCAATTTGGTACATCACTTGGAAGTTATTTTTAAAATCACCAAACATGTATACGACATATGATAAGATTAAATTAAAATAAGAATAGCCTCATAATTCAGTGTTCATTATACATGGAGCAAGTAAATGTTTTTCTATATTGAAAAAATAACAAAATATACAAATATCATCAACTATATAGTCAATCAAAGACGTGTTTCCAACTTAAAATAATAGTCATCACTGTGCAAAAATAAACATTTCTAGTAGATACAATACTAAAAATCAATTTTCCAAAAAGAACACCTAGGAACAAAGCTTGGCCATGCCTCCAGCACACTTTACGTTTTTCTAAGCCCACTTAGGCTTATAAAAGCTTGAAGCTTGGTTTGCTATCTAGCCATTTTTAGAATACCAATAAATGCATTGTAGTATATAAGGCTCCTCAATCAATAGCAACTACTTCAATCACAGATGTACCATTCATGTGCATACACTATACAGGAGAGTTCGTCTCAAAAAATAAAAAATAACTGATATAGTCTGATGTGCCACCAAAATCATCAAGAAAAAAATGCTGAGCAATTTTCTTAAATCAGAATCCCCAGGTTGAGCTAATCGTTGCCAAAAAATACTAGGTAGGGGGAGAAAACGGAAGGTAGAATTAATTTAAGACATAATGTGACTAGATCAATACTCTGTTTCTGAGAGCAGGATCTGCATAGAGGCAGATGAGGCCATCACCTCAGGGCCAAAATATGAGGGGGGGGGGGGGGGGGGGGGGGGGGCATTTTTTGGCCCGAATAATTTTTTTATTTTATTTTTAAATATTAAGTACTGTAATCTATAAAAGGAAATCCTTGTTTTCTCTCGTTGGAAGCCTAATTTACGGAGTTTGCCTTAGGTACAGGATCGGCTCTGCTGTTTCCTATAGTTTCATGTTTATACAATACATGAGATGACTGTATTGAAGACCATAAAAGCATTGAATTTGCAGCATTTCACAACTCCAAACATACCTTATAATCACATTACATAATAAAATAGGGGGTATCATAAAAATTACATCTGTAACGTAGCTTGACAGATGCTGACTTCTAAATTTCAAACGCCAATAAAATCCAAAACCATAAACTAAAATCAATTCAACAATTATTTGAAAGCAGAATATTAATTTACAAAACAACATATAAATAAAGCAGATCAAATATTTAAGCAACACACCTAGAGGTTCCATTGTCAGGGTTGTGCGAGATAACAATGGCGTAATCCCCAGAAGCCCTAGCTAAAACCCCACGGTCACCAACATGGTGCTCGACGTTGCAAACGACGGCACCTTCAGGGATGGCTCTAAGAGGCAAGACATTGCCAACAACTAGATTGGCCTTCTTACCACAGTACAGGAACTGACCAGTGTAAATACCCTCGGCGGCGATGAACAGTTCCTTCTGGTGCTGATACCGGAAGGGATGGCGGAAGGTGACCCGTGCCAGTGGAGCACCTCTTCCAGGATCGTGTATAATCTCAGTCACCACACCCTTGAGGTAGCCATTGCGCTCGCCAAAGTCCAGGGAACGGAATCGGGCCGGACCCTTGCGATGATGTGTGTGGGACTTGAAAACGGATCCTGCTCCCTTACGCTGTGCTCGGATTACACGACCCATTTTTTTCCTCTGTGATTGATGGGAAGAGGACGGCGGGAGGTGAAAAAATGAGACGAGGGAAGAGAGAAATAGGGTTTTGTTGAGGCGAATTAGGGTCGGGTTCCCCTAGGTGTTGTTTGGTAAATAAAATGGGCCAGAATTAAGGGCCCAAGATTGTAAAAAGAAGGCCCAAATCTGACAAATGTTGAGAAAATAATTTTTAAAAAATAATTAAAAAATATATTTCATGTTATCCATGAATAAATAAGGAGAATTAAAGTCTTGACTACTCTTCTACCTATCCGATTCATTTTGTTGACCTTGACTTTTGCACAAATGACTTAGGCTCCGTTCTCTTTACCGTTTTAAACCCTTTTTTGTTTTCGATTTTTCAAAATTATGAAAATGCGTTCTCTTTTCCATTTTCAAAAACGCATTTTTGAAAAAAAAAAAAATGTGTGCCCCTATTTGATACTCATTCTCATTTTTTTTTTCATTCTTTTACTCATTTTCAACCACACATTTTTCAATAAAATAATATTTTCCATCACATCAATAATTTTTCCTTCTTTTTCAACCACATATTCACCATCACATCAATACAAAAAATGCATTTTTTCCAAAAAAAATGAATATCAAACAAGCTCAAAGAAAACCCAAAACGTGAAAATCACATTTTGGACATTTTCGATGAAATGTTAGAAAACGCGGAAAACGCTAAGGATAGTAGAAATGGATCCATTGATTGAATTTTGGTTCTCCCTTTCAAAAAATAAAATAAAATAAAAATTCTCTTTGTTTGGGTCTTTGTTAAAATCGAATGATAACTTACCCTGCATTGAAATCAGTTTCACAATCCAACCAAAAGGCAATTGAAAGTGTTCCAAGAAAAGGATAGTAGAAATGGATCCATTGATTGAATTATGCTGATAAATGGGAAAAAAATTGGTTTGAGACCAAATTCACATTTGACAGATTTTTTTTCTTATTTCCATGCAATCTTTGCCAATTCACATTTTATCTATACTATATATATTTGTGCTTTTTAGACTATGCTCTGTCATTTCGTACATCACAATTTTACACGTTAATGTGAACCAAGAGCAGGACTAGAGGAGCTGGTGGTGGAATCGTAGCCAAGGATGCATTAGGAAATGATGTTCTTGTGGATGTATGGATCAAAAACCATGGACCTAGGGATCGGACCCTTACACAGGCATTGAAGGTAATTTTCATTTAAAGTATTAGTTGAATTCCATTACCTGTATTCGAGTTGAGTAGAACAACAGACTACAAGATGATGCATAGAAGGAATATTTCAGTTGTAGCATTTGGAAGGCAAAATATATAAAGAAAAATTTGTACGGCATAATAATCTTGTGGTCGATACAAGACTATTCATTGAGTTCACAAATGTCTTAGACCCTTTCTCTTTTATTGTCACAATTCACATGCTGAAGTGGATTGCGACGAGAATTATTTGAATTCATTGGATGTTAAAGTTTACATAGGAGGAATTCACTCTTGTGATTGATGAAGATAGGTCTTGTGGATGAAAAACCTGAATTGATGCTGCATTGGCTGATCTGAGATATAACCCACAAATTTCCAGGTATAGTATATACTTGGCATTCCGTCTATTGGGAACAGTTCCATGTACAAAAAAAGAGACTTGCTAGAGAAAAGAGTAATAAAGAGGACACCTACACTTTTATTCCACTCTTTACCATCTAGACAACTTACATTCACAAATTGTGAGTGTGTACAGCTTTTCGTCGTTCTTGTAAACAGAACTTGAGCATGTGAATTATGATTATTTAAGCTAATGACATTACCAAACTTTAGGTCCATTGGTTCGTAACAATGTTGTTCTTGCAAAATCTGAGGAAAATATGTCAACAACATGAACATCTACTAATTTATTTCAAAAACATAAAAGTCATACGTATAAATTTCAGGGGGATCCGACCTACCTTGTGTGGAGAATGGCATAACACTGGCAACATATGGCATCAATGTTGTATGCACTCACCTCGGCTGTGTGGTGCCATGGAATGCTGCTGAGAACAAGTTCATCTGTCCCTGCCACGGTTCGCAATGCAACAACTAAGGAAAGGTTGTTAGAGAACCGACTCCATTGGTAAGTTATCATATTCTGAGATAAACTATAGTAGAATTCTGCTTATTTCTTGCTGTCTTTTTTTGTTGATATTTCACCTTACCAAATTTACTGGAACAGTCTTTGGCCTTGGCTCATGCTGATGTCGATATCAATACTGGGAAGATAGTGTTCGTTCCGTGGGTTGAAACAGATTTCAGAACTGGTGAAGCTCCATGGTGGGCTTAATTAAATTGACCTTACTTCCTCTATGTACATCATATGGTTGTAAGAAAACCTTAATTTAGTACTATACCATTTGCTATCGAGTGATATTTTGGAATGCTTGTTAGTTGTACATTCCTTGTGAAGCATGATATATTACATTTTGTTCAATTTTACATAAAAAATTACAACAAAAAATAAACTAATTTATATAGTACACAATATCAAAGAATTGTAATTTATTTATTCCTCAGTTTATTAAACCTCAAAAATTTTAATTTATATTATTATGATAATTTTTCTACTGAAATTCATTTTAATTATAATAGAACGTAAGTAAGATTTAAATATCTCCATTAATGCAACAGTCGATTGCTTAAAAAATTGTGCTACATAAAAAAATAGACGATATTTAAAAAAAAAAATCATCTTCAATGCAAGCTTATTGAAACTCTGTTAGATAGAGTGGCCAAAAGAAAAAAGCAATGTCTAAAATTAATTGAATAATCGGATTTCTTCAATAAAATATTATCAAAATTTATATGTTAATTTAATATATGAAAAAATATTTCAAGTTTATATTTTATTTAATACTATATTAACATTAAACTAATAAAATTAATTAAATAATCAGATTTCTTGAATAAAATATTATAAAAAAATATTATCAGAAATTGCAAAGTAAATGCGTTTTCAGTTTTATATTTTAAGAAACAGTTTTCTAAAATGACAAAAAGAACGCATTTTTAACAATTTCAAAACAGACACTCAAAACACAAAACACAAAACGAATTCAAAACTCAAACACATAACTGAAATATGAAGAGAACGACACCTTAGCTAACAGATTTCGATTTCACTCACGTTTACGCGTATAACTCGTGCACACTTGAACAAACCATTAGCAACTCGTTACCTTTGAATATTTTTAGTTTTGAAGTATGAGTTATATAGTTGATTTATGAAGGAGATGAAGCTCATTTGTATGTGGGAGATTAGGAGTCAAGTAATGGCAATGCATCCTAGAGAAGATAAATGAAATCATACAGGAGCACATTAAAGTTGTTTTTTGCAATTGTAAGTCCTGAAGTATTTGTTGCCTTCACTAATGTTTCCTTAGAAACCATTCATCAGTTTCAGTAGTATTTTCTGAACAACATTTTCTTGTAGCCGTCTTTAGAAATACCTTACCGAAACAGTTTGTGATTCGTTTGTCGGAGGCTGGACATCTATCATCAACCAAGATTTACAAAAAATGTTCGGCTTTTGAGTCGCTTTTTGTTGAAATTAGTGCATGGTTGCATCTGTAAGTCGTATCTTTCAAGCATTCATGGACATGACCTGGCAGGAAGTTCTAGATATTGTAGCGAGAGTATGGTCTTGTATGATAGTACCTTTAATTGTTGGGGAACGAATATGAGGATGTAAAGTTTATTCTGTTGAATGTTGCAGCTGATATGATAACTACTTGACTAGAAAAAAGAGTTGTAAAAGAGAATCATTTCGTGCCTGTTAAGCTCTTGCTTCAGATCGAGGAAGCTGAAGGGATATCCTTTACTAGATCCTCGAGTCATTGTTGGACCTATTGAAGCTGTAAAATGAATTTGTAATACATTAGGGGGATAAAAATATTGGGCCCTCCAAGTCCAACTAACCTAAATGGGCCTCGTATAGAGGCCCAACAAGCAAAGATAGAAGATATTTCTCACACGTGTGGGTGGGATTTGGGGTCCACAAGTGCTGATATCCAATGTCTTGTCACATGGTCAGACACGTGTGAGGTGACACTTACCAAAATGTCTTCATAGCCATCCAAAAACTACGGGCCTTAACTCATAAAAAAAATAAAAGCAGGACAATTCCACGTGGGCTCTTTGGCCCATTTCCGGAAACTTTGGTTGATTTGTTCCTCTGCGTAGCTAAATTTCTCTCTCAATTAAAACGTTTGTAAAATTTCATACAATTAGGATACATACATGCATCTCTAGTTCGGGCCCAGCATTTCAAAATTTATCACGGGCAGAGCAACAAAATACTCGAGTACAAAATATATGAAGAGAACACGCCAATTATTTGACCAATGTTCCACGACAAAGGTGTAGTCATTGTTTGAATATCCACAATTGGATTAGGTTAGAATAGGAGAAGCAAAAAAGATGAGAATATCCACAATTGGATTAGGCTAGAATAGGAGAAGCAAAAATGATGACAGTTTAACATACGAAAGAAAGACGGAGCCAGATACATTCTTAAAAGAATGTGATATAGCACGGGTATAGTATGATACTAACAAATGAAATTTCAAATATAACAAAAATGATATTCGTTTGGACAAATAACACAGAAAGTTCATAACTCTCTAAATCCTCAAGCTTGCCAAGTACACATCACAAAGATACATCGCCAACTAAGAGCTCACCATTTTATTACATCAACATTGTTTACAGTGCAATCCGAAATATTATAGGGTGAAGATGAGAAATTAGAAATGAGATTTTGTTCGAACCGACTTACGTTCGTGCATTATAGTACCTTCCAAAAGCACTATCAGACGAGCAAAAATGAGCTACGTGGCGACATTCTAACGAAGGCACACTACAAAATCGAAGTCGCGTAATCCAACAATAGCAACTTCTTGATTATTGCACAGTTGGGACTCAATGTTAGTTGGTCCTCAATCTTTGTTGTTGCATAACATTGAATCCCAACATTTGATTTGTTCTTTTGTCTTGAGTTTCTTAATTTTTCTAACTTATAAGTACTACTTAATCAGATTAAAGATAATAATTGAAATTTGATACAAAAAAATCATAATCAACTTTACTGTAACACTTATCCAAACAGTTACTCGAACGTAATCATGGCAACCATTTTACAAGAATTTCACACACTTTCCACCAATTATTCATCTTTATGGATCATCATAAACTTTAGAGCAAGTAGCTTATTGCTGTCATCCTCATTATTGGGTGGATTGTCTGGAAAAGCAAAAACTAACTCTCTCTCTATCAAATATAAAGTTTTTCCATTTGAATCTTTCAGTCACCTTCAAACTCCATTATTTTTTCTGTCATTTTTGCCATCCGTGGAGACTGGAGTGTGGAGAGGGCCAACGAGGGGGTAATTGGGTGAACGACACGTGTACCATACAGAATACATGGTCCCGTTCGAAATATCCAACCCGGTCCGAATATTTTATCGGATTTTCCGCCCGTGGACCCCATGCACAGAGGGTTTTCCAATACTCCGTGGAAAGTGGACGACCATCTTATGCAAGTCATCCTCGCGAGTAATTGATTTATCAATTCATTGTAATAAGACGAGGAAATTTTTTTGATCGCGACGATCATATTCTAATAGGAATCCGGTACTGTAAATTTATTTCGAGTTCATGATAAGATGCTTCAATGCAGTGCCGTGTTTGTTTGTCTTTCACTTTTTTGCGCTTCTTTGAAAATTAATTTGTTTGTTTGAAGATTAAGTTAGGATGACAATTGGTCGAGTCGAGCATGCTGGACTCTTAATTAGAAGATGATAGGAGTGAAAGGAAGGAAGTATGGTCATAAAATGACCAAAAGATGCAAATAGACGACGATAAGTGCGGAGTATGTAAGGAAACTAGTGCATAAAGTATGGTGTTACGGGTCCAAAAGGACCCGACGCATGTCAAGCAGGAGAAGAAACCCCACGCATAGGCGAACTGATTTGATGTGGGGGACCGAATTGAAGTGTCTCAAGAAGCAGAATTGAACTCATCCGCACCCCTTAGCGGATGCAAATGCTCGTACTCCGCAACGACGCCTCGCCGAACTGCCTCGCCTTCCTCTAGTCGAAGTCCTTTTGTACAAGTCTCCATCATTAAGTATTTGATTGATTGATAGGACATGTGGCAGGGTTCAAACGGTCAAATCAGCCGCATAAGTTAGAACAATAAAGATCCGCCAACCTATTGATGGACAGATTGACGTCTAGGATGGAACATGGTGAAAGGATCCGAGGCCACGTGTCTCCTCATCCAACGGCTCTCCTCTTCCCACTCTTAGTATAAATACCACCTCCTTATTCCAGAAGAAGGATTCGCTTTTCTACCAATATAAAGAGCATAAGTTATTCTCTCCTTTTATATACACTTTATTCATTCCACAATACTTCTTCACGTCTCCGGTGATCACCTACCCACCGGTGACCTAAGCATCTATACTGAAAACTGACTTGACCATCGGAGTGCTCGCGGCCGCCACCATCCCCTTCGGGAAAAAAAGTCACGAGTGACTAACGACTTGCTATTGAGCGCAGGAAGGAGTGACTAGAAGACTTATCTGTTGACGGCTCGAAGATCCATCTTTTGTGGTCAACATATGGTATAAAGATCTTCACGAGGCAAATAATATACCATTGAAAGGATAATTGAATATGGAGTTCGACGCAAAAACAATCAAATGTTATGCGTGTTTGAAGTTCAAGATCAAAACTGACAAAATCGGAGGATTGAGGACCAAACTGAACAAAAGATAACTTTCTTAGAAAGTAGATTCTCAAGGCAAATAAGTAACTTTAAAGTAAGCTCGACTTACTAAGCACGGCCAAACATGTCGTTTTAGTACCTATTCCATGAGAGTTTAGTGGGCAGCATTTCTGGCTTAAAATAAGAAAAGCAACTCCCAAAAATCAAAATGCGTCTAGATTTTGCAACATACTCAGCTAGCACAGTGGAAGATTGACAATGAAACAAAGAGCCTTTCTTGAAATAGCAACTGTTCTTGTACATTGCTACTCATTACAGATTCAAATTCTACCATAATAAATAAACAGTTTATTGTTTTGGGTACCAAGGGGCACAAAGGTCCTTAATCAATATTCATCCATTGCTTATGGCCAGGAGTCCATTTGGGGCTCTTTGGACTGAAATAGCTAGATACCACCCTTGAGTTCAAAAGTTCAACAATAGGTGCAAATTTCACACACCGGGGCGTTTTGTACTGGTTAATCGAGGCCCCCAAGCTAATCGCATAGTCCATAAGCTTATCGAAGGTCCCGGCTTCAACAATCTTGATTTCCAGAGGTCCAATTGATTTGTCCGAGACACGGCCTTGGCGGTAGACACTGTTGAGGGACTCTTCAATGGTGAGGCAACAGTCTTCGAAAACTGAAGGAGGAACCGGGGTCGAGCCGTTCACACTTAGCTCCCAGTAGAGCACATAATGTCCTGGAATTGTTGTTGTGTCAGCATAACTCGTGTACTCGGTGAGACATGCATCAAATGGCATTAGATGGCTCACTGCATTTTCCACAGCATTTTGTAGCTCAACTTCATCAGTCTTATCAGCATCAATGCTCAGAACCACATTTTTCCTGCAAATAAAATTGAATTGAGGCGCACTGTTCTTGAATCTCGCAACTCGAAGAACATCTCCAACTCTGTAACGATAAAGCCCTTCAATAAAAACATAAAGAAAAGGTAGCAAATAATCAAACATATTATATAATTTATACTTCATATTAAACTGGAAAAAAACAGAGGAAGATTAAGTTTTTACCAGCATAAGTAGTGACAACAAGTTCATAGTCCTGTCCAAGCTTAACATCAACCAAGTCAACCAATTCTTGTTGTTCCTTTTCATTAAGGGATTTGGGGATTGGAACAGAATTGGTCTTACCATTATTTTTGTGCACCGGCAAGAACTCGAAATAGGCCATGGTTGGAATGAGAGTATAAGAAACTTCACTAGGTTTGCAAAGTGGGTTAAGATTGACACCAAAATAGCATTCAGAGGAGGCATACATGGTACACACAAGAGGGAGGCCATTACTGTAATAATCAAGAATTGGGATGTATTGTGACATTGTCCCTGTCACAATAACATCTACATACTTAGTATTTGGCCACAACCTTATAATAATTCCCTGCCAAGATTGTCCACTACATTCTTGTTCAATGAAATCCGCAAGTTTGAGGTCGGGTTTGAGGATTTTCATCACTGCCTCTCTGACTGATGGATCGGTGATTAGGGAATTGAGGGTCCCTGTTCTGATATCATTGCAAAGAAGAGACCAGTGTTTTTCCAAGAACCGAATTGCCCTAATGAAACCGGAGGCAAAAACAGCCCCGACTCGAAGGACTTCATTGTTTTGGCAAAGGCCACAGAGCATTTGAGAATACATACTTTGGTAAGAATCAGAGCATAAAATGGTTTCATTTGGGCTGGTGTAGTTTGTGTAGGGATCATAAGGTCTCTCCTTGAAATGGGAACTTTTGTAATAACTGGTTAAAACAGGACGTGCCACTAGCCCACCTGGGGTCTTGGACTCAGATTTTATGAACAAGAAATACATTCCTTTGCCTTGGTCTAAACCAGGAACAAACTGGCTCATCACAGGCATCAAAAGGCTGTAAATAAATGATCTCCTCTCCAGTTCTTCATCAATGGTTGGCATCAATTTCCTCTCCCCACCAGATGTCCCAGAACTGCATTCAAATATCAAACAAATCAACAAACAAACACTTCTTGAAGAAAAACTTAAAAAAACCCAGCCTCAAGAATTTTAAAACGCACCTTGTTAAAAACTCTGAAATGGGCTGGGAACAGAGAATGTGGGATTTATCACCATTGGCTATGCGGTTGATATCAGGCTGAATGTCCTCATAGGTGCTGACAGGCATGATTTTCTTGAAAGTCTCTCTATCAGTATTCCCATTGAGTCCATGCCTTTTCAAGTACTCAACATGGGCATTTCTTGAGAGTATTTCAGCAAGAACTCTCTTTTGAACATCATCAGGCTTTTTAGTCAAATCTTCAATGAACTCAAGAGTCTTCTTGTTGTTCTCTGCTACACTGTAGTCTGTAGCCTTTCGTTGCCCCTTTGGTGCCTCAGGCATGTTTAAGAATATATTTACAGCAAAAGACTGACAGAGATGGAGAGAAGTGGCTATGGCGGATGGGGGAGAGAAAGAGAAAAGAGAAGTTTATATAGAAAAGAAGGTTGAGGATGGGGTCTACCTTGTAGCGTTTAGAAGTGTACAAAGGAAGGTGGAGAAATCCAATTTTATTTGAGGCTATCGTGTCAAGATTTCGAATTCTGAAATATGAATTTAATTTTTGAGTAAGTGCAAGTGTACAAGCAGTCTTCCACTATGTACTATTGGAGGCATAACTTACGATTTACCTCCTTCATTAAGGTCCAGGGCAGGATAGATGGATGCGCAAATAATAAAACGTAATCCAAAAAAAAAAATTGCAAATGGACGGCTTTGAATATGATTGTGAATATTTAATTAATTTTGTGGGATTTTTGTTTTCCAATGATTCACATAGACACACAAATTTCATGCTTCATATAATTTGTCTGGGACAATTCCAGCACAATACTGACAATGTATTTGATGCGGACATTTATTCTATTTATTTTAGTTGGACCTTATTTATACTTTGGACTATTATTTATATAATTGAGCTTTTATAATAAGGTTTGGCTCAAGCCCGTTCTCGTTAGGGTTTTATTTTACTATTTAAACTTGTTTTGTCGTGAAATTAAACAGTTGATGATTGAATAAATTATTGGTGGCTTAATGGGAGCTTTCTTTCCTCCCTTCTCTCTCTTTTCTCTTCTGTGATTCTTCTTCTTCTATCGTCCTTTCTCTAATCTTCTATTCTTTTATAGATCTATTTCGTTATTAGTTAATTATAGAATGAATCCTACGGAGCATGCTGAACTTCAGAGGCAGGTCAGTGAATTCCTTCACAAGGGTTTCATCCGTGAGAGTTTAAGTTCTTGTGCAGTTCCCGCCCTATTGACTCCTAAGAAAGACGGTTCGTGGAGGATGTGTGTAGATAGCCGTGCCATCAATAGGATCACGGTGAAGTATCGCTTTTCCATTCCTCGGCTTGATGACTTGTTAGATATGATGGTTGGTGCTACGATATTTTCTAAGATTGATTTGAAGAGTGGATATCACCAGATTAGGATCCGCCAGGGTGATGAGTAGAAGACAGCGTTCAAAACGAAAGATGGTCTTTATGAATGGCTGGTCATGCCTTTTGGGCTAACTAACGCCCCGAGTACTTTTATGCGGGCAATGACACAAACTCTTCGACCTTTCATGGGTAAGTTTCTCGTTGTCTACTTTGATGACATTCTCATCTATAGTAAGACTAAAGAACAACATCGAGACCATCTCACACAAGTTTGTTCTACCCTTCGTGCAACAAAATTGTTTACTAACGTCAAGAAATGCTCTTTCTTCACCGATAGAGTCATTTTCCTAGGATTCATTGTATCCTCAACAGGGGTATCTGCTGATCCCGATAAGATTCAGACGATTGTTGATTGGTCTGAACCTAAGACTATACACGATATCAGGAGCTTTCATGGCCTCGCTACCTTTTACCGTCGCTTTATCAAAGGGTTTAGCACTATCATGGCTCCTATAACGGAATGTATGAAGCGAGGAGAGTTTCATTGGACACAAGAGGTGACTAAAGCTTTTAAATTAGTTAAGAAGCGAATGACAGAAGCGCATGTCATGCGTCTTCCCGATTTTTCCAAAGTCTTTGAGGTAGAGTGTGATGCCTCGGGAGTGTTGACTCAAGATCGTCACCCTGTTGCCTATTTCAACGAGAAGTTAAATGATGCGAAACAACGCTACTCAACTTGTGATAAGGAACTGTATGCAGTTGTCCAGACATTGCGCTATTGGCGCCATTATTTGCTACCCCACGAGTTTGTTCTTTATTTGGAACCACGAGGCCCTTCGTTACCTCAACTCCCAGAAAAGGTTGAGCTCTAGGCATGGTCGCTGGGTTGAGTTCTTGCAGGCCTATTCTTTTGTTTTAAAACACAAGAAGGGCACGTAGAACAAAGCAGCTGATGCTTTAAGTCGTCGTGTCTCCCTTTTGTCGATCATGAGCGTCAATATTATAGGTTTTGAGAGGCTTAAGGAGGATTACGAAGCATGTCCTGATTTTAAGGATATCTTCCTTGATTTACAAGGTGGACGATTAGATACAACGGATGGCTTCCGACTTGAGGACGGTTAGCTTTTTCGAGTCAATAGGTTGTGCATTCCTCGATCTTCGGTGCGGGACTTCATAGTGTGGGAAATTCACGCGGGAAGGCTAGCCAGTCACTTTGGGCGTGATAAGACCATTGAAGAGGTTGAACGCTAATTCTATTGGCCTAGCTTGAAGAAAGATGCGGCTAAAATTGTTAGTACATGTAACACTTGTCAGTTGGCCTCACAAAAGAGGCAAAACACAGGCCTTTACACACCTCTTCCCGTCCCTAATTGTCCTTGGCAAGATGTTAGTATGGATTTTGTGTTAGGACTTCCACGCACCCCGAAGAAACATGATTCTATTTTCGTGGTAGTTGATCGTTTCTAAAAAATGGCTTATTTTATCCCTTGTAGCAAGACCTCAGATGCGTCCAAGGTTGCCACGTTGTACTTTAATGAAATTGTCAAATTGTATGGACTTCCTAAAACCATTGTGTCCGATAGGGATGTTCGTTTCACTAGCCATTTTTGGAGAACCTTGTGGCATAAGGTTGGTACTAAACTAAAATTTTCTACGACTTACCACCCTCAGACGGATGGTCAAATGGAAGTGGTTAACCGAAGTCTTGGGAATTTGCTGCGATGTCTGGTCAAGGAAAATCTTAGAAATTGGGATTTGATTATTCCTACAGCTCAAATAGCATATAACAGTTCCGTGAATCGATCATTAGGTATGAGTCCATTTGAAGTTGTCCATGGGTATAAGCCTAGGAAGCCTTTAGATCTCATTCCAATGTCCCCACACGCTAGAGTCTCTGCGTCAGCCGAGTCCTTTGCACAACATCTTCATGATTTGCATATTGAGATCAATAAACAACTTGAAGCCAGTAATGCATCATATAAACTTCGAGCTGATTTGCATAAACGACATATTGAGTTTAAAATTGGGGATTACGTTATGGTCCGAATTAGGCCAGAGCGGCGTCTATCTGAACCCGCCTCCAAATTGCAAGCCCGTAGTGCTGGTCCTTTTAAAATTTTAAAGCAAATTGGTCCAAATGCATATGTTGTTGACCTTCCACCACACCTTGGATACCACTCTACTTTCAATGTTGAGGATTTAGTTACTTATAAAGGTCATTTTAATCCCTCTGATGATCCTCTTCTAACTCCATCTGTGGACCTTGACTCTGCTTCTGTCGCCACTCATACCCCAATACCTTCCCTTACAGCACACAAAGATAAAATTGATGCCATTTTGGATGAACAGACTGTATTGACTAATGATGGAGATGTTCAGCGCTTCCTTGTGCGTTGGACTGATCGACCTGATTCTGATTGCACATGGATATCCAGAGAGACACTACAACAACTTGACCCAGATTTGTTGGAGCTTTATCGGAGTCAGCAGGATCTCTCATGGCCCAGATCACCTCCCATCCACTCAGGGGGAGTTGGTGAGGACACCAGCTTCAGGCCTCCATTGACACATTTCTATAGACGCCGAAAGAAGCTTGCCCAACCACTCAACTTATGGTTGGGAGAATGACTACAGCTTCTCCTGATCTATCCACTCGACAGGGTCGAGTTTTCCTCCCACCCCGGGAAAGTTGATGCGGACATCTATTCTATTTATTTTAGTTGGACCTTATTTATACTTTGGACTATTATTTATGTAATTGGGCTTTTATAATAAGGTTTGGCCCAAGCCCGTTCTCGTTAGGGTTTTATTTTACTATTTAAACTTGTTTTGTCGTGAAATTAAACAGTTGATGATTGAATAAATTATTGGTGGCTTAATGCGAGCTTCCTTTCCTCCCTTCTCTCTCTTTTCTCTTCTGTGATTCTTCTTCTTCTATCGTCCTTTCTCTAATCTTCTATTCTTTTATAGATCTATTTCGTTATTAGTTAATTGTTTCAATTCATCCTGCATCAGTACTGCTGCTTAAACACCACATTAAAAACCCCAATTTCTTTTAGTTATTTGCTCCCTCTTTTATGCTGACAATAACTATGCGCATATATTTATAGGACGTTTTAGGCATTGTAAGCGTTGAGTTCGACAGACGATCTCTAGCAATCTAGATCAACACACATTATGGCCTGTTTGATTTTCATTTTGGGAGAAATAATGCATTTTGAATAGTTGATTGATAGAGAATGTGCGGTTAAAAATTAAGGAAAAATTTTGAATTTACGTGTAATATTATTTTATTAAAAAATATGTAATTGAAAAAAAAAATTTGGGAAAAACGAGAAGAGAGAAAAATTAATTCATATATGCCTACTTATATGAATTAAGATACTTTGCCACAACGGTTGACACCTCCGATGCTACCGTCTTCACATAGGATGCATGGATCTCATGCGAATAAAATAATCTCGAGCCCCCATGTGTGTGTGTTGTGTCATCCTTGCTATCATCCATACGGGTTGTGTGGCACTGTTGTACTTATATTGTGGGTGTTCCTTTATATAGTGGCAATCGTGTTCATGACTCATTGGTTTCATTTTTCGAAGACGAAAGTAAGATATTTTTTTTTTTCATTGTAACATTTGATTTGCACCCTATTCTAATGTTGCAACATTTGATTTGATTTGATTTGTCTCCCTACACCCTCACCTTTCTAATGTTGCAACATTTGATTTGCACATTGGATATCAATTTTGGGGTCGAAGAAAAAAGATACATCGTTGACTTAACATGATAAAGCATTCTTTGAAGCAATGGGGAATATCTATTTTTCTTCTTCTTTTTTAGGTCAAATTCTTCGTAATAACATCTACTGAATTCTCCGGTTGAAATATTGAAAATTCCATCTATTCTCGATGATGAGTTTCGTGAATGCTCCCCAAAATTGAAATTCATTTCAAGAGGTTCAAAAACATTTGACGATTCAGTATGACTATTATCAATTTGTGCAACGTGCAGAGAAAGGATGGGAGAAAAACTTCCTCACTTCAATAGAGAATCCTTCAAAATGATAGATGTGTGTTTAATAATAATATTAGAGTCAAATGATAGATGTGTGTTTAATAATAATATTAGTTTTTTTTTTTTTTTTTTGGTGTGTGTTTCTCAAGATTTATTTATTTATTTTGGGATTTGCTGCTCTTTTCATGTCAATCATATTCAAATTTTGATTGGATAATAATTCTAAAGAGTTGCTGAAATCAATGTGGTCCATTATTAGTTACTTTGCATAATTGTCTGAATGTGTTTCTATGCAAGAGAATTAAAATAAAATCAAAAAATAAACCATTCAAAATGGTTTGATTTAGATTTGAATTTTTTTCAAATCGTTCAAAATGATTTGATTTAGGTTTGAATTTTTCTCAAACCGATCTAAACGATTTAGTTTAAAAATCTGTCAAAATTCGATAAAATCGAACCATTTACACCCGTAGGTTCAAGTATCGCTTTAAAATTTTATACATAGATAAAAAAAAAAAAAAAAGAACTAAGAGTCTGTTTGATAGACAAAGGTGAAAAAACCAACATTTTCCATGTAAGTAGGAAAATAAAAATCCACCTAAACCTAGTGATGACAATCGAGTCGAGTAGCTCGTGGGCTCGACTCGTCTAAAATGAGTCACGAGTTGCTCGAACTCTTAAAAAACGAGACCGAGTTTAGAAAATATCAAACGAATCAAGCTGAGCTCGACTCGTCTAGCAGCTCGTGGGCTTCTATTTGATAAGCCACGAGCCGACTCGACTCGTAGCTCGTCAATTTTTAAAAAAATGAATAAAAAAAATTAGAAAACATGTATTATATAATATAAAAAAATAAAAAATAAAAAAGACGAGCTCACGAGCCGCTCATTGGACAATGAGCCGAGTCGAGTCGAGTCGACTCGACTCGACCCATTGCCAACACTATAAGAAAATATTTTCTATGAAATTTGTTGAAAACAAACTTAAAGTGATTGTACCTTGAAATTCGATTTCAATTTTTACGTTGCAATCTAATGGTAAAAGTGAAAAACATTTTTTTCAGATATGATATTTTTCATGAAAAATATGACAATTAAACAAGTCCTAACTTTTAATGTATAGCCGACTCGTTAAGGCAGGATCGTGCCGGAAACGCGACATTCAGGTCATGCCCATGTTTTGAAACTAGCTAGATTAGACTTGTATTTGATTGGCTATTTAACACTTCAAATTAGTGCAATTTGTGTGGTCCCTTTTCACTTTTTTTATCATACAAAAAAGGGAAAGGGGGTGGGGGTGGGGGTGGGCGTGGGGGGTGGATTTAACATCTAATTATTTATTTTTTAATTTGCATTATAAGTTTCGTAGCACATGGTGGTACGTATTTATGCCTTTTGGTCCGGAGAAATTGAGAATGTATTTTTCATGTTTTATAGATTTTTTTACTGTCCTAAAATGATAACATCGAATAGTTATTTATTTATTTTTTCTTTTTACGCAAAAGCTTGAATTGAGTTTCTAAGAATGAAAAATCGTGGCAGCCAATAGACTCGTGGCATCTCTGTACTGAATCGCCAAATGAGCCACGTTAAGAAACGCTCTTGTACTGAATCGTCAAATGAGCCACATCAAGAAACGCCAAGCTTATAGACTTTGTTATTTTCTAAATATAGAGTTTTACCCCAAAAAAAGTCCCCCCTGATAACATAGTGAGCTATCCTTAGAAGTTTAAAAAAGTTTGATGTACGTTTGATAGAGTTTTTGAAAAGTCAAAAATTAATTTTAAAGTTAAAAAGCTGCTTTTGAGCTTATTCGAATAATTGTCTAAAAATATTTTATCTTATTGAAATGATTGATGAATCCATGCCGCGTAACCTGACAAAGGGGAAAGAGACGATGGCAACACACCCGCGGTCCGGTTCCAAAGAGAATTGAACCAAATCGAATATCAATGTGAATTTTAGAAATGAAACTATTGGTTCCATAGTTAGCTATGGAACTAAATTGAACCGAACCAATTGGTTCATATTTGGCCTGGACCGATTTTTTACATTGAAAATGTCAAAAAAAAAAAAAAAATGTTCACTAATAAAAAATCTAAAGATACTACCAAAGTGATACTTTTAATAAAACTAGTTGTTGCCCGTACGATGTACGGGTTAGATTATTTTGTAGGAAATGTTAGCATGTTAAATGCGTGAAATTATGTTTTATTTTGAGGTGTGAGATAAAATAGAAAAATTGTTTTCAACATAAAAATACATTTTTGTATTCATTTCTGTTAAAGCAGTATGAAAATAATGTGTTATTTATAGAATGAGTGAAAAGATAATAACTTGTCAATGTGAATAGCTACATATTTGTAATTTATGTATACAATAAGAAAAACAACTACATATTACAACTGTATAATCAATAAACAAATATGATGTAGAATCGAATATACAAAATATAAAAAAAAAATGAAGATTTCAATGAATATGAAGTCAACGGTTTTGAAATATTATAACGGGGTAGAGGTTCACTTTATTATAACTATATTCAAATTAAAATGATTAAACATGATAAAGGGGAAATTTTTTTGAATGTTTATGGCTCATTACGGAATATCAAACGAAGTCGAAATATTACATTCTTAATATCATTTTCAAGTACTCATAGCCTATTATTTCACGACATTGATGGTGTGCGAAACGGTCAATCGTAGCAAATGTTACGGCGCTTCAAAATAGGTCATTTCAAACTAATATTTCAAAATAATATTTCTAGAATTTTGATAACAATCTAACTTTAAAAATTCAAACGAAATCGAAATATTATATTCTAAATATCAAATGAAGTCTAAATGATATAGAAGATTTATCGATTCGACCGGCGTACAATCATTTAGGAATTTTTAAACTTAGCTTGTTATCAAAATTCTCGAAATATTACTTCTACTTTGACGCGCCGTAATATTTGCTACGATTGACCGTTTCGCACACCATCAACGTTGTGAAATAATAGACCGTGAGTACTTCAAAATAATATTAAGAATGTAATATTTCGACTTCGTTTGATGTTCCGTAATGAGCCTCACAATGAAGACAAAAATATAAGTAATATATTCAAAAAACGAGTTATACGTCTTTTTTAACACACGCGTTTGACGTCCGTTTAACTATTTTCGATATTCATTTACATCATTCGATATATCTGCGATATAATTCTCGAAATGAGTTTCGAGAGGATATAAAAGATTTATAGATTCGGCTAGCGTAGAATAGTCGAAGAATTTGTAAAGTTAGTTTGTTATCGAAATTTTTGAAATATTAGTTTGGAACAGCGTACTTTGACGTAACATAACTTTCGCTACGATTGGCCGTTTCACACACCATTAACGTCGTGAAATATTAGGCCGTGAGTTCTTCAAAATGATATTAAGAATGTAATATTTCGACTTCGTTTGATATTCCGAATTAAGACGCAAATAAAGACGAAAATATAAGTTTTTGAAAAAAAAAATAAAAATGAAAAAGGTATTGGTGCGAGACATGCACTTGCGCATGTCTCGCACAAGTGCATGTCTCACACTATGCGAGGCAGTATTTTTTTTTTTAATTTTTTTTTTTTTTTTTATAACACTCACATTTTTTTTATTTTTTTTTTACAAAAATATCTAGTTATTTTTTTTTAATGTATAGAGAAAAAAAATTAAATAACAACTTTTTTTTTTTTATAAAGTAATATATAGCAAAAAATAAAATAAAAAAAGCAAAAAACCACAAAAAACCAACCCTAAAAACGACGCCGTTATTAACCAAGAGTTTCTACATTAAATTTTTCTTCACTCTTTTAATATATAGGGGATATAGAAGAACCGAACATACTATTCAAAGATTTAAAGAAAACTAAATATACAAATTTAAAAATAATATCCAAATAATATAAATTACTATCATCAAGCAATTATCAACTTATACAATAAGGTAAATGGGCTACCAAAGAACCAAGGCAAACTTAATAACAATTGGGCCCAACCTCATATATACATCAACAACAAATCCAACCCCAACTTGGGCCATCCAAAAGTATAAGTCGTTTTCGAGTCGAGTCGAGCCAAGTCTATGGTGTCGATAAAATTTTCGACATCTATTTTTTATTATTGCCCGAATTTATTGGGTATCAAAAACTCAACACATAGTACTCCAATAATTAAACAAACTTCCATCAAAATTTAAAACGTATATATTTTCTTTTTCATTTTCCAAAAAACTCATCTATAAAATGTAAAAAATCATCAACTTTGTAACACGATAAGATAAAAACATGCATGATTAATTACATTACTTGTCTTAATTTCCCAAAGACTCTTTCTCTTTCCTTTTTTTTTTTTTTTCCGGTCTCAATTTTTTTTTTACCACAATCGAAGTTCCATGAAACACGTTTCATTGAAAGATGGATAGACCATTATCATATGTAGGATTATGTGCTGAAATAATGGGATTTGGAGGTCGAAAACTTGGGCTTTTCACATAAAAAATATGCTTCGTGTCTATCTTATTACTCTTGTGTGAGTATCAACGGTTCACACAGTTATTGTATGGTATGATTAGATTCTACGTGAGTTAATGGGTTCACATAGTCGAAAACTATGAATTTTTGTGTTTGTCTATTACTATTCATTTACTGTATGGTATGATTAAACTCCACATAAGTAAATGAGATTTCCATGGTTGAAAACTTGGGCTTTTTATATGTGGGGATTGTTGGAAATTGGTTTAAAACTCGGGGAAAATTGGTTAAGAATCAAAAATCAAATATTTGAAAGTGTGACTTCATGTTAATTTCGGTCAAATATTCAGACTTGATTTGTTTATGCATAACATCATTCTTGTACCCAAAACTCTTCCAAATCATTGTATAAAAATTCTTCCTTTGTAGAGAGGGAAATTCACCAAAGTTCGCTGGTTCCTTGTGGTTTTGTAGTGTTCCTACTGCAAGAATTAAAGTCCGTTATATCTTGAGAGACAAGTGCCATTAAACCGTGAGCACCGTAGTGCGGGCAATATTATCTTAAGGAAAGAGTGATATCACTTGTCTCGGATTTGCTTTTCTTCATCTTCTTCTTGATTTTTCCAAATCTAGTTTTTAGTTTTATGTTGTATGTTTGTTAAATTTTTTTTCCGATATTATTGTGTTTTAACTACGCTCCTGTGGGTTAAAACTCTGTTCGTTTAATCCGATTTCTTTCTTGTTTGTTCAATATATTTTAATGCATTATTTGTCACTTTCACTTCCCATATTTGTGGTTTAATCACGCTCATGTGGATTAAATTCGTGTCTTTCGTTTATTGTTTACAAACAATCATTTTTCGCGTGTTTTTTTCTGACAATTCGGACGCAACACAGAGACACACACACACACACACATATGATTAAACTCCACATAAATCAATGGGGCTTGCATAGTCGAAAACTTGGCTTTTCATACATATGCTCGTGCATAAACGAACCCAGAATGTTAGAGTTGGGGGGTCCTAAAATGAAAGATATTGAAATGAAGGAGGGGGGAGCTCGGGGGAGCTCAGGGTAGCACAAACATTCATAAAACATTTCAATAAGATGCTCGCTCAATCATTTATATAGTAAACCCACAAATCTGATATTTTTCAACAAATTGCCTTTTTTAATAAACATCTGCTGCAAAACCATATTAAAGAAACTCAACACTTCTCTAAAGGATATTTACCAAACTTTTTTTCACTTTGCCATACTGAAGGTTGGTAAAGCTCTACATATTTTCTCATAATTAGTTATTTGTCTCTAGGGGCCTTGTTCTAACTGTTGATTAACTGTGTATGTACTATTTAAGACTTCCTTTCTGTAGCTGCAAACCTTTGTTTTGGACTTCTGAGCGGATTGGGCCGATTGGATGGGGCTCACAAGTTTTTTTTTTTTGTTGATGACTCCACAAAATTTTTTTTTTATTGAATTTATTTATTGTATAGTCATATCTTTTTTCCCTAATAGATTTATCTTATGCATTCTTTGGTGAGTTAAATGAATTGAGGGATTTTTCACAAAAAAAAAAAAAAAAAAAAATCTGGAAAAAATGGAGGGTCCCAGAACCCTGCGGGACCCCCCCGGGTCCGCCAACTCTTGTATCTATTTATTGTCACTTTTATTTCGTTTTCATGTATAGGGATTTTATCCTTATGAGGAATGGGTGTTTCATCTTCATGTTTTGTGCCATCTTTTTCTTGCTGATTATGGGGATTCTGCACTGCACTTTAAGCTCTTACTGTTCATGTTGTTAACTGCTCCATATGTTAGGGACACTGTTTAGTCATATCAGTCTTTTCTGCGAATAATTACTGTCAATTCTATGGAAGTTCAATACCAGCTCTGAAAATGAGAGAGGATAATTTGGGATTGAACTCCCTCACCTTTAAAAATGAGGTTCAGGATACTTTATCTATTTAAATATGTGAACTTCGTTTCTCACACGAAGAAAATTGTTAGTATAAATGTTAAATTATGCACGATTTTTATTTAACTTAATGAAGAGAAACGTTAACTAGTTTGATACTTTTACTCTCCAATTTGAAATCACAAGAAAGTCCCTTGGGATTTTATTATTTACATTCCAAATTCATAAATTAAATAGGTTGGAGAAAATAACCACTTTCGAAGGTTGGGGAGGTCAATTCTAATTTCCTAATTTTTTTTTTAAACCAACTCTATTGAAAATAAAGATAAAAATTCTTGTAGTTTTGAAGGCTCTAACTAGATTTTCCATCCCATTGAGAAAAAAGTACTTTAGGTATGATGGTATTTAGTAGAGTTATTAGAGTACTCGATGATGTCAATTTTAAGAAAATTCTATTTAAATCTTGAATGGATCTCATAATTTTAACGAGTCAAAGGAGCTAGTTCTTTAAATGCATAACAATGATTCCACGATCAAAAGACATTGTTTTAAGAATAAGATTGATTTTTAAACGTTCGACCAACAACCTTGTTGCTTCAACTTGCTCGGTTGCTTTTTACAAGATAATTACCACTTGAAAATCCTATAAGGTTTATGCTTAAATTGTAATCAATGAAAAAAAAAAGATTAACTTTTGAACAACTTCTAACATGAATGGCCTGCACTACTCATAAATCTTTATAAGCAAAAACTTCCTAAATAGGAAAGAATTAATACAAATATAGAAATAATGATTTGTGGGCTTTCCCAAAATTCATTACTATATAGAAATTTTATATTGATAGAGGCATTTGTAAAGCACAAAATGAGTACCAACCAAATGGCAATCTTGGTTGGTGCCACAAAATGCACTTGATACTAGTAATAAAATGAGTTTGTCCCTCACTTTAATTACAAGAATTGGAAGATTTTCTCAAGTGATAACATTAAGTATTAAGACCCTAAAATTTTCATTATGGTCTAGCAATGTGGGAGAGGAAAAACCCATAATTAATATAGGGTTGAAAACATGAAAAGATGGATCAATAGTGAGAATATATAATTATACTTTCTTATCTCCACTTTTTAAGACATGTTCGATGTAAATTTTTTGACGACGGATTTTATGAAAAATAATTTTTTTGAAAAGTATTCTGTTAAAAAGTAGAAAAATATTATGAATTTATGTGTAAAATTAATTTATTAAGGAAAATATATTGTTGAAAATAAATTTTAGAAAAAAATGATAATAAAGAATTTGTATCAGACAACCGACGACTACACTAAAGAACAAGTAAGCTTGACAAAGGAAAGAAGTCAAGTATCGACCCGTTAAGTAGAATTGTGAAGAAAGACTATTGACAGCAGATGGATACATTTATAAAGGGCTTAATTTGTTTGGTTTTAAGATGATCATGTTTAGATTCCCTTACTTGGTATCATGTTGTTTCCTGTCATAAATCAAACCCAGATGGTCGAATTGAGTTAGACCTAAGATAGTTAGTGTTTGAATTTTCTTGGAGATAAAAAGAAACTTTTGGGCCATCTTTTCGTGTCGACGGTTTGGCAAACCGGTGGGGCCATTTGAGGATGAACACCCGTTTGATCACCAAAATAAACTCTTAAAAAGTTTATCTTTTTCACATGAGGAATGAATTTGATATACCATTTATATATGGTTGTGCTTACTTTATTAACTTGTACAATCTTTTCTAATCAGAGAAAATTACTATCTAAGTCCTTAACGTTTAATGCCTTCGATACACGAATCTCCAAACATTTTTTCTTTTGACTATTGGATCCCAAATTCAATGTGTAGTGGACCGGTCATTTTTACTGAGGCTTGGAGTTTCATTTTAAAAGATTAACTTTGTTAAGAGAACTTGTACAGTTCGTTAAGAGAACTTTGTTAAGAGAACTTGTGCTGTTTATTTATTTCATTTTTTTTTACTGTTTCACAGTTTTGAATTGTTTTCACGAGAAACAATATCATCCCTGATCACATTTTTGCTATACTTTGATCCTAATTGGACACCGCCACTTTATTTAACTCTCGCTCCCTCAACTAATTCTAAAACCCACTTCAAGAAAAAGGAACTTGATTATGTATGTACTAGTTTTTACATAAGTAATCGACGGTTGTTTGAAACAGCAAAGTGTGGTGACTAATTCATGTGAACAAGAATGAATAGCATCACGATTTCAATGGCCTTTTATCCTGCTAAGTATTGATATTGAACTCAATCACAGATGAAGATGAAGCCTTGCACGAGACATCCCAGGGTGGATCGTAGGTCTCGAACCATGGATGTCATATATTTGTCGGTGTTTTTAATTTTTTATTTATTTCATTGCTATTGTAAAAGTCTCATTTTACTATAATTATAAATTCCGTTTTGATAGAAACCATCCAAAAGGATCACCATAGGCCTTACGTGTGAAAAATTAAACTTGAGGACTCAAATAAATTGAGAAAAAAGTTTAAAGACATAGCCACTTAGTAGAAAGAATTGGGTGTTATTAAACCATGTAATGTGGGGAACACATTCATACAGATTTTGAAGAAATTAAAGAATACATATATAGACATATAGGTTACATGAATCTGTTTGTTCCTTTATGTTGGTTCAAAGATTTCTATATTTTCCATTATATACAGTTGTAAAAGCATTGTAGACATTCTAAATTGGAAGTTTTTTGGGTTGTCTGTATAATGCTTCGAAATATTAACACATTCTTTTCATATATGTACTCGATTTCTTCACTTTCTATTATTGTTCACGTGTATTTTCGATGGATGTTTGTGCTAATTTCCAATTGTCAATTAATTATAAGTCAAGTGGAGAAATCACTTATGTTTTTATAAGATGAGCGGAAATCAATAAATAAATGTATGGTGTTTTTATTGATAGAATTAAACCGTTTTAATTTTATGACATCATTGTATCCAACATTCATTAAGATGACATAAAGCAAACTAAGAGTCCATTTGATAAGATTATGGATGTTAACGAGTCAAGTTGAAACTCGAGACTCAGGTTCGACTCGAGTAAAATTAAGTCTGGCTTTTTTGGCCCGAGCCGAGCCGAACAAAAGTCCGACCAAAATATCGAGGCTCGATCTGAACATTCCTCTAGATTTTTTTTTAAAAATAACACAGAGACAACTCACAACTGTCTTTAGCAGCTACATGCTGCCCTTTTTAAAGCCAGCACACACTATTGCCTACTTAGAGGTAGCTTTTTTGTTTTTTTTTCCCCTTCGAGCCGGCTCTACGAGCCACACGGCTGGTTATAGGGTTTGGCCCGACGCCCCAAAATGGGGCTCGGCTTAGGCTTTTTTCGGGCCGAATCACCAGCGGTCCGAGTCGAGAAGCCAAATTATCATCCTTAAATAGGATTTTTGAAAAGTTAAAAGTTGCTTCTGAAATTAGAAAACTGCTTTCAAACCTGTTTGAATTATTTTCAAAAAATGCTTTTTCTGACCAAAAGAGAAGTATCAAAAGTAAAGCAGAAGCCTAGACAAATGATCACCAAGATGTATATGAAAAAGGAGCTCCATTTCATTTACCCCATGAACAAATGCAACAAAAAGAAAATGATGTAAATCAGTAGTTTGAACTTCTTCTTCCCAGATATATATATTTTCGTTACAAGCGCTTGGGAGCTGGTTCATGCAAACTTAGGGCTCTGCAGCTGACTGAGCCAGTCCACAGAAGATCCATTTCAACGGGTGGCTTCTTTTTTAGTCCAATTATAGGCCCAATTTCTGGGCCTGGTTCGATCCCTTAGGGCTTTTAGTTTTGTGAAAATTACAGAACAGTAGTGGAAATTACACCGCATTATCTTTAGTGAATACTACATGCTTACAATGCAAGAATACTGCTACATATAAAGTAAAAATGGAAAATGAAAAATCACATAACTGATAACTCCAAATAATAATAATCAATTCCATAACTATTATCACTCCACCAAACAAACCTCATCAATTTACCTCAATTCATGCCAAAAAAAATAAAAAATAAAAATCCCGAAATCGTAGTTTCTCCTTATTTGCACAAAATTATTGGACTATTTAAAATACAGTTAGCTTTTTTACCCAATCACATCTTGCCACACTACCTTCTGTCAAAAAATCTTGCAAGATTCTTCTGTTACTCCAGCATTTTCCAAATCAAAATTTTCAAGATTGCAACCTAAGAAAGAGCCATGTTGTGTGTACAGAATAACATTTCACAGAATTGCTACAGATAACTAACAATAGCGAGTGGGGTGGGGGATCTTTTGGCCTTTTTTTTATCATTATATGGGCCCACACATGTGAGATTTCTCGTGGAACCCTGTGATTTCATTTTCTGTACAAATGGAATAAGTCCCTAAGAAAACATCAATCCTTCCTTTATACAGAGTTTCCACCCGACGTATTATCTATTCATTAACAATATTGTCAGATTCAAAGGACAGGTTCGATGAGTCACCTGTCCGATTCATTTATTCTCCTGGTTAAATTAATAAATTTAAATATTTAATTGAACTCTTCTCCTCTCTTCTTTGAATCTGTAAGTTGAGCAAAATGGAGTCCCTTTTTACAAGAAAAATTCTCCACGTACAGACAATTTTTGACAAAAAAAATGAACAAATTTTTGAATTCCTACTCACATGGAGGTGGGTCCTGTGTATAAAATATTCCCAAAAAAAAAAAATAAAAAATCTCCCACCCTTGGATGTGTGTGTTCGATAGGTACAAGAGAATTTAAATCTCTATATCTGTAGCTAGGTTCTTTTTACAAAGCTGTCATTTTGTGCATCTCCCACCATTTTCCTTTAAAACATCCAAGAAATCCAGTTCGTATAACAAATTTTTGGACCCAATTTTACCATTTTTCGCTTATTCTTTGTTACAATAAATTCAGTCTCCAAGGTACTAATACATAATACCCCTTTCTTTCTATTTAAAAAAAAAAAAAAAATTCAAAATTTTTAAATTTTTTTTTAATTTGTTCCGGTAGGAAATTAATTCTGAGTATCCTTTTGCTCTATTAAAGTTATGTGCTGGGTTTGCAGAATCGTCTTGTTGTCGAGTTTTATGAAGAATGTGAAAAAAGAGACGAATCTTATCATGTCCATTTTCACCACAACTTGTTGGGTGGACTAACTCGACCCTCGTGCGTTTCCTCTTCTTCTTCGACTTACTTGACCGTCTTTTTGATATAAGCAGAAATATTTCTTCACGGCATCGGTAATTGTCGACTTTCCATTGTGTAGGAAGAAATACAACAAAAGTATTTGAGAAATTGTACAGTTATTTAATCAATATTAGAAAATGAAGTGAGAGAAATTTTCAAATAAATACTTGATGGGGTTTCTAGAAATTAATCAACTAATCCACCTTCTCGTACTCGTTACGCATTCGTGGAAATTAATCAAAAATTTTTTACATTAGGGTGTTGTGAGTGTGATTATAACTTGGGAATGGATAAAATAATACATTAGGGTTCGTGGTTGGTTTGTGGGTGCGGGGGGATATACCTGATTTTTCAAAGGGCAAAAAAAAAAAAAAAAAAAAAAATTCTACCTAATTATTGAAATGATATGTTGAAAAGTAAGTTTGAGTGTAATTTTCGCTAAAAAAAAAAAATGGTGAATTACCAATTGAGGAAGAAAAGGCAAATTTGGTAATGGGACACATGCCCACTAACTCAAATTATTGTTTAATTAATTAATTATTTTTTTGGATTATGCCCCATTATTGACGCTCCCACCTACCCTGTTCTGGACCTTAATGAAGAGGTAAATCGCAGGTTATGCCTCTGAGGATGTAGGGTGGGAAGGATGTCATTTAACTCACTCTTATCAAGGGTCTCATTCATATTTCAGGATTCGAACCCTCACCCGACAGTTGCAAGCGATGTTAGATTTTTTTCACTTTCCCCTTTCACCACTTCGAGATTGTTTAATTAATTACTTGTCACGCTTGATGGTGGATGTTGCATTTTATTTTCTACTCCTCAAATTCAACTTAGTCAATCACAAAAGCACCTTATACTAGACATGACAAAATAGTTTAACAAATTTAAGACAATTACATAAATTTCTTTTTCTACGATTTCTTACCGTTCATGTGTACATTAAATATTTTACCGAAATATCAAGTTTATAAATCAACGTCCCCTTAAATTTAAGTAGAACATTTTAAAAAAATTAATTTAGCTAATGCCAAATATCCGAAGGCTTTCTTTTTTCTTTTCTATATGTGGGTAGCTATGAAAAATCCAATAACCCAATTTAAAGATAATAATAATCACAATAATTATGGAAAAGGTCATGTGTACATAATTTTTTTTTTTCACGGAATCACTACAACGCAGCACCTGAAAAAAATGATAATTGTGTATCTATAAAGAATCTGTAAAAGAAATTTTGTACGTGTAACATAACTTATTAATTATATTTATTTGTTAACTTACAAATGCTAGTGATAATTGAATGTGTAATTAGCACAAACCGTCCTTATCTTTTATTTTTTGGGGCATTTCCACCATTACCTTCACATTTTCATTGGGAAAATCATCATTTTCATCAAATTCTCATGTAAAATGACAAATATACACTATTATTTAAATAAAAAAAAATTAAATAACAAATTGCAATCATACTCCCAAACTTTTATAAAAAAATGTGAATACGTCCATACCTTTCAATATTGTTGTGCAAAACGTTCATACCTTTCATTTTCATTTTTTTTATAAATATTTTCACCCAAATTGCGAAAATCATTATTTTAATTCATTTCCTCAATTAAACCCTGTAAAAATGACAAATATATCATATTCTTTAAATAAACAAAAATAAAGAAAATAAAGATAAAGAACAAATTTCAACTATACTCACAAATTTTTCAAAAAAATACAAAAAATAATTAAAAAAGAAAGTGATTTTTTAATTATTTATTTGAATTTTTTTTTTTACTTTTTTAAATTTTTTGGGAGTATAGTTGGAATTTATTCTTTATTTTTGTTTTATTTAAAGAAGATGGTATAATTGTTATTTTACAGCTTTTAATTGAGAAGTTGATGAAAATGATGATTTTTGGAATAAAATGTGAAAATAAGGATGAAATTGTCAAAAAAATGAAAGATATGAACGTTTTACACAATAATATTAAAAAGTAGTGACGTTTTGTGCTAATTACCCTTTTAATAACTTATTTAGACTCACTTGCACCTTTTTAAAAGTTTGGGAGTATGATAATAATTTGTTCTTTTTTATTATTATTTAAATATGATGATATATTTGTCATTTTACATAAGAAATTGGATGAAAATGATTATTTTTGCAATAAAAGGTGAATGTAGGGGTAAAAAGTCAAAAAATGGAAGGTAGCGACATTTTGTACAATAACGTTGTAAGATAAGAATATTTTGTGTTAATTACTCATAATTGAATACATATTCTGTCTCTCAGTGCAAGTCTCAAAAGAATAGTTTAACTACTGCAACTCTGCTCGTAAATATATTGATATAAGTTGCCTATATTTTAGCGTGCCCAAAACCCGAAAATCGACCATCTCTATCTCGTCACAACTTAGAAATTGTAGCGTAATTCCTTAATAGTTTTAAAACTTATCATCCTCATCATCATTGTGTCATATTTTATAATATGCAATAAAGGAAATTCTTTCTTTAATAATCAATTTTACTCAATTTTCTTGTTGACCTTTTAAAATGGGGTTGGGGTTGGGGTTGGGGGTGGGGTTGGAGGGGTGGAAAAGAATGTGGAGAAGAAAAAAGTCATTCATATATGTGACCCACTGAGTCTTGACTCGGTCCCCATATGGTCAGACAGAGTCTTGTACTATTTTCCTGAGCTCATCACTTCTTGTTGAAATTTAAACAAATCTGTCGACTTTGTCATTTTGTGCACCTCATGCTGATGTAAAAATTACATATTATTTCTCTTTTTTCATATGATCAAAAGAAAAGGAAAAAAATAAATATGGTAACTAGTGGCCGCGACAAGCAAGGTTGAGCCGGTTCGCAAGCTCAAGCTAGAGGCACGACTCGGCAATAATTTATGCTTGGGCCTTTGCCTTGCAAGTCGAGCTGAACTCGACTTGTCTTCTCAATGTGTTTTTTAAATTTGAAGTAATCTTAGAAAAATAATTACAATTAAATAACTAATTAATAAAACATAATGGAGTAGCAACAATATTTTTTATTTTTTATTTTTTTAAATTCATGGATAAATGTCGATTTTTGTAGACATTTGACAAGTTAGTAGGTGAAATCTCGAATTTGCTATGCAACAGTCAAGTATGCTAAATAAATATCGAGTTTCCTATGCAATAGTCGAGTACGCTAAGAAAAATATCGAGTTCGCTAGACAAATCTCAAGTTTGCTAGACCGTCTATGAAAAATTATTCAGGATAAAAAATGACAAGGGAGAATAAAAGGAATCTAGTATAAGGCTTATTAAAGATAGTTTAAATGCATATATTTTTACAACATTTTAAGCTTTTACTTTGGATGATTAATAAACTATAAGATTTAAACATAAATGTGTCACTATTCATAAAACAATTATTAGGATTGGCCTTTTTCTCATAAACCCTATTTGGAAATATAATGACAATTAAGCAATAATTAATCAACTTGAACATAATTATTTTGGTCATCCACCAAACATAAAAATCTATAGCCATGCTGCTGATGTTGGGTTATTTGTAAACATTTAAATATATCAAGGCAAATTAGCCAACAATTAAGGGTTTCTAAAGGGTGACCCCAAAGAAAATGAGTAGAGACAGCTTAAGAATTTGATTCACGCCCAAGTTTCCTTTATGATCACAATAATTATTAATTATTGAACCGACATGTGAGATTAAACTTAGTATGCAACAAATTATAAGCTCAAATCACTCAAATCATGACACTCTCGGACGTCGCGTAGGTTACTTATCCACTATGTTTCTCTCTGTTACTCACTCAACGATTGAGGCATCCTGATTTTAATGATTCGAAATTTGAAGTATCACTATTTAAGGGAACATATAAGACAGTATACATATAAAATCGTCCCTCGAAGAACTCGAGTGTAACATTAAGATTATCGTCTGTAAAATCAACCCACCTACCCCACCCTAGGGGTAGATATTTATTTTAAAAAGTTGAGGATTTGAGGTGGGAAAGTTATGAAGGTGGACTAGAAAACATGATAAGGAAACAAAATGAAAATGATAGTGATGTGAAATTATTGAGCTTAGGAAATGTTTGGATGTGTTATGGCTACTCACTTTTCGGCTCTAACTCTTAGGCCCTTCTTTGTTTCACTGTATCCGCACGCTCGTTTGCCGCCATTCGTTGACAATTTTTATTTTTCAAAACCATTAACAATAATTAAATAAGGTCAAAATAACGATTACCGTCACCATCGCCATCAACCATCACCGTCGGCAGCCGCCACCTCCTCCTCCTCCTCCCTTCTCCACTCACTTCCTACTAATTTGGCAGTATTCGATTAGCTTTCTCAATTTAGCCATTTTTTTTATGGAGATTAAAATTAGATTTTTAGTGGATTTTGATTAAATTTGATGAGATATGTGGTTAAAAAGTTTTAAAATATATGATTAAAATCAATTGTTGACTTTAATTTAGATTAAAATCCAAATTTTAATTTTCATGAACTGGGGATTAATCTGGTGGAATTAGTCATTGATATTGACTTCCACTCTATGAGAAATAGAAACTTTCTTTTATTATCAATAAAGGAAAAAAAAAATAAAAAATTCTTTACTTAGTTCCATTCTTTTTGAAAGAAAGTAATTTAAGCCTCGATTTGATTTTGCTAAAAATTTAAATTTTAATAGAATTTGATAATAATTCATGAAATGTATGGTTGAAAATAAATTTATGAAATGGAGAGCCAAACATGGAATAAATTTCTAAGATAGTTTATATTTTATATCGAGAAATGCATGCTCGACCGTTTACTCAATTATTAAGCCAAGTTGACACAATCGTCATGAGTATGAGCAAATGACTGAAAATGGAGGAAGAAGTTTTTTTCTATTTATAATTAAATCAAATACATTATAACTGCTATAAATTAATAACTTCTATTATTTATAATAAAATTTCCGGTGTCAACTTGAACTAACGGGACAAATAAATTCTCTATAAATTAATAAATTTTATTATATAATTTTTTTCGATCTGAAACTTATCAATTTATAAGGTGATACTATAGATAATTTTCAGTTATGAAATGTTGACTAATGAATGAATGTGCCTCATTTGAAAAAATAATTAATTAATCGAAAATGGCGTTACTTATAACCTTTTAATGGAAACTGCACATTGGTCGAGACTCATACTACAGTCGATACTCAGGATTTCATTTAGCTAAGTGGTCTGTTAATCTACTCGATCATCCTAATTTAATATTTGCTTGAACTCTTGATACACTTTAAAAAAAAAAAAACTCGATCATTAGTCAATCTATAATCCACAGCATAATTAAGATAATAAAACCTTAAACTTGTAGGTAAAAATTGAGTCCAATTACATGTGTATTATTGCTGACTTTATTCTTAAAAATTTCCTGGATTTTTGCCAAAATAAACGTTTTGAATACATAAGGATGCATTCTCTTTGCTGTTTTCGAGCTGTTTTCTGTTTTCGATTTTCCAAAATATTGAAAACGTGTTATCTTTTCCATTTTTGAAAACAAATTTTTGAAAATGGCTGAAAATTTTGTGAAGAAAACAGAAAATAATTTTTTTTACGTTTTGGCTGTTTTCTTTACAAATCTGTCAAAACTAAAAAAACAGGGGTTGTGAAATATTTTTTCAAAATGACAAAAACAGAGAGTTTTCAATAATCTCAAAATGGATACCCAAAACACAAAACACAAAACGAATTCAAAACTCAAAACACAAAACTGAAATACGAAGATAACGCCCCCCTAATTTTTTGTGGGCATGAGTTGGAAAAATTTGTCTTGTAGCATCAATGGTACATTGACTAGACAGTGTCCAAGAAAGATTATTTGTCCAAGTATTCTATTTATTTATCTAATAATTGGTTAATTAAGCAAAGGATTAATTTTCCCTTTCAATTGTCTAATCACCCTTAAAAAAGTCAACCATGAATTCTGGTAATTAATTTCTAGGTTTAATGGTATAAATACTCAGTTGCAGCAATTCGATTTAATTTCATTTTGATGAAAACTTAAAAAAATACCATGCCAAAACCTAATTAAGAAGAGAGGCAGGCAGTCGTGCAAAGAATAAGCATCTGAATCAAGAAAAGAGAGAACCCTACTTTTAGTACTGAAAAAGGAGAGTTAAATTCTGAGACAGCCATGGCAGATGAATTTCAGCAAGGAAGTGGAGGAAACTGGTGGGATACATCAAGAGTTAACAGATTTGAAACTGGATCATCAGCACAAAAATCTTCGATTTCTACAACGTTAAATAGCATAGCAAGCTTTGGATGGACGACGGGAATGGTGGATGACAAAGCAAGGTCTTCAATGGATACCGGGACAGTTCCCGGTAGCTCCATGGCATTCCAAGATCCGCAAAAGTTGCAAGGGCAAGAACAATCTTCTGGTGGAGCTTTATCAGCCGATCCAAACATTCATATGATGGCTTTAGGCCTTTCTTCCCAAGCCATGGATTGGAACCAGTCCCTAATGTAGGTCTAATTGATAAATTTCAGTTTCATTTTTACTTTTCAAGTATTTTTTTCTTGCATGAACGAAATTTCTTCAATTTCTTGGATAGTCGTGGAGGAGAAAAAGCTGAGAGTACTTTTCGTTCTATGCTCCAAGAAGATTTGAGTAATTCAAATAGCAATTTTCATCAAGAAACTGGTACAGCATCTTCTCAAGATCATTGGAGGGAGAAATTATATTCTGCAAGTTCTGAGGAATCAATTGTGAATGAATACAAGCAAATCAACCGGGTCTTTTCTTTAGATAGCTCCGGTGAAACTGAAAGCAGTACAATTACATCCCAGCAGGGTTTAGCCACCAGTTTTCCGGTGAATTCAGCTGCCTATGGCCTTCTGTTATCTGAAAATCAGCCACAGCATTCGACATACGAAAACCGGCCCATGAATTTTCCGTATCCAATGAACTACGGGTCCAACACAGGTGAATGGACGCCTTCTTGGAACAAATCTCCTCAGACATTCTCAAGAACAACACTGCATCAAAAACAGCCTCCTGGTAGTATATATTTCACCAATAAAACTCCCTTCTGGAACGCATCCGATGATGTTCAACCGAGCTTCTTTTCTCCGTTGCCAACGCCAATACCTACACCGGCCTTAGATGAAAAACCAAAGGTAATAAAATGTTCCAAAGTTGTCCTGTAAAAAATAACTAGGGTTTTCTTGTTCTTGTTTAAGATGGTAAAATTCGTGTTCATTTTCTCCAAAAGAATACATCAGAAATTCGGGATTTGGGTACAACAGCAAAGAAAACAAGCACTCAAGCATCAAATAAAAGACCACGGAATGAAACGCCATCACCTTTGCCAGCTTTTAAGGTATGCACAATAAGTTAATTCAAAATTTTACTTTGAGAAAAGTTGAAGTTTTGATTATTTCCAGCTTTTTCTTAATTCATATAAACAATTAACAAGACGATATCTTCGCTCTTGATTAGGTGAGAAAAGAGAAGATGGGAGACAGAATCACTTCTCTTCAACAATTAGTTTCACCTTTTGGAAAGGTATATGTTAACAATTCCCAAAAATTTCTTCACTTTATCTCGAATTAATAAACAAAACTTCTTGTATGACTAATTTCGAATCCAATTTCTCAGACTGACACGGCTTCCGTGCTTTCTGAAGCTATTGAATACATAAAATTTCTACATGAACAAGTCGACGTAAGTGTCATAGAACATCAGTTACAAATCATAGAATTTTCCGCGATAGATTTCGCTCATAAAATCAAGGTTTTGTACTAATATTTTCTTCTTGTTTATAATGTCAGGTCTTAAGTACACCATACATGAAAAGTGGATCTCCAATACAACTCCAGCAGGTACAGAGATAATCTTGCATCACATTAATGTCATAATGATTAAGATTTGAAAATAATAAAACTATAATTCTAAATCTTCAACCATGTAATCTTGTTTGATTTTAGAAATCTCATAATAATCTTCCAAATATTTTCAGAATTCTGATAAATCCAAGGTTCCTGAACAAGGACCGCGACAAGATCTTAGAAGTCGAGGGCTATGTTTAGTACCGATTTCCAGCACTTATCCGGTTACTCACGAAACATCAGTCGATTTTTGGACCCCGACATTCGGAGGAACTTTCAGATAAGGCAACGTTAGCCGTAATTTTATGCAACTGGCTTATTCGAAACCCTATCTAGCAAAGAATAGGAATATTGATAAGATAGGAGAAGTGTGGACCTCCTGACTTTGTACCAAAGAAAGAAAGATAAAGGGAAAAAGTATATGCCCCATGTTAAAAGATAGAAGAGTGTTGGGCCTTATACAGGCAAAATGATGCAGCTTTGGCTACAATTAGGGTAGGGTTCTTTGTATACAAATGTAGTCGTGTAATAATTGATGAATTATGATTAATGTTTGGTTAGATAGGATTAGAATAGAAAACATTAACTTGTTGTCTATAATGTGATTAGCAGAAAGGGAAAGGATAAAGGAGCTTTTGTAGCATGCAGGCCTGTATCTGTTGTTATATTGCATAAAGCTGGCAATTAACTTTAGTTTAAATAAAAATGAAAGGAATAATTGAATTCCAGAACAAGAATTTGTGTGGGGATCATATCATTTGATTGAAAATCTCACTTTTGAATTGTTTGTGTTTGGAATATATTAATGGAAGTCAGAAGGTGGCCCTTTGCTTCCCTAGCTACCCTTCACCCTGTTAAGTTATAGAGCCTAATTATTGTCATTGTGCAAAGTCAGTACGTGGATCGAGGGAGGTTAGAGAAGATAGAGTATGCAATAAGCCTTTTTTTCATCGTAGAGTTACTATATCGACAGAAAAGAACGCAGTTTCACATTGCGATTTTTATATCTATATTCTTACTACAGTTTTATAGCTCTTAACGGTAAAATTAAAAATTCTAATTCTCAAGACATCTCACCCCACCATCATGTGTGGGATGTGTTCTTTTCGTCTCTCTTACGTAAAAATCCCGACTTAGTTGCTGTCCACCGCCCCTATTCCTACCCGACCTCCTCCATCCCTTCCCAATCGACATCCTCTTTTATGGTTCTGTATATTTTACATCTATTCTATCTTAAATAAGAAACGGAAAAGGACATATATCATGAGAAGTAGCTATCAACCATGCCTTTGTGCTTTCCATGAAATGGTCACACTGAAGTGCTTCCATTGGAAGGTAAAGGGAATTTGCCTAATATCATCTCTTTTTGGCTTGATTTTTTTAAACAATAGAAGATAATCCATTTCTTTTGCATCTCCTATTGTTTAATCTCGAAAGAGTTATATGGTCCCCATTGAAAACTTCTGCAATAATTCTTGAGAGATTTATATGAAATATGCTTATTCAATTTACTAATTGCAAACTTTAAGATGATTCCTTTCCCATGAAAATATCTAAGTCTTGCTATCAACAAATTTGAATTTATTCGATTTACAATTTTGATTTGGATAAAGCTATGTGTACACAATACTTTACACCCCCCTCACATGGAGGGGGTCCTACGACACAATGTTTTACACTCCCTCACATGGAGGGGGCCCCACATCGTGTAAAGCATTGTGCACACCATGAGGTACTATACACATAACATAACCTGGTTGATTAGTTGTATAACCGTCGAGACATTTAACCATTTCAAGTTTTATTTTTAAGATTATTCCTTTTAGTGGAAATATCAAAGTCTTGTTATCAACAAACTTTAAGGTTTTGTACGATTGCTTTTCTTCTACAATTCTTGATACAATAAGCAGTCATCAAGTACACTGAAATAGTATTAGTTTCTCTTTATTGATTCCCACCGGAGACTTCACTTAGAAGCATAAATGAGTACAAAAAGAAAGTATAAATGTTTTGAAGAATCATGATTAGCCATGACAAGCATTAAGGTCTCGCTTGACAAAATTCTTGCTTCTACTTGTAATTGTCTATCTTGAAAGTTGGAGAATTTTATACTGCATCGTATATTTAGGGCTCATTTGATAAGACTTTTAAAAAGCCAGAAGCCATTTCAAAGACTAAGAAGCTACTCTTGAATCTATTTGAATAGTTTTTTGAAAGTGCTTTCTTTGGTTAGAAGGGCTTTTAAAAGAAGTTGAGATAGGAGAGTTTCCTCAAAAAATTCTTTATACAAGTAGAAGGGAAAGTAAAAGCTCTATCAATCGAACCTTAATCTAAATCTAAAAGTGTACTCCAAGGTTTGAGAAGAAAATTCTAAGTTGATTAGAACTTTTATAAAGCAAAGATAAGGATTAAAAATTGTTCTTAAAACTATGAAATATGTTCCTACCATGTAAGCATTGACGTCAGCTCAGCAAAATTGAGGTAATCAACCCACTGAAGATAAAATTATGATTCAATACACATTCCACTGTGCCTATTTAGCCACTCAAATGACAGTCAATCAGAAACTAATTTATAATATGGTTTTGCTAAATGTACACTCCCGTGTAGATGAGGGATTTTACACCAAGGCGTCAGTTCACAAATAGCAAAATCCTTTATAATAAGGCTGAATTGCAGGCGAAGTATTTGACGTTTTATTTGATCCTCAACTTTTTTTCCTTGACATTTATCTCTTTTACCTCTCATTCAAAGCAATTTTATCCTTTCAGACGAAAACTCTTCAAAAAGATTTCAAGTTCTATTAGGCTTAGATGTTTTCTAGGCTAGACATCCTTTAAACAAGTTTGTTTCAAATCGATTGGGGGTGGTGGAGGTCGGCGTTATGGAGGGGGTGGGTGAGAAGAAGATGGGTTTTTTTTTTTTTTTTTTTAAAGTATTTTTCATTTTTTAGTTTTCTTCAAAATTGTCTTTTGACAAATTTAATGCCAATTTTGGATGGAGATCATGAACGCGACGAAAATGAAAATACAGATTGAAAAGTTAAATGGCTGAAAAAAAAGTTGAGGGCCAAAGTAAAACCAATATTAAATGTTCAGGACTGCATAAGCAATTTATCCATTATGTTTCAGCAATCAGGCTAAAATATGTATCCCAGGTATCATAAACACAATTCAATAAGGCACCAAAACGTAACAAGTGCAAAGAGAAAACAGCCAATCATAAAAATAAACTCAGTCCTTCGAAGCAGATTGTTTTCCGGAAAATCGATTTTTGGGTGCAAGTTTTTGTTACTACAGAGAAATAATGGGACTTTTGACTTTTTAGCTTCCATCCCATCAATAATTTTCACATCAACGACGGAAGTATTCCTAACATATCAACGTTTACTTCTAAAATGGTCATTCACTCTTTCAAGTCAAGGGCAGAAATTGAAATAGCGAAATTTGTTTGTTGGGTTTTGATACCCAATAAATTCGGAACATAATTAAAACAGTTGATGAATAATTTATCGACACCATAGACTTGGCTCGACTCAAAAACAACCAACACTTTTGAAAGGGCCAAGTTGTAGTTGAGTTGAATTTATTGGTCTTGGCTTTGATTATTAAGTTGTCCAATTGTTGGCCCATTTTAGAGGTAGTTTAAGTGGCAGCCCACTTAAGGTTTTTTGGCCCAACCTTAGTGGTAACATAATGCATCCAATATATTCACTTGGTTTCCCAGTCGTGAGAGTGTGCTACATTGAAGGGAGAATGTGAGAAAATGGGCAGCCGACTTGGGGGGAAATTGGGAGAGTTTTCACCATTGTTGTTCATTATTTATTTTCCATTGTAATCACCATCTCGTGTTCTTTGTGGGCACTAAGTAGAGAGCAACTAGAGAAGGAAAAGAGGGCAACCAGTGGAGGAAAGTTTTGGGTTGAGCCTTGGTGCATTTGGTGTTCGTTTGGTTGATTTTTTGAGCCCGGATTAATATCTCTTGAAGATTTCTGCAACAGTGTTTATAAACTATTTAAGTTATAAATAAAGTTGATACTCAATAGCAGTTGTGGATAATTTGAATTGTGTGGATAAAAACTCGCTTGATTGTTTATAGATAATTTACGAAGATTAAACATGACTAAATTATATTGTTGATTTCATTAAATACCGTGCCTTTTTTCGACTGCTATTTGCAACGATATTCCTTAATGAAAATTGTCACAGTTAGCAATCAAAAATAAGTATGGGAAAAATGGAAAGTTCCAGTTCCAAAGTAAATAAGAAGGAAATATGTTGAGTAACATTTTCCTGTTTTAAATTGAAGCTTATTTTTGAAATCTCATCCCCATTCCATTCCCAGCTCTCCTCTGTAATATGCCGGAGCATAATTTGGTTTGTTAACGTCGAATAAAGATGAAAACGTAGATCAATTTATAAAGATATGAGCTACCAATCTTAATAAGGTCGACCTTTTAAAATGAACCTTAAAATCTTAATATGCTATCAGAGTCATTGAACTCCATCGAACAATTTGATCCAATTAAGATTTAAGAAAATGAGAACGTGAATTTCAAAATTGATTTGGGTCACTCATCTTAATAAGAATGACATTTTAATATGTAAGTATTTATAGACTACATTGTGAGTAAGCTTAGCTAGTTCTGAAATGGAAAAACTCCGTGACCATCACATAATAACAAATTCCAATGTGATATACAAAATGAGATGAGTTTCAATCACCCAAACCCACCTAATTATTCATTCTGCAGACAAATTATGTTTCCTTAAGTAAATGAACCAGATCGACTTCTAGTAGAAAGCTTAAACACCAAATATATGTTTCATAAGAGACAAGAACCACAAATAGGGTAACAATGACTTACAGTTGATCCAGATATTCGTGTTACATATATTAAAATCTGAAGGAATGACAAACCTTTAACATTGACAGTAGCATAGCAAGAATGACATTTGCAATCGGAGAAAATAATACATAAATTTTTTAAAGATAAGGAAACTATAGTGAGAAAAGCAAACAATATATATGTAACGGGAAGAGACTAGGCAGCTCCCTTCAGTTTCTTGGTGATTGTGGCAATGTGTTTCCCCTGGTGGAAAGCTTGCTGTAATTCAAGCTCAGATGGCTGTCTTGAACCATCACCAGCGTAGGTTCCAGCGCCATAAGGACTTCCACCTTTTAGTTTCTCCATGTCAAACATGCCGGCTCCAAATGTATATCCAATGGGCACGAAGAGCATTCCATGGTGAACAAGCTGAGTGACAGCAGTTAACCTGCAATAAATCCAAGATTAATAATAAAAAAAATCAATATATTTATTTCGGTTTTTTATTTCAAAATTCGAAGATGACTTCAAATAGTGTAAAAAGATCATCAAGCAGGGATTTACGCTGTAGTTTCTTGCCCGCCACCTTGAGATGCAGTGCTGTAGAAGATACCAGCAGGTTTTCCAGCAAGCTGCTGTGTTCTCCATAGGCCTCCAGTAGCATCAAAGAATGCTTTGAATTGGGCAGCCATCATACCAAACCTTGTGGGGAATCCAAATATAAAGCCATCAGCCTCAGCAAGTTCGTTGGGTGTGATAATAGGCACATCACTCTTTGAAGGTGCACTCATCTTTGTGAGCACTTCCTCTGGTAGAGTCTCTGGGACCTGTGCCACATAGAAGATGTCATCAATAGAAAGGTAAGATTTCCTTCAACAGATTTCACCAGGAATCAACATTGATCAAGAAAAGTTATAATCGAAGGGAATTGATAAGTCAAAGATGGGAGAAGTGTTAATCCGATTTTCTTGAACAACAGATACGGAATTTCTGAAGCCAAGAAAAGCAACTAGATTCTTGATGCAATGCTATCAATATTGGTTTCCCTTTTTCTGAAAAGGGCTCAAGATATTACTCTTTCTTTTTCTTATTAAGAATCCTATCTCGTATGCTCCCAACTTAGAAATGGTAAAAACATCCTCCAGACTCAAACTAACGTGTAACAACATTCATTTCCTATTACATCAGCGCAGTGGCTGAGATTTGAATAAATGTGCCTAAATAATTGGAGTAACAAACTCTGGTTTGTATTCTCTACCAGAAGAAACGGTTATCCTTCGATGCAATAACTGAAAAACATAAACAATCATTTTTTGAAAAGAGATATTAAATATAATGTGTCATCGAGTAACTGGTTGAGGTTTGCTGCCAAATGACAACATCAACACTGGTAGGAATAAGATGACCAGACCTAAAAACTCTAGAGATTCAAATGCAATGACTCAAACTGGACAGGTGAAAAATCATGAAAGGTTTATTATCTAATTAAACCTACAGAGGAATAAAGTTGTCAATAGCTCTTAATCAGACTCTTTGTCCAGCCAACATTTCTTGGTTCTCTAAATATAAATTAGTATCTTCATTTTGAGACATTTCTGCTAGCTCGTGATTAGAATCAGACATTTAACTTGACTAATTTAGGATGCTGGTAGAAGTTATGCAACTACTCTAAATAATTGAATTTTTTTTTCACACTTAGCACCTATAGTTATGAGTTATGACATCGACTCCATCTATCTTTTATTTTATCAGTTCATTTCACTTATCACTCTTCAGACTAGTATGCTTGTAAATTTTTTCTTCTATTTTCATTGTATCCTCCCCCATATTTTATTTATTTAGTTTCTTTTTGCTGGCCTTTATTCTGTTATTTTTTCCACCTTTTCTTTTTGGGTTGGGTGGGGGGTGCTGGAGTAAATATTCAAATTTTAACACCAATAGAAGACATGTTCAAATTTTAAATCTGATAATAGTACAAATTTGTTAATCTGCAATGTGTAACTCATTATTGGCTTTCATTAACAGTGGCTAATTCATATAGCTACTTTCTAGAGTTTTCTTATCATTCTAACAGTTTAAGCTTTTATATAAAATGGATAACATGGTATCATAGTAAAAAAAAATAATAATAATAAAAATAAAAAACAGGGTTCAAGTCAACGCCAGCCATTTCAGAAAAAAATTATCTCTTGTCAGACCTTTATAATAATGACGTGATAGGGTCTGTTGAAAACAACATTTAATTAAATAATGCCATTTTTTTCTAACCACTAAAACTTTTAAATGAGATGGTTAACATTTTTCTTCTTAATTTTTTAAATATTCCATGAGACATGGCGAGGACAGGATAGTTCCTACCTGCCATAGTTTGGCTTCAACCCCTTCAACAGACGCAGCCCCTTTCTTTATCTCTTCTGCTAGTTTCTCTACATGTCCATACATGGAATAGTACCTATAAAAAAGCGATGTTAGATCCACGATATCATTCATGTTACAAAAGATGAAAAATAATACAACTATTTTGCTTGATTTTAGTAATATCTCACCCATGCATGCATAAAATCAACAGATGTACATAATCCCATGCTCATCCGTCAGAAAACAAAACTATATATCTTGATTTCTTAGAGAAACATTATTTGGTAAAAGAATCATGAGCTTATTATCAGTATGAATATATAACGTTTTTCTTCATGATTTCAGAGCAAATAGATTGTCTTAGATAGTGTACCATGTGACTGCCAATAAGGACCAATTCAATCCTCTTAAAGTCAATATTAGATTAGCACACAATCCCTGTGTAATTCCATGAACAGGTTGATGCATTGTTCAACAACAGGAGACGTGTAAAAGCAAGACAATAGGGCACATGGTATGCTGCAAGAATTTGAACTAGCTTTTGCAGGAAGATTTAATTAGACTACATCATAAAACCAAATAAGCCAACATCAACGTGTAAAAGGACAGCCCATATTATTTTAGGCGGTGTCTAGCCACTCTGACTACCACATACCTAACATCAGAGATCTCTCTCAAGCACAAAATGCAGATGCATACCTTCAAATCATTCCTCAATGGACTTGAAGTTATATTCCTAAAGTTTTAACCTGAATCTAAAGCAAATAGGTTCTTTACCACTTTGTAAATCCATGGCGACAGACAGTTTTGATAAAAAGGAGGAGAAAAATAATGAAGACAATTTGATGCACCAAGGTGTTGCCAGGAATTAAGAAATAAAGATGAAAATTACACATGTTCCCTTTCATTGATGAACCATGGCTACAAGACCTTCTAGATGCGAACTCAATTGATTGTGACGTGATGCTAAAATATCAACTACTACATGTAAAAATTTGACAGCAAAGAGCTATCAACTGCTTTATCAAAGTCAAGCTTCTGTAACTTTAATTCAAATAAGACCTCTACAGCACCTAGTGAGATCCAAATTCGTACAAATTGTATAATCATATAACTTTTTTCTTACAGAGTAATGCTCAACTATGCCGCTTGGCAGAGCAACTTATATGTTTACAAAAATTGATGACTAAAACTGTTATGATCACACAATCATAACATTGATCAATTCGTTTGGGACCTTGGTTCATATTTCTGTTATAATCTCTAGGGAAGCTATTACTGCATCCAAAGGATTTTTCATCAAGCCAAAAGAAATTAAAGTTTAATTCTATTTTAGCCTCTTCCCTTGATCAATCAATAATCAACAATCAACTGGGCACTTACAGGAAAAAGAAGCTTACAGAATCAAGAATCACTAATGAATATTCAACAATAAGCACGAGCATGAAGAAACACTTGATCAGCTACAGATCCGAAATTCACATAGAAAAGCAAAAAGACCAAAAAAACAAAGAGAACCCATCAAATTACTCAATTATTTCATCAGTACAAACACAATTCAAAGTCAAACTGCAAATCCGATTCAAGAAAGCAAAGCAAAATATACAAAGAACCAAAATTTGTCAGCGAAACATCTCACTTACACAATGTAAACTTTGATGGCCATTGATTAAGTGCGTTCCTATTTCTCAAAAGTGGGTAAAAATGCGTTTGAAAAAGTGAGAATTGACATTGAGCTTCTGAGCTGGGCTCCCTATTATATACTGGCGCACGAATTCCCCAGTTTAGTTGAGTTTCAAATAGTATTCTGTGATTAATTAATTTTAATCAAAACTGTTTTTGGATTAAAAATACTGAGCAGCTGATACGTGTACCCAGTTAATGATGATTGAGTTGTTATCACGCTCACGCTCACCGCCAGTCATCATTATCCTTTAACTAATTTTTTGCATGTTTGACCAAGCCAAAAAAATTAAAAATAAGTCACTTATCTTTGATTATGTGAAAATAACTTATTTTTTTTCCCTTAAATTTAAGTAAAAATTTATTTTTGGAATGTAACTCTTGTGAAGCCTTTTAGCAATAAAGATATTATTTATTTTAAAATGTCCCAAACATTTTTTAAGTGATGTTCGATTGTTTGTAACATCCACATCCCTAATCTTTGTCGATTATTTTTTACCTGATGAAAAATATTTATTTAGACACTAAATAACCGTCGTCGAACATGTACTAACTAAAAGGTAATGTCCAAAAATAAAAAAATCCCTACAATTTAAATTCTAGTGGATATCAAAAACAAACAATTTTGACAACAATAGAAGGAATCAAACGTCACGATTATATTCAAATTAAAGAAAATAATTTGTTCAATTATACGCTTTTAGTAGATGTTACGTGCATGTCGCGAGACATTTAACATCTAAACATTCTCCATCAGGACAAATCAGGTCTCAATACTGCATTCACAATGTTAAAGGGCAATCAACATAAGTGTTACAAAAGAAAGGTTGAGAGCATAATTGTTGCACTTACGAAAAGTTAAATCCTCCACACGAATTTACCCTTGTAACATTTACTTTTTCCTTTAAGAGTAAATTTACTTAATAATAACCTAGTTAATCTTAACCAAATGTGCTCAAGCTTATAAGTAAATTTATTTTTTTAATATCAATGTCAACCTTCTTAGCTACTTACGGTACTTAAAGTTAGATCATCCGAACCACGACTAGAATACAACTTTTATCCCATATAAGACTAAAAACTAGATTACTCAAACCACAAGAAAACTATAACTTTTATCCCACGTTTGAATTGATCTATTTTTCTTTGTTGTCGTCGTGTTCAACTTCTAGCGCAATACAGTATTTTGAATTTCTCGCAATGCTATAAATATTTGCATTGCCACATTTAATATTGGTGACTTTATTAGGAGTTATAATGATGAGGGATCTAATCTGAACAAAATTACTAGGTTAGAAATTATATTGTCATCTCTTAAAATTCAAGACAGTAATCATGTAATGCTTTGCCTCAAATTTTGGCATTCAAAAAGGCCCCACCAAGAAATGATCACAATTTGGCTTTCGTTTCAAGAATCCAACACATTTTTCCAACTCCAACCCATCATTTAGGACCCGTTTGGTAAATTTTTTGCTTTTGCTTTTGTTTTTTGTTTTTTGTTTTTTTTTTTTGTAGAAAAGCTTTCCGTGGAAGTTACATTGGCTAGGATATTTTAAAAGCTCTTTGAGCCAGAAAAATTATTGAAACAGGTTCGATAACAAATATTTCCAATCATGATCATGTTTCTACCAAGTTAAGATCCCGTTTGACAGTTTTTTATGGGTCCTATGAAATTTGTGGTTACGAAATGAACAAAAGTTAAGGATTCAATGAAATATATGGTTAAAAGTAAAGTTTGACCAACTTAAAATTTAAAAAACATTTACCAAACAAGAGCTAAGAGTCCTTAACTGATAAGTTAGCAGGAAAAAGCCATAGGATACGCATAGCAACTTCAATGCAACGGTGCCACACTAGAGGACAACTCTTGACTTATTCACATCCCAGGATGAGTTGACCGAAGTCACCCACAATTTCTTAATGGTGGACAATTCCACTACCAGAGAGCAAGCCTTATATGGATATAAACTTTCACGTGAATTCAAAGAAAATCACAGGTAAACAATTGGAAAAACTGGTGGACAATTCCACTACCAGAGAGCAAGCCTTGTATGGATATAAACTTTCTCGTGAATTCAAAGAAAATCACAGGTAAACAATTGGAAAGACTTATTGATGATGATTAAAATTAGATTTTTTAATATATTTAGATAGAAATTTTTGAAATATGTGTTTGAAAAGTTGTGGGATTCATGAAAAATGTGATTAATATTATTGTTTGACTTCGATTTAAACTAAAATCAGATTTAATTCGAAACAAACAGACTCTTAAATAAAGTTTCATTGCCTTTTGAACTTGTCAACATTACTATTTACTCCAATGAGATTATTATATTGAAATGATATTTAGGACAACTTGAGACTGTCGGAAAAATCGACATGGTTGATAGCAATTTTGGATCATCAACTAATCTCACCAAAAATTTGGAAAGTGACATGATATACATTATACGACATAAAAAAAACTACGAAGAGATCGTAAAATAATAAAAAAATGAGATATTTATATCCAATTTGAAAAGCAATACCACAGAGAGTGCTATAATTTAGGCAAGAGAAGCTTCATATGCCCACTAACAAATAAAAACAAGAAGATTTGGTCAAGAAAGTAGGGCCTCTAAGATCAAGAAAAGAAAAAGATAATGTTATGAAATCAATTCTACAAAATATTGAAACCTATGCTTTTGAAATCAACTGTCATAAATAAAAATTCACAATCATACTATGTGTACAATATCGATTGACAACATTTTATATTGGGATAAAGACGGATAGGGGGGGATTGAGCTGGGCTGTAGCCCGATCCCTCCTCAGTCCATTTAATATTTTTAAGGTAAAAAAAAAAATTATGTACAAATTTTTTTTTTTTTGTGTAAATTTTTTTTTCGCGTATTAGCCCGATCAGAAATTTTGCAGTTCGGTCTCAGATCCAATCTTGGATCCGTCCTTGACTAGGGGGATCCATGATGAATAAAAAAAATCATGAGTCCCTCCCATGTAAAAGTATTGTCAACGAAAATTTTCAATCTTGGTTATACAAATAGCAAAATTCAAAAATCCAAGCAATCAGAACAAAAGAAATTGTCATTCCTATAATTCTAGCCATGTTGACCATGTGTTAGCTTATAAATATAAATTTTCAAAATTGCCATGGTATATTGTTTAGCTTTTAAAGATGAATTTTCTTGCCATTTTTAAATATTTCCATGGTCCATTTTCTCTGTGACTAATGAGCAATAACAAAATAACACCAGAGCACATATGCAATTATTGGATGCTTTTGAATCCAAAAGTCAATGGAAATTGAAATGATTACAAATTAGAATAGATAAAGTAGTAAATCTTTACAATGGAAAATGAAAATCTTGAAATCCCTCAAATTGAAAAGCCTCTTCCAATAAAAAGTAAGACTGCTCCATCAAGTCAGGGCTCAATCTAAACATCAGGACACAAAACTCCATCTGATTGAGCGCCCCATCTCCATCAAAATCACCTTCTTTTAACATATTGTGAAGATCATCATCAGACAAGTCTTTTAGCCCCAGCAAGGCAGAATTCTTCTTAAGACTCTCAAATGTGATGACCCCCTTATCAGAATCCATCAAGACTTGAAACCCATTACAAAGTTCTCCTATCAGACCATTCCCACCAAGTTTTTCTGCCATCAGGGGCAAGAAATCTTGGAAATTGGACTGATTTTTTGATGCCATAAAAATGGGATTTTTGAAGTGAAAGTTCCCTTCTTTGTGTAAGAAATGAAATTGTGTTATGATGGTTTAAGGGTGGAAGAATTATGTATTATATAAAGGAAGAATAGACGGTGAAGAGGGGTTTCTGAGAAGGAGAGGGGACCATTCGGGAAACAGCATTTTTGACAACTAAGGAACAGTTTGTTGTTGTTGACATAAAACGCGAAGAAAAGGGTCTTAACCCGTGTCCTTTTGCGGTTAACTTGGTCTTCGATGAAGAAGAAATTGCACCACAGCTTCTAGAAAGGGTGGGGGACTTTAGGGCGGCAGTCTTGTTATGGAAGGGCAAAATCGTCTTTTCATTAGTGGCACCAGTCACAAAAATAAGAAAGCTCGAGTACTCAGGCCTCGTTGATCATTCAATCAAATCACGACGCATGATTGTCTGTTTCTTTCATATTTTAATTGATCATTAATGTCGAAAATTATTTTTTTATAATTGATGATGGTGAAAAACTGAAAATCATCAAGTGAAAAAATTATTTTTTTGCCTTTAACTTAAATTTTTTTTGGCAATCCCAACAAATATTATACACAATTATAAAAAAAAATTATCCATTTTAATGTTTATTTTCATAGAAAACAAAGTCAAACGAATATCAAAAGTTAACGAATTTTCGTGATTGCCAAAAAAAATTAAAAAAAAAATTAAATTTAAGTTAAAGACAAAAAAAAATTCGGGGAAGAGAGCAGTCCTACAAACTTAGAATATCTTCAATGATGGTGTAAAATAAAAATTTAGATTTTCAAATTGATAAAAAAAAAAAAAAAAATCTCTCCAATGTAGAAATGCAAAAAAGACACAAATTGCATTTTTCAATAGAATACACCCATAAAAGACAAAAAGTGAATTTAAATATTTCCTATTAGAACATAATTTGAATTTAGGGTGCGTTTGTGTAATACCTTAATTAATTAAAAAGAAAAACGAAATAGAATTAAAAAGGGTAAGGCGGTGAATATCAATCCGACTTTTTAAACATGATCACACTAGTCGGACACTTGACACACACTCATTAGCAGTGTGCATATCTTATTTTGCCCGTTATGGACATTAGAAAATTTCTAATATATATACACACACACACACAAATTAATTTTCACACACAACACACAAAGAAAAACGCGGCAGAGAGAAAAGAAAGAGAAAAGAGGAAAAAAGAAAAGAAAAAAGAGGAAGACGAAGATGAAGACGAAGAAAAAAAAGAGGAAAGTTCACCAACATTGTTAGAAAATAAGTGTTTTCTACTATTAAATTTGAATTCTTCAATTCAAAGGTAAGTAAAAAGTTATTTATTGAATAGTTCTGTTTAATTTTAGAGTTGTTAGATTATTAGTTTAAATTCAATTTTATTGAAAGGGAACTATTGAATTAAGTATAATAAGCTATGAAATTAAGTTAAAGTGATAAAAAAATAGCTTAAATGATTAAAGAAATTGGGAAAATAGCTTAAAAATAAAAATATTAGGATTTAGCATCCCCCATTTAATTGTTAAAGTTACTTAAAATGGTTAATTGTTAATCTAAAAATTATATCATATTTCAGACGGAGATACTAATGTCTGGACAATTTATCAACCGAGTTGATTTTGCGTACATAATTCTGTGAGTGTAAAAACTTAAATATTTTGAATGATTGATAAATTAATTATACTATTATATTATGTGCAATTATATGTTTGGTTAAATTATTATTATATAAAGATCTTTTCATTATGATACATGTGAAATTTCAAAGATTGTATGTGACACTTTTGTAAATTAGATTTTGCGACACATGTGATATTAAGATTGATCAGAAAAGTACTCATGATTATATACTTTTTCTAGTTCACTAAGGGGCTTTTGTAGTGTTTTATGCTACAATGAGGAGTCTTGACTGGGGATGAATAGTTCTTGATTGTGTATATATAGTTATTGAGGGGTCTTGGCTGTGTTTTAGAATCGATTATGAGAGGTCTTTTGAGACCCGCTTTCGTTCACTGAGGGAGCTTGATGTCCGTGTCGGGAGTGCTTAACCGAGGGACAATCTATGCGCGTTTGACTAGATTATAGATTTCAATCAGAGGGTACATTTTTTTATTTTTTTGTGAATTTTCGAGTATATTGATGTGATGAGATGATTGTATAGATTTCAGTTGATGATTATAGCATGATGATAATATGATATTTTAAGCTTTATAAGGATGTCTCATATCTTGATTCTTATTATATGTTGTTATACTATAAACTGTTAAATGATGTAAACTCGTTTTTCGATTAAAAACAATGTATAAACGAAAAAGTATAATGATTTTGGAACTTCTCCACTCACTGAGCTATCAACTCATCATTTTTCACGATTTTTTTCTTATCAGGTAGCAGTTGAGTTTCCAAGTATCTTTTGGAGTTGGGCTTTTAATTTTGGAGTCAGAGTCATATGACAGAGTTTGCTAGTTTGACTCATTTCATAGAACATATAGTCAGAGTTTCAAATACATGTTCACTTTTAGATGGGACATAGTAGATAGCTATGGAGCTCACTATTTATTTTGCATCCATATGTACATTTTATGTTATTTTTGTAGTAAAAGTTGAGAATTCGGCTAATCTCTATTGTGTTGCATCATTGTTGGGATTGGTGAATAATCACATGTTGGTTAATCCTATTTACAGGAAAAATAATGCCAAAATTCTATTAAAAATAATTTTTTAAACGATACATATTGTACTGAGTTTTGCTGGGAAAATATGGTCAATGACAGACCCTGTTTCCAGTAGGAGGCACAATAGGCCATGTGGGCATCAGGGTCTGTCTTTGGTATTTTTCTATTGTAATACCATGATGGTGGGTCTGACTTTTCGTTGGTATCTATCATTGGCGCACGTTACGTTCCGGGTCCACTAGCATTATATGAAGCGGACGTGTTAGTTTGATTGCCAATAGAGTAGGATTATATTTTCCATTGAATTCACTCTCTCTCTCTCTCATCTATCAACTCTTTCTCATCTACTCACGAATAAAAAATGGACAAGTATAATATTTTTTAGGTTGAAAACTAAATCATTCAAACACTTTTAATTAATAATTTTCATACAAATACGTTATAGGTAATTGATTTGTCTAGAATTTATTTTCATTTCATGCTCACAATCAAACGCATCTTGAAGATCTACCAAATTACACCACTATTGAATATGCCCTCAAAAGGAATCTATCCACGATCGATTAATTTTCTTCCTTTTCCTCCTCCTAAGAAACTTGCAAAAACAAGTGGGTCAGTGTTCATGGTTGTCAAAAAAGAAGAGTGCCAGATATGCCCATATTTGAGTCTCATTTTTCAAAAATATTTTTTGTCAAAAATAATTTTTGTTCTCTCTCTAAAAGTCCGTTGTTAAAAAATAGGATTTTTTTTTTTTTTTTTTTTTTTTTTGTGAATTTATGTACAAACTGCTATTATAATATTAATGACTTAAATTATAAATAGATAGAAACTGAACGGTGAATAAGTGTTATGACTTGTGAATCCCTTCAAATGTGTAGACAAAAAATGATTTTGAGCATTTATAAATAATTTTACAAACATGAAGCAAAGATAGACTAATTCTACTTATATAGTCAAGTCAATAAAAGGTGTACAAGAGAAGAATAAGTGCTCACAAAAGTAATATTTAATAGATAGAGAAGTAGATCTTGTATTTTGAAGTAGAATGACCTTTGTATTTCCAAGAAGAGGGAATTCTCCCTGAAATATGGAACTTTAACCTCTCATTGCCCTAGAACGAGACCTATCTACCTCCTAAGGGTCGAAGCAGTATGCTTTCATTCCTGCTATAAAGTTCCACTGTAGTGGCATACCAATCATCATTGCTTCTTCGACTTCCTAACATACCAATCAACGTTGATTTTAAGAGAGTTTTCGACTATATCCATCAATAGGGACGTCGAAAACTAACAAATGAAATATTTAAGATAACATTGCTGATAAATAAAGATTGACAACAAAAGCACAAAGAGCAATGTCTATCTAGCACCAATAGTGTTTAACACCTAGATTGTCACGATAGGTCCAATGAAATGAGCTCTATATCCTTATTTTTAATTCAATTTATCAAATGTCACACATGTGAAAAGGGTGCAAAGATTAAGGAGGCGGCTACAATTTTCTCTATCCAATAAGAATATTTCTGGCTTTCTTAGTAGCATCTGCATATTTCTATTTTCTAATACAGAAGTTAGATCTAATAAGAAAAATATTGACACGGTCCCAGTCAATGCTATAACTTAGTCGACTTGGAATAATTTTAGGACTCTCAAATGGAGAAATTGTCAACCATGTGGATGGTTATAAATATTGTTGCTTCACATTTGAATCCACTGTACTGAATGCTGAAGTCCCAAAGTCAGAGGCAAAACACAGAAGGAACCATGGAGAAATCTATTAAAGATATAGCCTTTCTTCTTCTTCTTCTCCTCCTCCTCCTCCTGTCATTCTTGCTGTCCATCCTGAAGAATTCAATTGCAACTGATATCATCAATGCAGGTGAAATCCTCAGAGATGGCAGCGCCCTGATTTCTTCAGGGGGAACCTTTGAACTGGGATTTTGTTAGCCCAGGTAACTCCAAGAATCGGTATGTGGGAATTTGGTACAAGAAGGTACATAATAGCGCTGTGCTATGGGTCGTCAACAGACAAATTCCGATAAGAAGTACATCAGGCATGTTAAACGTCATTGAACCAGGCCAGTTGGTTCTTCTAAATAACACTGATAACATCGTATGGTCTTCAAATACGTCAAGAATTGCTCAGATTCCAATTCTGCAATTGAGACAGGAAATCTTGTCCTTAAAGAAGGAAATGATGATGTTAGGAAATGTAGCCCAATCAATCCCTTGAATCAATATGGAACCACCCACAAGTAAATGACAATTCAAAGAAAATTGAACAAAAGAGGCAAATGGGGAAGAAATGATTTCCAAATAGAATGAAGAACAATGTTTGATTACTTGTACAAGCCACAAGTTAATCAATCAAGGAAGAACAAGCCTCTTAACCTTAGGAAAAACTCTCAAAAAATCTATTTTTCTCTCTATTTTTCGGACCCAATGGAAGGGGGAAAATCCGAGATATATATAGGACACGGGGCACCGCGGCGCCACCTCTTCAGGGGATGGGGCTGCGGCGCCGTCGGAGTGGCACCGCGGCGCCACCCTGTTATCTCACAATCTCCACCTCGTCCATCATTTGATAGACCTCAAATTTTGGACGAATAATCACCACTCGGCTGCACCATACAAACCATGGTTGCCTACGTACCCAAAACCTGGGATCAAGCCTCCGTAGTTCACCTCCATCTTCACATTCACTCCACCTCATTCTAACCCCGCCCCAAAGGGCCATGCCCTCATGGGCATATCAACACGAGCTAATATGAAGTAAGTCCAATCAATGTTGGAACTTGCTACCCGTTACCACTTTAGTTAACATGTCTGCTGGGTTCTCATTTATGTGTACCTTCAGAAGAGAAATATCACCTTCCTCTATGACATCCCGCACAAAATGATACCTGACATCAATATGCTTGGTACGAGAATGATGAACCTGATTTTCAGCCAAGTGAATCGCACTCTGGCTATCACACCACAAGTCCACACAATCCTGCTCAATCCCCAAATCATCTAGAAGACCGCACAGCCACAATGCTTCCTTCACTCCCTCTGCCATAGCCATATACTCGGCCTCTGTAGTAGAAAGTGCCACTGTAGCCTGTAACATCGATCGCCAACTAACTGGAGCACCGTGTATACAGAACACATAGCCAGTAGTAGACCGTCGTCTATCTAGATCACCTGCATAATCTGAGTCCACAAACCCACTAATATGACAAGTGTCTCCACCAAAGCACAAACCCGTATCTGCGGTACCTTTCAAGTACCTCAGTATCCACTTCACAGCTTCCCAATGTGTCTTTCCCGGATTCGCCATGAACCTACTGACTGCCTGTGAAATATCTGGACGTGTACACACCATGGCATACATCAAACTGCCAACTGCACTAGCATAAGGTACACGATCCATGCGTACCTTCTCATCTGCTGTAGTGGGAGATTTTTTACCAAAGAGCCTGAAATGTGGAGCCAATGGAGTCACCACTGACTTAGCACCTTGCAACCCGAACCTAGCAATAACCCGCTCAATGTAGCCTTTCTGACTCAAGAACATTCGCCGGTTCGACCTCTCTCTTCTAATCTCCATACCCAGTATTTTCCTAGCAGCTCCCATAACCTTCATCTCAAACTCTTTACCAAGTTGAGATTTCAACCTATCTATCTCCACCATGTTTTTCGAAGCAATAAGCATATCATCCACATACAAGAGAAGATAGATAAAATTACCTCCACGAAGTTTTCGAATATAAACACAACAGTCATACTCATTTCTGGAGAAACCCTGCTTTAGCATGAAGGAGTCAAATCACTTGTACCACTGTCGAGGAGATTGCTTCAATCCATATAGTGATTTTCTCAAGCGACATACCTGTCGTTCCTTATTCTCAACCTTGTAGCCCTCAGGTTGATGCATATAGATTTCCTCATCCAAGTCCCCATGCAAGAAGGCCGTTTTGACATCGAGTTGTTTTAGCTCAAAATCACTATGAGCAACAATACTCAATAGCACCCGAATGGAAGTGTGCTTGACCACCGGAGAGAAGATCTCATTGTAGTCAACTCCCTCTCTTTGTGCAAACCCCTTAGCTACTAACCTTGTCTTGTACCTTGTACCACCGAGCTTGGAAGGATCCTCTTTCCTTTTGTACAACCACTTGCAACCAGTAGCTTTCTTACCTATGGGCAATGGGACAATCTCCCATGTTTGGTTCTTATGAAGTGATTCCATCTCTTCTTCCATCGCGCCCAACCAACTTTCACTATTTCTATTAAGAATAGCTTCCTTGAAAGTGGCAGGCTCATCATCCTCCACCGAGAGTGCATACTCCACCAAATTTGTCTGCCCATAGTGCCTCAAAGGCTCATGTGACCCCAACTTCAAAACTTGCTTGTATGTTCGCCGTGGCCTAGAGGAGGCCAAGTTATCAACAAGTTGTTGTTGTTGCTGTGCCTGTACATTCTCTTGTTGAATCGCCTCATGTTCAAGCTCATCATCTCTCTCATCTTGAGTGACTTCATGATGCTCCTCTTGAACCTGACTAGGACCCGATTTATCTGTAGGTTCTATGTCAATAGCTCGAGACTTTGAAGTCTCAACTTCATCACCACTGGGCACTATAGCTTTCAACGAAGCTATCATGGAGTTCTCATCAAAAGTAACATTTCTACTGATTATGAACTTAGAATTTTCTACACACCATAGGCGATAGCCTTTTACACCCGCTCCATAGCCCAAGAATATTGCCTTCTTGACTCTCGCATCAAGCTTTCCCTCGTTGATGTGGTAGTAGGCTGTGCTTCCAAATATTCTGAGTTTATCATAATCTGCATGCTCTCCTGTCAATACCCTGAAAGGTACATCTCCATCTAACTTAGAATGTGGGGACCGGTTCACTAGGTAGCAAGCATTAGCAACCGACTCTGCCCACCATTCTTTTCCCAAATCAGCATAGGATCGCATACACATCGATTTCTCTCGAAATGTGCGATTCAGTCTTTCTGCGACCCCATTCTGTTGCGGTGTATTCCGAACTATCCAGTGTCTCGCAATGCCTTCCTTATCACAGAACTTCTTGAAGGCACCATGTGTATACTCTGTACCGTTATCAGATCGCAGTGTCTTCAACTTCTTTCCTGTTCTGTTTTCGACCATTGCCTTCCACTTCTTGAAAGTGTCGAATACCTCATTCTTATGCTTTAAAAAATAAATCCAAGCATATCTAGAATAATCATCGAAAAATGTAACAAAATACCTGGAACCGCCTTTGGAAGTGACAGAGGCCGGACCCCAAACATCTGTATGCACATAGTCTAGTATCCCTCTGCTTCTATGTTTGCTTGACTGGAACTGAACCCGGTGTGCTTTCCCATACACACAATGCTCACAAAAGTCCATGCAAGGCTTCTTCAAGTTCTTTAGCAAACCTTCCTTACTGAGCAGATATAGACCATTTTCTGACATATGCCCAAGCCGCCTATGCCATAGCCGAGTGTACTCACATGGGTCTCCACCACTTCCACTAGTTCCAACTGCCACATCTTCTGTAACTGTAGTACCCTGAAGGACATAGAGATTGCCTTCACGAATACCCTTCATCACAATCAAAGAACCCCGAACAACCTTCTTTACTCCATTCCATGTCACAATCTTGCAACCACCGGAGTCTAAGGCACCAACAGCGATAAGGTTCTTCCGCAATTCAGGAACATGCCTAACATCCATCAAAGTTCTAACCACTCCATCATGCATCTTGATCCAAACCGAACCAAGCCCCTCCGTTTTACAATAATGGTTATTACCCATCAATACGGTTCCACCATCAGTGCTTCTATAGGTAGTAAACCACTCCCTATTTGAACACATATGGTAGGAGCAACCAGAGTCAAGAATCCACTTACCGGAGGATTCTTCATCACAAGAGATGGTGTAGCATTCATCGCTTTCTCCTCCATCCGAGGCATAGCTAACCTCCTGTTTGACTTGCACCTTCCCGTTGTAGTTTTTGTTGTTCTTATTGTTCTTCTTCCAACCCACTCGTTTGTTGGTACAGTTTGCCTTGAAGTGCCCGAGCTCGCCACATTTGAAACAAGCCTTTTCTGAAAGAGGTCTAGAACTGGATCTAGATTTTTCCCCTTTCCCCCTTGCTCGTTCATTGCTCCTCCCTCTCACAAATAACCCTTGAACTTGCTCCTTGTTACCAATTGTAGACATGCCACTAGTTGCAATCTTTCGAAGATTATCCGCTAGAAGTGACGTTCTAGTATCCTCCATCACAAGTTTATCACCCACAAGCATCAATGTTTGCACTAAATTCTCATAGGACTTAGGTAATGAGAGAAGAAGTAGGAGTGCTTGATCCTCATCATCAACTTTAACATCAATGTCCTTCAAGTCCGATATGCACCTATCGAACTTGTTGACATACTCCCGGATTGGTGTACCTTCATCCATCTTGCATGTATACAATTTGGACTTCAAGTAGATCCTATTAGTTAGAGTCTTCGTCATTAAATTTGTCTCTAACTTGGTCCACACTTTCGCCGCCGTTTCCTCACCATCTACCAAGAAAGCAACATCCCTTTCAAGGCATAGGATGATCGACGCCCGTGCTTCAAGATCAAACTCCTCCCAATCCTCGTCCGACATATCCTTGTGCTTCTTCTCCTTTCCCCCCAAAGCCTTGTGCAATTTTTGAGAAATGAACACATTCTTCATTTGCATCCTTCAATAAGAAAAATCATTTTTTCCATTGAATTTTTCGATATCATACTTCCCAACCTTCACCGTTCCACTAGTAGACACGATCTATCCACTTGTTTCGATGAAATTTGACAACTAAGTTCACTCAAGAATTTTCACAAACACCTTGTGTGTACAATTGACTCAAGCCTACCTTCCTCAAATCGAAGCTTGACCACCTTGATTTGATATGTAGCTCTGATACCAAATTGTTAGGAAATGTAGCCCAATCAATCCCTTGAATCAATATGGAACCACCCACAAGTAAATGACAATTCAAAGAAAATTGAACAAAAGAGGCAAATGGGGAAGAAATGATTTCCAAATAGAATGAAGAACAATGTTTGATTACTTTTACAAGCCACAAGTTAATCAATCAAGGAAGAAAAATAGTCTTTATATCAACCAAGGAAGAACAAGCCTCTTAACCTTAGGAAAAACTCTCAAAAAATCTATTTTTCTCTCTATTTTTCGGACCCAATGGAAGGGGGGAAATTCGGGATATATATAGGACACGGAGCGCCGTCTGAGTGGCGCCACGGCGCCACCCTGTTATCTCACAGATGATAATTCAGAGAATTTCCTTTGGCAGAGTTTTGATGACTTAACATCAACATATCTTCCAGGCACGAACTTTGGTTGGAACTCTGCAACTGTTGTAGATAACTCCCTGTCATCGTGGACGAGCAATGATGATCCAGCTCCAGGATAAGTAAAATTTTACTTGGATCCAACGGGATATCCGCAAGCCTTCATGAAAAGAGGTGCAGTTACTATATATAGAATGGGACCTTGGAATGGTCTTCGCTTCAGTGGGACACCGTACTTGACTCCAACATTCACATACAGATTACTCGTGAACAAGAGCACCGCATACTATAGAGAAGACACCATTGACAAATCAATTATTTCAAGGGCTACCTTGAATCAGAGTGGTGTTATACAACGCTGGGGATGGGTTGATCAAACCAGAGGTTGGGTCATCTACGTAATTTTACTGACAGATAATTGTGACACTTGCAATTGTGTGGTGCTTATGGTAATTGCTATATTGGGAATTCTCCAGCCTGTGGATGTCTACGTAGATTTGTACCAAAAGATCCAAAAGGTTGGATGAGATTGATCAAATGGGTGCATTCGAAGGACTTCCTTGAATTGTCAAAAAAGTGATTTTTTTTTTAAAAATATTCCAGCATTAAGTTGCCAGACCCACAAAATTCCACGTTTAATGAGTATATGACACTTGAACAATGCCGAGTGGAGTGTTCAAAAAATTGTTCTTGTATGGCATACGCACAATCAAATATCGGCCGAAGGAGTGGATGCCTGTTTTGGTTTCAAGACTTGATTGAAATTAGAGAGATGTCTTCAGACGGACAAGATATTTACATTAGAATGGCATCTTCCGAGTTGGGTAAGACATCATATGATACAAGAAATAATGCTCATGGTAAAACTTAGAATTTTAAAGATTTATTAAAAGAAAGAATTTTGCTAAACGAACAGGGCCGTGAAAGCCCCTGTGGCAGGACGCCTATTTGGCGTCCCCCTATTGCCCACTGACGCCCCCTCCAATAGGGGGGCGCCGATTCAGGGGCCTGTCATGGCCCCAGTCGCAGTGGCAAAACTCTAAAAGAAAGTGTGAAAATGAACAGAACAAAGAAAAAGGAGGTGAATTAGTGACTCATTTTAGATTAAGTTTGTTGCAGATTCCAAAGGAAAGAAAAAAATGCTCACAGCAACTTTGACATCAGTCATGGGAGTGGTTCTGCTAGGCCTAAGCTTGATGCTGTAGTTTTGGAAGAGGTTCAAGAGGAAGAAGAATGACCCAAAAAGGAGAACGAGTGGTAAGCAAACTTTTTCAGTAGATGCTGGAGGAAAATGAGCATGTACTAGTTAAAACATGAAAAAGAACAAATACATGAATACGTACCAGTTAATAAACAAGCACACACATTCTGCAGTGAGCTTCCTCTTTGCACCTTCTCTTTCGTTAATATATCCTCCACTCACATTGCAGGAAGTCATATTGAAAGTCAAAAAACAAGACTTGGATCTCCCGTTGTTTGACTTCAATACAACCTCAAAAGCTACCAGTAACTTTTCAATTGGAAACAAGCTTGGAGAGGGTGGATTCGGGCTTGTCTATAAGGTAAGTGTACCCAGATGTACGTGTTTTACTGGAAGTTGTCTAATACTGAATATTTAAATAACTTAGTTAGAGTGTGTTTGATAGGCATTATTTGAGAAAAATGCATTTTGGAATAGTGATATGATGGGAAATGTGTGGTTGAAAAAGAAGGAAAAGTTATTGATGTGATAGAAAATATTATTTTATTGAAGAATGTGTGGTTAAAAATGAGTAGAAGAATGAGAATGAGAATTAAAATGGGAATCAAACGGGGCCTTAATTAGGTCAGTTATAAAATCCTCATGTTTTTCAAACATTAAAAGTGTGAAAAAATGCTAGACTTTTAGAAGAAAGATATAACTAGTTAACATTATTTAATGGAAATGCCCGAGACTAAGATCTTGTGAAGAAGATGAGGTTTCGAAACTGTGGATAACCGTTGAGCCACAGGCATCATTCCCTGAAAAGGTAAACTTGTTTTCTTTCTTCTTTCAAACAGTTTCGTATTAAATGATAAATCACGTGTCTTCTGAAAATTAGACTTCATACATAAGCTTAATTCTGTAAAAATATGCAGACGAAAAAAAAGGCGTTGCATTCTGCAGAAATTTCCTAGAAATTTTCAGAAGACGACAAATTTTTTGTATATTGTAGGAACAAATATTCGCTTCTCTTGTTACAAGAGATGGACTTGTATTCAATTCGCACGATATCCAGTGTCCACCTAATAGGCAATTTAACAGAGTAAAATATGAATTTAAGCAGCGATACTTAGGTTCATTAAATAAATATATTTTCATAAGAACGAGTTCTGATCCTAGGGAACACTGGAAAAGGGAACAAGAGGTTGCTGTGAAACGGTTATCAAAAACTTCCATGCAAGGACTTGATGAATTCAAGAATGAAGTTATCTGTATTGCCAAACTTCAGCATCGAAATCTCGTGAGGCTTCTAGGGTGCTGCATTCAAGGAGAAGACGACATGTTGATTTATGAATACATGCCAAACAAAAGCCTAGACTTTATTCTATTTGGTGAGGATTCTAACTCTCGTATAGTCTGGTCAAAAGTACCGTGGATTTGAAGTGTTAGTTTAATATATAGCCATAATGAATTCCTACGTATTTTAATGACATTGTATGGACATTATGGTCAGTAGTACTAGTAACTAAACATACATGCAGAGAACTGCAGAATGCAGATCAATGCTAGTCCAGAATTGTTATTTCCTAATTGATTGATTGTATAATTATGGAAAAACATTGTTCTTTTGTTACATATATCATATTTTTACTAAATATAGATGATAATAGATTTTGAAACTGATTTTTGATGTTCATCCAACAACTGCATGAGTACTGGCTAGCACAGTGCTTTGACAGATCAAAGAAAAAGTAGGTTACTAGATTGGTACAAGCGCTTCCAAATTGTTAATGGAATCGCTAGAGGACTTACATATCTTCATCAGGATTCTCGGTTGAGAATTGTCCACAGAGACCTCAAAGCAAGCAACATATTGCTAGATAACAAGAAGGATCCTAAGATATCAGATTTTGGCATTGCAAGAAGTTTTGGAGGGAATGAGGTTCAAGACAAAACAAACCAAGTGGTTGGAACATAGTAAGATTCTCAACAACAAAACAAAGTGTGCAAATTTTTATTTGCTTGTAACCTTAATTCTGGCTACTACTTTCATGCAGTGGTTACATATCACCGGAACATGCAGTGCATGGTCGATTCTTAGTATAATTAGATGTATTTAGCTTTGGCGTTCTAGTATTATTCACAGTTATGTGAAAATTTCTTACAAGCTCTGAAGTGTGCATTTAACTTTTTAATTAACAAAAAATGGGCATTCTAAAAATATAACTGAAAATTGAACAAAACTTAAGCTTGAGTTTACAATTAAAATAATTCTTTTAGGTTAATAAATATCAGTTCTGATAGTGTTTCTAAACTCTAGAATCGGAACCAAACACCTTCAATGACATTTGGAATCTTGACCGTGGCAAAACATCGAGCAGGTAGGAAACGATGGATCCATAACAAATACTAGAGTAATTCAAGGATAATTACCTAAGTCGTGCGCTAGGTCCACGAGTGGACTCGTAGCTTGAGTGGAACCTTACTTGAAATATAGCATAAACCGAAAAAGATGAAAGGGGTCATTAAAGAACAAGAAAATATTATCATAATTTGGATTAAATCTCGATGAAATAATACATCATTAACTAGATAAGTTTAGTAACCTTTGCCTCTACCATTTTACGAGTCTCTTTCTTTTTGGGTGTGGCTTCATCATTCAAATCCTGGTGAGTTTAAATTTTTTTTTTTTTTTTTGGATTACTGCCCATTACTGGCGCCTCTACTTGGTCTGTCCTGGACCTTGGTGAAGGAGGTAAATCGCAGGTTATGCCTCCAAGGATACAGGGTGGAAGGTTGCTTGGGTGAGTTTAAATTTTGATTGCATCGTTCTACAAGCAGCTGTTTGTCATAATTTTGTTCCCAATGTTACAACTCATCTATCTTTAACAGATTTCATCTAATTTTTTCAATTATAAAATCAACCAGCTAATTGAAAAAATTCTTTTCTTTTTTTGTTTTATTTAAATAAGAGGGTATATTTGCTATTTTATTTTTTTTAATTGAGAAATTGGATGAAAATTACTTTTTCTGCAATGAAAGGTGAAAATATGGGTGAAAATGCCAAAAAATAAAAAGTAAGGACGTTTTGCACAATAACATTAAAACGTAAGGACATTTTGTGCTAATTACTCTTTATGTAAAATTGTATTGTTTTCATGCTTTAAAATGAGGGGAAAAATATTTTTTTCATCCTTTTTATTTTTTAAAATATGATATATTTATTAATTAATGGAAAGTTTCAATATAAGATTTCCATGAAAAATTGTTAAGAACTTGAATGTTATAATGAATAAAGATTGAAAATCTTAAGTGTAATTAAAATATAGTACAAAAAAATAAAAATTGTTGCGTAAATATAATTACGGTATAAAACTTGCCTAGAAAATAACCCGTCAATCAGCCCTTTTAATTGATCTTTATATTGTCATTATGTTCTTGAAAAGTTAGGTTTCCTTTAATATACATTATCTCAGTGATTAAACTCATTGTCAAACATTCGTGTCAATTAAATTTTTTCAACAATCTTGAACTCGGGCACGTCAAGTAGACAAGCCGTGTAATACTTTAAGTCTGTCCGTTCATAGGAACTCTCGTGTCCAACAGTAGAATTCCAAATGTACAACAAAGAAATTTCGCCCTATAAAGAATGTTAAGCCACAAAATCAGGACAAAAGATGAGATGAATCATGAAGAAATCAGTTAAAGATACATCTTTTCTTCTTCGTCTTCTTCTTCTTCTAGCATCCTTACTGTCCATTGCTGCAAACGATATCCTAAATACAATTCAAATACTCAGAGATGGTGACACTCTAGTTTCATCAGAGGGGACATTTGCACTGGGATTTTTCAGCCCTGGTAACTCGGATAATCGATATGTCGGAATTTGGTATAACAAGATACCTGTTTTCACTGTAGTTTGGGTTGCCAACAGAGAAATTCCACTAAAGAACACATCAGGAGTGTTGAAGGTCATCGAGCCAGGACTTCTGGTTCTTTTCGACAATACTAGTAACATCATATGGTCGACTAAAGCATCAAGGTCAAGTCAGATTCCAGTAGCCCAGTTGTTGGATTCTGGAAATCTCGTCGTTAAAGAATCAGAAGATGACAGGCCAGAGAATTATCTGTGGCAGAGTTTTGAGTATCCAACTGACACGTATTTACCAGGTATGAAGTTTGGCTGGAACTTTGTGACTGGTAAAGAGACTAATTTCTCATCATGGAAGAGTGACGACAATCCGGCTCCAGGAGACTACGAATTCCGGGTGGACCCTAATGGATATCCACAGTTATTAATCGTAAGAAAAGGTACAATTGTGCAGCATAGAGTTGGACCGTGGAACGGTCTTCGCTTCAGTGGAACACCAAATCCTGGACCAGATCCCTCATACAGGTTCGGATTATTCATGAACAAGAACGAAGTGTACTTTTGGGAAAACCCCATTAGTAAGTCACTTATTTCTAGGTACAGATTGAGTCCAAATGGACTTGGACAGCGCTGGATGTGGGTTGATAAAAATCAAGACTGGATCAGTTATTCTTCCATACCACTAGATAACTGCGACACTTATAAATTGTGCGGTGCTTATGGTAGCTGCGATGTCGGAAATTCTCCTGTATGTGGATGTCTCAGTAGATTTGTGCCTAGAGATCCAGAAGATTGGTCAAACGGGTGCATTAGAAGAGATACCTTGAACTGCCAAAAAGGTGATATATTTTTAAAGTATTCTCGTATTAAAATGCCCGACACACGAAATTCCTGGTTTAACAAGAGCATGACGCTTGAAGAATGCAAGTTAGTGTGCTTGAGGAATTGCTCTTGTACAGCTTATACAAACTTAGATATAAGAAGAGGAGGAAGTGGATGCTTGCTTTGGTTTGGAGATTTGATCGACATCAGACGTCTTTATGTAGAAGATCAAGTTATTTATATTAGAATGGCTGCTTCTGAGTTGGGTAAGAATTCATTATAAATAAATGTCGATTGTCTAGAAATTTTCTCAAAAAGTTGTATATAGTCTATTCGAATAGGCAAGCTAACACTTGACACAGAAAATAAAGGAAAAGGAGAATGATCTTAATCTGTACATGCCATAAAATGTTTCAGACAGAGAAGAAAGGAGAGGAGAAATACTTTTATGGAGTTTGTTAGCATCAGTGGGAATAATAGTTCTGCTTGGCCTGAGCTGGATTCTACTCATTCGAAAGACGAAAAAGAAAAAACGGAAGCTGAAAAAAGGAGGTAATCGACAAACACATTCTGTAGGGAGACAGTTTCTTTATTCAACATCTATTAGATAAATTATAGCCTCCATTTTGCCCTTATCGCAGAAAGGTATATCGAACTTCACAATGAGGAGTTGGAGCTACCCTCATTTGACTTCTCAACAATATCTAAAGCTACCAACAACTTTGCAATTGACAACAAGCTTGGAGAGGGTGGATTTGGACCTGTTTATAAGGTATGAATGTGCTGCACAGCATCATGTAGATAGCTAAAAGTAATTATCTTTGTGATTTTCGCTCATCTAAACCGGTCAATGAAGTGCAGGCCTTTTAGAGGAAAATACCATTAAGAGCATCATTTTAGCAGGAACGAGAAAAACTATAGACTTCTGTTAGAAAATATGAACCTTTTCCAGATTATGATCATATTTTGTGTCTTCTGCAAATTAACCTTCTTGTTTATGTCTAACTCTTAGTTGGGTTCTGGCAAATACTTGGTGTTAAAAAATGTCAATTCTTTATATCTTCGGGCAGAACTAAAAATAAGTGATCCCCTTTCAAGGAAGCTTCATAAAGTTTCCCGGACAACGTTGTTCTTTGATGAATCCCCTGAATACACATAAAGATGTAGATTTTTCACTAAGCGACACGTTAAAAGAGAGAGCACTTAATTTCTTTTTAGTGTATGAATACCTTGCGTATTCACATGTTCTGATGTCAGGGCATGCTGGAAGACGGACAAGAAATTGCTGTGAAACGGTTATCAAAAACTTCTGAGCAAGGAATTGATGAATTCAAGAATGAAGTGGTATGCATTTCCAAACTTCAGCATCGAAATCTCGTGAAGCTTCTTGGATGCTGCATTGAAAAAGAGAAAAAGATGTTGGTTTATGAATACATGCCCAACAAAAGCCTGGACTTTATTCTCTTTGGTGAGGATTTCTTACTTGAATACAGTTACCTTTAAATTTGTATTACCAGTACTTATGTGGAATGCCATAATAATGGCGCTAGGATTTGTTTCGACATTATTTAGGTTGTAGTGACCACTGACCAGTATCTCAGTATGGACAGAACAGAAGATCAATGCTGGTAGTGAGCGGAATTCTCTGTTATAATCGTATAAATACTGGAATTTTTATTCTTTATGACAGGCATAACTTCATATTATAGTTAGCGAGATGCAGAGATGATATAGATTAATCTTAGACTTTGAAACTAATACTACTTAATTCAAGCAACCAAAAATGGTAAAATATGTTGATAAGATAAAAACTTTTGGCAGATGAAACAAAAAGTAGGTTACTTGATTGGCCCAAGCGCTTCAATATTATCAATGGCATTGCCAGGGGTCTAATGTATCTTCATCAAGATTCTCGAATGAGAATTATCCACAGAGACCTCAAAGCAAGCAACATATTGCTAGATGCTGACATGAACCCAAGGATATCTGATTTTGGTATGGCTAGAAGTTTTGGAGGAGATGAGACTGGAGCCAAGACTCGCCGGATTGTGGGAACATAGTAAGAATCTCTATACGGCAATGTATCTAATACATTCCAATTGTTTTATAACATTATTTTCTGGTTAACGCTTTTACGCTTTTATGCAGTGGCTACATGTCACCAGAATATGTATTGGGCGGCGTGTTCTCGGTAAAATCAGATGTATATAGTTTCGGTGTCTTGGTGCTAGAAATTGTCAGTGGAAAGAGGAACTGGGGATTTTCTCATAGTGATCACCACCTCAACCTTCTTGGACATGTAAACATTTTGTCTTACAAGAAATTACAAACATTAATATTTGTAGAAATTAAGGTCATCTTAGCCTTATTCAAATTTATACAGGCATGGATACTTCACAAAGAAGGAAGGTCACTAGAACTAGCTGATACTTCTCAAGCTAATCCACATTACTCAAAAGAAGTGCTACGATCAATCCACGTGGGTCTGTTATGCGTGCAACAATATCCAGGAGATAGGCCTAGCATGTCTACAGCAATTTTCATGTTGGAAAATGAAGTTATGCTCCCGAACCCTAAACGGCCTGGTTTTTTCACAGAAAGAGATTTAGTAATTGCTGAGAGTTCAACCAGCACAAATGCAGCCAACTCATTAAACGAAGTGACAATTACGCTGCTAGATGCCAGATAGAAATTGAGCTATATTACATTAATTCGTGATCTTGATTCTTGCATTTCACATGTTCTTTTGCCATACATTTTTCCAGTCTCTGCAAAAAGTTCTATACATCATAGTGGTATCAGTTGATTTCAGAATTCTGGAATCAGTTTTATAGTGTCAATGTTTCCAAGTCGACTATTAGGCAGAACAAGTATGATGATGATGCAAGCGGGCAGGGCTAAGACAGGGCGGAACCCTAGGCATCCCAAGCATATTGACACCTATATGGTAGTACATAGAGGAACTTTGACACAGTACAACTCACAAGTACGAATATCCATAGAGTTAAATAAATGCCTATTAGCCCATACACAATTATAGTTGATACTTTCATTTAAGCTATGCTAAAGAGTAATGTTATTTAACACCATTGATGTTAAAACACTGGTCTATGTAATACTAATATGACATTAAATGAATGAGTTACTTAATGCTACCTTTCATTGAATTAATCACATTACACCACCTAAACTGGTATTGTAGCACCAGTGGTGCTAGATAGCATTATTCTAAGCAGAAAATTATTTATTGCAAGCATGAATATAAAGACCTGGTTATTCCATGTCAATAATCAAGTCAATGTCAATGAAAATGGGAAGCGGAATAGTAAAAATATTGTAGACAATTCAGCATTTCTATATCTCTCATTCACATTGACATTTCCCATCAATATCAATGAAAACAATGGCCCTAATAGAATCTAAGCATTTTATAGGCGGGATGGACCAAAATAGTCATGGCCACCCACAGTAGCGGAGTAGCACAATTACCATTCCGAGATCAAAAAGTAGGTTGTTAATTTTAAAAAATAACGTAGCTCTACCAATGGATTGAAACTTGAGAGATGAAAAGAAAGGTGGTCCGGTGGCTAAATATTTTTTGCCTTTTCGTGCCTACATCAACGAGTTGAGCAGTGATGGACGTTGGATTTTGATAAAATCAACAAACTCTAGATATTATGGAGGAATGAGAAATTAATTAGTGATTTTAAATTTGGACCTTTAAAGAAAAAGTTGTGCATAGTCCTCAAAAGAGGAGACAATAAAATTTTAAGTTTTGGAAAAGAAAAAAAGAAAAAAGAAAAAAAAAATAAAGAGAAAAAATAAAAATATATATAAAAGAAGAGATATATATTTCAAAATTTTATGGGATCATTAGACCTCACATGACACCATGTGGCTCCGTCACTTGTCATTCGGGCATGTGCTCCTAGCCCAATGGAGTCTAACCTATCAGAAATAAAGTAGGGTTAGTTGCGTAACTAAAGAACATTTGGAGGATAAAGTTAAAAATTGGGTAAATTAATAAGTATTGTAACATTACAAAATCAGACGAAATTATACTGAAAGATTAGGTTATATATAATTTTTTGACGTGTGAGCAATTTTTTGTATCCTACATTCGGTAATTTTTCGACATATATCAATGCTGTAAATTACACATTCTATATAATTTATATAAGAATCATGTTACACTATAATTTCTTTGAAATTATAACTTACAATGTGTTATCATGGATAGTTTGGGTAATTTTTGAAAATTCTAACTTATTAACGCATTCACTACCACTATCCACCACCATTAATGTCATGCTAGCCATCATCTACATTTCCATACCACCTGGAAACATCACCTTCTATCAAAATTCACTACAAATTGATTAGTAAAACAAAAAGCCACCATAAATAGCCAAAACCACCACTGTAAACCACCAATTTGAAATTACAAATTTGGATAATTAATTCTCCCCCAATCCCACAATATTCACCAAAATTCAGATCTTGAAGGAGAAACTATAGCCCGTCTGAATTCATTTTCGGTTTTCCACTTGGCGAAATTTCGCCAATTTGGTCTCTGGAAGTCGAACGGAGATGGTGGTGATTTGGTGAATGTTGATATCTAGTGGCGTGGTGATGTGATGATGAAAGCGGAGTTCATGACGATGGTGGTAGGCGTTGATTTGGTGAATGTTGGTATGCGTGGTGATCTAACGATGAAATACGAGTTGGTGGCTACGATAATAGCACACATTAGTAATGGTGGTGATGGTGTAACCGGTAGTTGAAGCTATATGGCCTCGCTAATGCTAACCACCAATCTAGTTGACAATTAAATGATATTAAATAAAAAATTATTTTAAATGCAAGATCACATGATTCATTTGATTGAACCTATCCAGTATGACCACCTAGACAGGTCCTAGATAATATTATTCTTCTAAAAATCTGATTTTTTTTCAAATTTTTTCATGCAATTGTAAGATTCGACCAATTTTTCCTTAAATTATTGGCTATTTGCCTCTACAAAATTATAGTTCATATAGTTCTTAAAAAATAATTTTTATAGATGATATTTTCATTTAGCTCCTGTTTGATGTAGAATAATTAAAATCGAAATTTTAGTAGAATTTGAGAAGAACTGATAAAATGTATGGTTGAAAAGTTGCGGATACATGAAATGTGTGGTTAAAATTAGTTGTCGATTCTAATCTGATATTAAAACCAGATTTTAATTTATATCAAACATGGATTTAATCTTTACTATTTTAGATTACGGAAAAAATAACAAGTCGGGTATTAAGTATGCACCAAATCAAATTTCAGACATTAAGTTTAAAAATGCAAAAGTCATGTATTGATTCTATTTTAATTTTCAATAATATTATTATCAAATTAAATTAATCTACCCATACCCACCCCGACCCCAATCCTCACGTACCTGCCCGTCGTCATCCTATCTCCATCCTATCTTATAGCTGTCGACATTCACTCGCCATTGGCATCCACTCGCCGACATCCACCTCGTCGGTGATTTCTTCACCTATGAACTGATTGTCGCTCAACAGTTAATGAGCATAGTTGGCTCAAAATAATAGAAATAGAAGGAGAAACATAGCGACCATTGGAGAACATCAACTAAGCATCTCCGAGAACTGATCATCTTCTTCAATGGTGACTCAATAGTGATTTATATAATTTAAAACTATTTTTTAAAATTGAATTGAAAAATAGCCTCGGGTGAAATTTAAAGAGTACTCACTGGAGCAAATAACTTTAATGCTCACCGTCGAAATTTGATTAATTGAATTTGTGACCAATTTGGAGAACTGAGGTCTGAGAAATCAATTGCATGTGACCAGATCTCTTGAATTTGTGACTCGTGACCTATGCATTTTAACATATGACCTTAGAAATTGCTCTTGTACGGCTTATTCTAACTTGGATATAAGCAAAGGGGGAAGTGGATGCCTACTTTGGTTTGGAGACCTAGTTAACATCAAAAAACTATTTTAAGGAGGACAAGATACTTACATCAGGCTGACTTCTTCTGAATTAGGTAAGAATTACTAATCAAATTTTTTTCCTAATAGATTGTTTGTACTTCTCGATTTAAAGTTTTATCATCAATGAAAAATAATCCACTTTTTATTTTCATATAGAATTTTGCAGAGATAAAAGGAAAGAAAGAATAGTTCTTGAAGTAAGTTTGTCGTTGTCAATTGGAATTTTTCTGCTTGGCCTTGGTCTGATGCTGTATCTTCAGAAAAGGACGAAAGGAAACCACAGGCTGAGAACTAGGTAAGCAAAATCTACCATTTCCCACTGTAGACAATTGTAGAAACCAAGCTTATCTATATTCTGCTAATTGGAATCCTTCTTTCGCTTTTCTCGATCAAGTTACGTCCAATTCATTGCTCTTGTTTCAGGCAGGCTGGTAGACAACTTTATGGACCGAAAAAATGATGAAAGTTACAACAAAGACATAGAGTTACCACTGTTTGATTTACATAAAATAATTAAAGCCACACATAATTTTTCAATTGATAACAAGCTTAGAGAAGGTGGATTTGGACCTGTTTACAAGATAATATATTATTTTGTTTTTGTTTTTAATTTTTAATTTAACAGGGTTGGCATCGCATTGGGAAACCGTGCTCTCAGATTTTATCTCGTGTTAAATTTTTTAGATGTTTAATTGATGAACAGTATCAAATACTTTGTTCGCATAATCATTTGGAAATGTACTCTTCGTTTCATGTGAAATGAAGTCTTTTAATGCAAAAATGCATCAATGTCACGCTTGGCCACTCAACAAGTAAGTGGAAGATGATTTGCACTGTGCAAAACAAATACCTTACGTGCATAAGTTCTTATGTTGGGACTACTAGAGGCGGGACAGGAAATTGCTGTCAAACGGCTATCTAGAATTTCCTTCCAAGGACTCAATGAGTTCAAGAATGAAGTTATCTGTATATCTAAACTAAAACATCGAAATCTTGTGAAGCTTCTAGGATGCTGCATGTTGAGGTTCGAACCCGGTTCTGTGCTTCAAAAGTTTTACTTAATGTTGCTATTTTATGGAAACACGTTTTATCTATTAAATTGCATTGGATTGGATCTGGACACTTGACTCTTCCTGGACCGTTGGATTGGCTTCTCTCTTAAGTGATATAAATACGAGTTTGGCTGTTCATTTGCTCTAGGGTTTTCATTTGTTTCTCATTCTCTCTCGAGTGAGGCGATTTTAGAGAGTTTTCTAGGGTTTGCTTCTCTGTGCATTTTCTGTTGAATCTTTCTTGAGAGTTGCTAGATTAGATGGTTGGAATATAGAATACCTTGGTTTTCTTATATGGAAACGGGTTAGATCGTAACAAATCTGGTGTTTGAACTGCTGGTTCGATGTCTATGTAATCTTGTGTGATTAGAGGCAGATTTGGTGGTTCTTCTTTGAGAGATAAGTCTCTCTTTTGTATTCTATATTCTCTTGAACGTTCTTGTAACCTTCGTTGCCAGTTTAAGGCTTTATAGTGCAACCGAGCTATATCTATCTTTTGATGGATGCTCAACAAGGGACTAGGTGTTAAAAGGGTCATAGAACCTCTGGGGCTTCTGCCGAAAGAAATCCTTTGTGTTCATCCTTTATTTCTGCAAGTTTTGATTTCTGTTGTTAAAGGATTCTTTATATCTTGAGTTTAATATCATGTTTGGGCCTTTACAGTGGTATCAGAGCCTGGTCTCACGAACAAGATACCTGGATCTTTGAAGGAGGAAGCAGATCGAAGACGATCTGAAATTTTTGGAACTGCTCTTAAGTAGTGTTGAAGGGCCTTGAATTTTAATAAACTCGTTTGGTGAGATCTTTTAATTTTTACAAAGTTACTTTTTCAGAAATTAGAATTTCGTGATTTTTCCCTTGATTTACCGTACACAATAAACCCCCTGGAGACTAATCTTTGTCCAAAGGCTCCTGTGAGGCCTTGGGAATCTGAGATAAATCCAGTACGGGTATGTTACTGGAAGATCTTGTTGGAGAAGTCTATGAAACATTCATATGATCTCTGTTAATTCAATCCTTCATTTAACTAGTGTGATATATTCTCCTTATGTGAAATAACTTGTAGAATTGTGTACTTTTGTGTACTACCGTGCTTCTTGATTGACATTTATTAAATCCCCTTTTGAATTGGAGTGCTGTGATTCTGTGTACCTTCTTTGTGCACTCACTGTTTCGAAAATGGCTTCTGCCAAGTTTGAAGTTGCTCAATTTGATTGTAAAACTGATTTTAAAATGTGGAGCCAAAAAATGAAAGCCATTCTTATGCAAATGAGATGTGTTAGAGCTTAAGATGATAGTTAGCATGTTGATCTTTTACCTGCTAAGAGAACTGAACTTGAAGAAGTTGTCTGGAGCACTATTTTCTTGTACTTATCTGATAATGTGATAAGAGCTATTGGTGATACCAAAACTGCTTCTGAACTTTAGATCAAACTTGAATCCAAATATGTGACTAAGACCATTCCAAATAAATGTTTTCTTCTAAAACAGTTCTTTTCTTTCAAAATGGTCCCTCTATTGACCTAGATGAAAACATCAATAAATTCACAAAATTGACCCAAAACCTAACCAACTGTGATGAAAAACTTTCACAAGATCAGTTGGCCGTGGTTCTGTTAAACTCCATTAGTAACAAATACAGAGATATTAAGGTTGCCTTAGAATATGGGAGAGAAACACACACTACTGAAGTGAAAATCAATTCTTTAAAGAATAAAGCTCTTGAAATTAAATCTGAATTTAAGGAAAAAGACAATGGAGAATCTTTGGTGATGAGAGGGAGAAGTTCTAATAAACTCAACTATCACTCTAAAACCTTTAATGAAAATAAAAGTAAATGTAGTGATAAGAGTAGGATTAAGAACAAATCCAAAAGTAAAAAATGTTTTCCACTGTGGGAAACTTGGACACTTTGTAAAGGATTGCTTCAAAAGAAAAAATGAACTTAGGGAAAAGAATTTAGATGATGGGAATGCTGCCTTAGCCTATAACAAGGATAAAACTGAGGATGAGCTGGTTTTTGGTAAATGTTGAAAAGAAGCTAAATGATGAATGGATTCTTGATTCAGGTTGTTCCTTCCACATGTGTTCAACAAAAACATCTTTCTTGATTTTGAAAAAACAAGTGGGGGGCAAGTAATAATGGGTAATAATATGACTTGCAAAGTGAGTGGAATAGAAACTGTTAAACTGTTACTTGAAAATGGTAAACTCCTGATTTTGAAAGGAACTAGATATGTTCCTGAATTAGAGAGGAATCTTGTTTCTTAGGAATGTTAGATGTAGCATGAAATCTTTACAAAATAAAGGAGTTTTTGGAAATCAAAGTCTTGGTGATATTGGTCTATGTGAACAATGTGTGATAGACAAACAAGTTAAACTTCCCTTCTTACCTAGAATTCATAAAACCAAACAGATACTTGAATATTTGCATGCTGACCTGTGGGGTTCTGTTTCTGTGACCACTTTGTCTGGTTTTAAATACTACTTACTGATCATTGATGATTTTTCAAGAAAAATCTAGGTTTTCTTATTAAAAACTAAAGATGAAGCCTTTTTTGTTTTTAAGAATTGGAAACTACAAATTGAAAACCAAACTGATCACAAAGTTAAAGTATTAAGAACTGATAATGGTTTAGAATTTTACAATTATGAATTCGATAATTTTTGGAAAGAATGTGATATTTTAAGATATAGAACAGTTACCTATACACCACAACAAAATGGGATTGTTGAAAGAATGAATATGACTCTATTAAATAAAGTTAGATGCATGTTATTAAGTTCTGGCTTGCCTAAATCGTTTTGGGGAGAAGCTGTTGAGACTGCAGCCTATCTTGTTTATAGAAGCCCTACTAGTGCACTAAATTTTGAGGTTCCTGAATCTGTTTGGTCTAAAAACTCTATTGATTATTCTCACCTTAAAATTTTTGGTTGTGTTGCATATGCTCATCAAAATATTGAGAAATTAGAACCTAGATCACTTAAATGTGCTTTCTGAGGTTATGGAGAAAAATGTTAAAGGGTATATAGGCTATGGGTTAAAAGTAAAAAAGGTTATAGGGTAATTGTTAGAAGAGATGTCATTTTTAATGAATATTTCATGCCATGTTTAGAAGGAAAAGAAAACAACTTGAGTAATGAAGATGTTCAAATTGAGGTGGAGACTCCTCACCTCGAGAGAGTTAACCCTATGCCCAATGAAACTGAAAATGAGTTCACTGAAAATGTTACCTTAATTGATACTAATGATGATCAGTTAATTGATCATACTGATCCTGACATCCCTTCTCTTGATGAATACCAACTCACAAAGGATAGGGAAAGAAGACAGATTAGACCTCCTGCTAGATTTAACTGTGATAATCTTGTTTCATTATTTACCTATCAAGATCAATTAGACAATGAACCAAATTCCTTTGATGATGTCATAAAAGGTAAAGACTCTAAAAACTGGAAGGTTGCTATAGAAGATGAGATGTGTTCTCTACTGAACAATAACACATGGGTTTTGGTAGAAAGACCTAAGAATCAGAAACTGATTGACTGTAAATGGATTTACAAAATAAAATAAGGCGAGGGGGGAGATAAAAATATCATATTTAAAGCTAGACTTGTAGCCAAAAGATTTACCCAAAAGGAGGGTGTAGATTACACAAAAGTCTTTTCTCCTGTTGTCAAATACACTATCATTTGATATATTCTTGCCTTAGTTGCTCAATTTAAATGGGAACTTGATCAGTTAGATGTTAAAACTGCTTTCTTATATGGTGATTTAGATGAAGAAATTTACATGAGACAACCTGTGGGTTTCATAAAAGGAAATTCTGAAAATGTGGTATGTTTGTTTAAAAAATCACTCTATGGGCTAAAACAAGCCCTAAGGCAGTGGTACAAAAGATTTGATACTTTTGTACTAAAACTGGGTTTTCAAAGAAGTAATTATGATACTTGCTTATACTGCAAAGGTAATGGTGGTAAGAAGTCTCTTTACTTAGTGCTTTATGTGGATGATATGTTACTTGCCAGTTGTGATAAAAATGAAATTGATTTTATAAAACAGAAACTTAAATCTGAATTTGAAATGAAAGATCTTGGTGCTGTCAAAAAGATTTTAGGAATGCAGATTTTTAGAAATAAAGAAAAAGACATTCTGGTTTTAAATCAACATGATTATGTGATTAAAATTTTAAAAAAATTCAACTTGTTTGACTGCAAACCAGTAACTTTACCACTTGCTAATCATTTTAAGCTCTCTTCTGAATTTTGCCCCAAAACTGATGATGAACTTGAAAGAATGTCAAGAATTCCTTATGCTAATGTCATTGGTTCAGTTATGTACTTGATGATATGTACTAGACCTGATCCTACTTTTAGTATTAGCATACTCAATAGGTTTATGAGTAATCCTGGAGAAGAACATTGGAATGCTTTAAAATGGCTTTTAAGGTACTTCAAATCTTGTTCTTGTGTTTAAAATGAATAATGAATGGGTAACCTTAAAGGGGTTTACTGATTCTGATTTTGCTGGGGATAGAGATAATAGAAAATCAATCTCATCTTATTTCTTTACCTTATAGGGTACTGTAATTAGCTGGAAGTCTCAATTACAGAAAATTGTTGCCTTGTCCTCAACTGAAGCTGAATATATTGCTGATTCTAATGCATGTAAAGAAGGTATTTAGTTAAGTGGACTTTTGAAGGAACTTGGTTTTGTTGATAAAAATGCTATCCTGTATTCTGATAATCAAAGTGCAACACATTTAAGTAAAAACCCCATGTTTCATGATAGAACTAAACACATAGACATTAAATATCATTTCATTAGAGATATTATATCAAAAGGAATTTTGAAAATTGGTAAAGTTGCCACTCAGTTTAATCCCTCTGATATGGGAACTAAAATAATACATTTAAACAAGTTTTTGAATTGTTTGAAGATATTATCAATTGATACTGTGTAATGTACTGCAGGTACTTAGAGTAAATGAAATCACAAAGTGTGATATGCTCCTGGCTGTACTATAGTCTGAAAACTTTGGTAGCAAGGTGGAGATTGTTGAGGATGAAACCTGGTTCTATGCTTCAAAAGTTTTACTTAATGTTGCTATTTTATGGAAACACGTTTTATCTATTAAATTGCATTGGACTGGATCTGGACACTTGGCTCTTCCTGGACCGTTGGATTGGCTTCTCTCTTAAGTGATATAAATACGAGTTTGGCTGTTCATTTGCTCTAGGGTTTTCATTTGTTTCTCATTCTCTCTCGAGTGAGGCGATTTTAGAGAGTTTTCTAGGGTTTGCTTCTTTTTGCATTTTCTGTTGAATTTTTCTTGAGAGTTGCTAGATTAGATGGTTGGAATATAGAATACCTTGGTTTTCTTATATGGAAACGGGTTAGATCGTAACTAATCTGGTGTTTGAACTGCTGGTTCGATGTCTATGTAATCTTGTGTGATTAGAGGCAGATTTGGTGGTTCTTCTTTGAGAGATAAGTCTCTCTTTTGTATTCTATATTCTCTTGAACGTTCTTGTAACCTTCGTTGCCAGTTTAAGGCTTTATAGTGCAACCAAGCTATATCTATCTTTTGATGGATGCTCAACAGGGGACTAGGTGTTAAAAGGGTCACCGAACTTTTGGGGCTTCTGCCGAAAGAAATCCTTTGTGTTCATTCTTTATTTCTGCAAGTTTTGATTTCTGTTGTTAAAGGATTCTTTATATCTTGAGTTTAATATCGTGTTTGGGCCTTTACACTGCATTCAAAGAGAAGAAAAGATGTTGATTTATGAATACATGCCTAATAGAAGTCTTGACTTGATTTTTTTGGGTAATAAATGTTCACTTCACACAATCAACTCAATAGCATATTCTATCAAGAGTACCGATTAGACGTACTGTTATAAAAAAGTTTCATACATATTCTTCAAATCCCGAGCAGAACTTTTGAAATAAATTGTAATAATAAAGTACGGAACTTTACTCGATTGCAAGGGATGAAGCTTCATGCTGCTCTTTGCTTGAAGATATATAATTATAGATATTGGATTTGATTTCTAAGTTCCAATTAGCCAACGTATATTTTATCCTCATAAGCATAGAAATTTTTTTGGCAGATCCAATGCAAAGTGTGGCGCTCGATTGGCCTAAGCCCTTTCACATAATAAATGGTATTGCTCGGGGACTAATGTATCTCCATCAAGATTCCCGTCTCATAGATATCCATAGAGACCTCAAAGCTCAACGTTTTGCTGGATTCTAACATGAACCCAAAAATATCAGACTTTGGCATTACTAGAAGTTTAGAGGGAAATGAGACTCGAGCTAACACGAAACGAATAGTTGGAACATAGTAATAATCTCTTTCCCATAAAATATGAAATTCTCTTCTGTTGTTTATGACTTAGTTTCATGATAAATTTTATCATGTAGTGGCTACATGTCCCCTAAATACGCTATAGATGGCCTATTCTCGGTAAAATCAGATGTATTTAGCTTTGGGGTTTTGGTGCTTGAGATAGTGAGTGGCAAAAGAAACAGAGGATTTTCTCATGGAGAGATCACCAACACAACCTCCTTAGACATGTAAGTATAGTGTACTTATTTTTATATACTTCATAACAAAATTAGTCCATTTAGCATTGGAATTCAAGAAGATGGTCCTTTCAACTGAGTTCAGTTAGTGCAGTCATGGATGATGTATAAAGAAGGAAGGTCTCCAGAATTAGTTGATGCTTGCTTTAGCGTCTCAAGATATTTGTCTGAAGTATTGCGATCCATCCATGTGGGACCGATGTGCGTTCAACAATGTCCAGAAGACAGGCCAAGCATGTCTTTGGTAGTGTTCATGTTTGGCAATGAAGGTGTGTTGCCTCAAGCTAGGCAACCTGGGTTTTTCACAGAAAGATATTTATTTACCACGCAAAGTTCAATTAGCACAAATGTAGCAAGTTCGACAAACCAAATGACCATTACATTGATGAAAGCATGATAAATAGACAAGTTGCTTTAGTTACTCCTATATTGCTCTTATCGATCTCGTTCAACCAGAATACTAAATTGTATACCTCTTCCATTATGTTCATAATTGTCTGTTTCAGTAGTTGGAGGATCTGATGCACTTGCCAATCATGTCCTCTGATAAAGACTTCACTGTCATTCATGTGTTTTCTGATAACATTCATAAATAGAACTGCTTCTGACAGTTGTATATTAATCCACTGTATAAACAGTGCAAATACCTTCAAATCCTGTGGTGATTTTTGTGTGAAACAAATCATGCACTTGTTATTTGGTGCATCATTCATGGCATACATCTCAAGAATACCAAAAGGCTACAAATATCGGGAGTTATTGAAATTGACACTCCAAGTAAGTTGTTAAACTAAACCTGTTTTGCTGACATAAAACTTTGATGGCAAACTTATGGGTTTGATACATAGTACACGATTAAGGAACCGAAAAAAAAAGATAAATTTTTTATCTGTTGTTTTTCCAATGCTACGAATCAAAATGCGCTAAGAAAATTTTACAGGCTTGTCATACAGCGCGCTTGAACCCAATTTTCTGCACTTGTAGAATTTGCTGACCAAGGCACCTAATGCCGTATAGAGGAGCTTCAACCACCTAGTTGACATTCTCGTAATTTATTCAAAATTATAATATAATTTCACATCTAATTTGATTCTAGGGTCGCCACACATCAATCTTAGCATACTCATTTACCGCAACTTTCCTCTTATAATTTCGACCAATTGCAGTCAAACACTATTGTCGTAAAGCATTAACAACTATTCAATTCAACTGGCCTTCTAACCTTAGATAAGTCTTCCTATCAGAGAGAATTCTTGTAGTACTAAAGTGGATGTTTATAAGTCAAAGTAGTTTGGCAAGACTATTTAATTTAACAGCTTTTGTTGTTAAAATGGAAGTTAAATTTTACACCTTTAATGTAGGGAAAATTGACACCTTCGATTTGTAGTAAATATTGATAATTTTTGAAAGAAAAAATTGCTTTTGTTGGGAGTTTTAACTATGACTATTTAGATCAAGACTTTCATCCAACCTTCTATGCATCAATAAATCCAATTAAAAAGAAGTCGTAAGTTTGTCAATGACAAAAAGCTCAAAAGCTCATCTACGCCTATTTATTAATCACACAAACTGCCCACCATTCCCATTATTTTTCATGCGTCACTTTTCTTTTGATTGAATTGCAAACATCCAAAAAGTAAGATTTTTGCTTTCTTTCTACGAAACCAACACTCTACTCTTATTGCATTTAATTCTCAAAAAACTAATGCATGCACTATCATGCAATGTCCACTATATCTGTAATCAGGAATTGAAATGGCATTCGAATTCTGATGGGAGTGTGAGATATTAAATAAGCTAACCTCGCTGAGGTCACGTTCCCTGTGAACCCACTATTCCTGAGAACTCGAAACTCCAGGGTTCCCAGCCTGGCGAATTACATCATGGTGAATCTCCTCATCACCTACACTGGTGGCACCATTATTGCTCCCTCTCTCGCCAGCATATCCGCTGCTACTTGGACTAAAAGGTGCCTCCGCTTCTTCCGCCTCTAAGGTATTGTACCTCCAAGCTGACGACAAGCTCATAATCACCCCAGAAGACGATTCTGTTGAGAATTTACTTATCATGCGCAGCGAAAAATTAAATAAATTTCAATTCCCATCCAAGGATCTGCTTTGTGTTTAGATAGAAGTTGTGATAGAAACTATACCTTAATTTAGATCTGCAAACTCCTTTGCTATTGCTGTAGTTCCAGCAATCCAGTTCTGCCTCCCACAGCTGTCCAATTGTCCAGCCTCCAATGGAATCCACACAGGGAACAAGATTGAGAGAATCAGGGTTTCACTTTTCTTGTGCTAGCAAGAATAATGAAAATCCATCTACTGTTTACAAACCCTAGCAGCTTATATATATAAGGCCAAACGGGCTTGGCCCGTCTCTTAAACTTAACCCGGTCCAATATTTAATTAATCCAATTAATTAAATCCGATTCATGAATTAATTAATCCAATTAATTAATTCGGGCCTATTAATAAGAAATTCAATTAATTAATTATACAACACTTGTCAATTAATTAATTGGCGGATCTCAATCTTCTAATTCTCCTTTTGTGTGTGATCCATTAGGTTCCCAATCACTATGCCTAACAACATGAATTATTATTTTGATCTAATCAAAATCGATAAATCAAAACACCCTTTTGATTTATCACTAATTCACATCTGTCGTCCCAGATTGACATCTAGCAATGTGTCAGGGCAATACATGTGACGAAAAATGTCACGTGGTATGACAAAACCCAACTCGTTCGTTTATCGTGAAACTATAATCTCTTCGTCAATATGATCTGATCAATTACGTGATATGGATTGTGTCAATCTCGATTATCAATCATATCTTTCATTCTACTTATTAAGTCAATGTAAGTCGAAAACTCCTTTTCGACTTATAGATACACCTTGGCCAAGGATTTCGTTATCAACTTAACTGGAAAATGTAGATCATAAACTCTTACTATCTAAGAGCGACGAATCCTCTATCGATCATTCACAACCTTCATATGATTCTTGACATACCCGAACGATGTCGTATTAGCAACCCTTGACGGAGCTACTTCCAACATCACCAAAGCATGACTGTCCCCACATAAGGTACTATGATGATCTCAAGTCGAAGGATCAATTCCACTACCGAACGTTAGAGATTAACCACTGACACTCAGATAGTTATCCATGAGGAATCTCTAAGCGGGTCTCTAATGTTTTGTTCTATAACAAAACATCCATGTGTTCATTTAAGTGTCACTACACTTTACCTTGTGAGATCAGCTACTTACTTCACAAGTAAGGAATGCCACACATGATGGTCTATCCGTAATAATGATATCCGTATTTCGTTATTACTTACGACCACAGATAATTTAAGATTCAATCATATGTAATTTGTATCTCACAATCACAACTCCTTGTGATTAACGAATTATCGAGACTTAAATCTACGGACTCTATTATTTAATATTATAATAGATCTTGCCGTAATAAATGCACTAAACATATATCAAAAGTACTTATGCCCAAAGTTGATTGGACCTAGGGCATAATACTTACAAACTCCCACTTGCACTAGATCCAATCACTTATGTATCTAATATCATAAGAGTTCACATGACGATCATGTTTATACTGTGACAACTCCTTGCCAGTGGATCTGCAATATTATCAATTGTGAGAATTCGTTCTTTCTTTACGTCATTTCTTTGTACTATCTCTTTGATGAGATGGTACCGCCTCAGCACTTGTTTGGATCATCGATGAGACCTTAGTTTCAACAATGCTAGGAACTATTCCAAGTTCATTAATGAACTTCTTGACCCATACTACAATCTTTGTTGCTTCTAAAGCAATAGTGTATAAGACTCTCGCTATTGAATTAACGGTGATTTTCTGTTTGGAACCTTTCCAATACACTATTTAAGAGTAAATCAATATCTTGATTGAGATTTGCTATCTTTCTAGTCTGACTAGAAGTTAGCATCAGTGTATTCATGAACTCTCAGATCATTTTCTCCATATAAAATCTTCTCAAGATTTTATTTTTGTAGATTGCGATGAATTAAACAATCTTTTAGATCTATCTCTATAGATCAAGTTGCTTCTCATATATCTTTATGAAGAAATCTTTTAACAACCACAACTTCAACGATTGAAATGTAGGAATGTCGTTCCTATTAATAATATTAGGAATGCGACAACGCTCCTACTATTTTCTTGTAAACACACAACTCTTCGCTTTTGATAAAATCAAACATTTTTTATTTTTCTATCAAATCGAAGATTTCAGCTCCAAGAGGCCTGCTTCAATTTATACAAGAATTGATTAAACTAACATACTTTGTAAGCATATTTGGATTCAAAACTTTCGAGTCGTATCATGCACACTTTCTCTTGCAGGTTCCTGTTAAGGAATAAAGTTTTGACATCCTTTTACCATAACTCATAGTCATGGTATGTAGCTATCGCAAGTAAAATCCTAATGGACCTTAGCATGGCTATAAACAAGAAAGATTCATCAAAGTCAACTCTTTATCTTTGTTGTAATATTTTGCTATTAGCTTCGCTTTGTATGTATAGACGTTTACATCCATGTTGACCCCTTTTACATAAACTCATTTACAACCTATGGGTTTTATCCCACCAGGCGATCGATCAAGGTTTAAACCTTGTTCACATACATCGAGTCCATCTCGGATTTCATGGCCTTTCGCCATCTCCTTGAGTCAACACTTGACTTTATTTTGTGTAACGAATAGGTTCATCATCCTCGATTAATAATACTTGATTAGTAATCATGGACTCATACCTTCTAAGAGATTGAATGATCCTATAAGATTTACATAGAGCTGATCTGTCCTTAGAAGTCTCTACGTCCAAATCAGGAGTATGTCCCTCATCAGGTGTGAGATCACACTCAGATTTATCTACTTGGTCAACATGTCTGTGGATTCTTGAACTCCTTCAAGATCCATTCTACTCTCACTGTCCTTTCCTAGAATAAACTCTTTCTCTAGGAGTTTAACATGTCTTAAGACGAACATCTTCTTCTCAATGAGATTATAGAATTGATATCCAATTTTATATTTTGGATATCCCACAAATATTTATTTATCGAATTTAGCCTCAAGTTTATCCGAATCAGTGCGCTTCATAAGCGTTACAGCCCCAGACTCTTATATTTGACAAGTTGGGCATTTTGCTTTTCCATAATTCGTATGAAGTTTTGTCGACTGACATAGATGAGACACGATTTAGTGTGTAGAACATTGCAATCAATGCATGGCCCCAAAACTTTTTGGAAGGTTTGCACGACCTATTAATTTATCGCACTATATCTAATAGTTTGCGATTCCTCCTCTCAGACACAACATTATGTTGTAGTGTATGTAAGGAGTTCACTGCAAGATAATCACATTCTCTTTTAGATAATCTAAACTTTATCTTTAAGATATCTCCACATCGATCAGATCTTAGTGTGAGAATATCTTTACCTAATTGTTTCTCTACTTCTAACTGAAATCCCTTGAACATTTCAAGAGTTTCATGCTTAAGTTTTATCAAACATACATGACCACTTCTGAAATAGTTATTAGTAAGTGTGATTAAATAAGATAAACTCATCTAGCATTAATCGACATGGATCCACATACATCACTATGTATTAGATCCAGCAATTGTGCAGAATTTTCACCTTTTAAGTAAAAGGAGATTTGGCCACTGTGCCTAATAGACACAATTCACATTTGTCAAATGATTCAAAATCAATTGACCACAAATATACATCTATATGTAATTAGTTAACCGAGTCTACAATGCTAGATTTAGGCGTTATTCAGATTATGACTTTTATGCCTCTACATTTCTATACTTACTATAGAATACTCAGCATTTAGAATATAAATATTATTTTGTAATTCACCATAACCATTAAGATAAAAGTGAACAACAATTGTCCTTAACATTAATATAATTCATGTCCAAACATGAAATTCAAATAATGTTCTGGTATTGGTGAGTCCAAACTAACATTTCTCTAATTCAAATACTTAGTTTAAAGGCAACGGTAAGAAGTATGCTTCTACAACAATGCAACAACATTTGCTCATTTTCAATGTGTAGGCCAACTTCTTCTTTGTGCAGTGGTCTACTTCCATTTAGTTTCTGCATACTTATACAAATATGAGATCCATATCTAATATCTAATACCCAAGAAACTAGTGAAGTAGATATAGGCCTTACTCAAGTGGATTTGATAATGTCCTTGTTTACTTTGACTGTTTTAGCCATCTTAGATGCTTTCCCAAAGCCCCCTTTAGACTTCCTCTTAATATTCTTAGAGGAATCAATGGCTTGCCCACTCATAACTTTGATATTGAGCTTAACAGTCTTAAGCATATTTAGCAACTCAATAAGTGTGTGCTCGAGTTTATTCATATCAAAATTCACAATTAGCTATGAATAACTCTCTGACAGAGATTATAAAACTAAGTCAATACTTAGTTCATGGTTCACGACTGAACCCAATTGAGACAATTTCTCAATTGCAATAATCTTTAGCACTTGAGCATCGACTAAAGATTCCTCTGTCATTTTGCACTGGTATAGTTGTTTGGAAGTCTCATATCCTTCCACACATGATTATTATCATACAACTCTTTGAAATGAAAAATCATGTGTTAGCATCTATACTCTTATTTTGCTTTTGTAACACAGGTGACATAGTTGCAAGTATCATACATGTTGCAGTACTATCGTCATCGCCGCGTTTATTATAGTAGTCACATTTTTCTTAGTTGAGTCATCAACAGGTGTCTCTGGAAAAAGTTACTTAAGGACATAACCAATTTTCTCATGCCTGAGAACAATTCTCATATTGCAGTGTCAATCAAGAAAACTTGGTTTGGTTGTTGACATCTAGTATGCCACATATGGTTACTCATGATTCAACAAATATAAATGACGAAAAGTAAAAGAATAATATATAAAATGCATCAATTAATTTAATATGGTCTTTTATCAAATTAATTGTGCTCCCACTTTTAACTCAAATTTATGACCCTCGCATAAATTTATGGAATCCATACTTGACTCCTAGTGGGCTGAAATCTCATTTGTTATATTAAGACCTTGAGTGTACTCAACAAGCCTTAATAAAACATTTGAGTAGATACTGTTATCAATTGTATCTCCATACAACTCCCAGGTCATTAAGCTGACAACTCCTTGTCTTCACACATCTTATGTGTTAGCTTAACATGCCTCTAAAATTTATCTCCTTGAGTGTACTCAACAAAAGATAATTTTAGTTAAGTCGAACCCATCATTCAGAAATATCGAATATTTTATAGTGTCAAACATATCCCTAATAGACCAGCCTTGAGTGTACTCAACAAGTTGAGATGATTTAGGACTCTCGTTTTTCACTACAATGATGGAAGGCGAATAACAAAATCGACTTAATATTTTAGTGACGGATTTATCATGCAAATGTCTCATAATAATTATATATATATATATATATATATATATAATAGACATACATATAATAGTGTGGATGATTATGGATTAATTCTATATAGTCTTCCTGAGCCAAAATGAAGACTAGTTGGTCAATTCCTAGGGGGTATTGTATTGAATCACTATCAATGCGCCATCTCCATGGTTTCCTCCTCTTCCTGTGTCTTCAATCAGATCAGCTACAACTTGTATCATATACTAGTTGGCACGCAGGCCTAAATGAGAATTGGACTCGCAGGTCCACAATAATAATAATAACGGACTGGCAGGTCCAAAAATAATTACGAGTTCGCAGGCTCCATAATAATAACAATAGCAACGGGCTCACAGACCCAAAACAATTAAGAGCTCGCAGGCTCATAAAACAACAGGATTTAAATTATTCATTCAACACATTCACATGGTCGAATCCATAATCATCCACTAATAAACATTCATCATATAAATGTTTTCCTATATAATATATAATATTATATGCAGACATGTTTCAAGAATCTAGCAATTAAAAGTCGTCTAAACTATTTAGACAAATGGATTGAAAATAATTAATTAATCATATTAATCAATTAATTTAATTAGCCGGTTTATTTAATTAAAATCAAATTTTAATTAAATACCGAAATAGAGTCCAACTCTAATTTCATAATACAGGGCGAAAATATTTAATTAAAATCAAATTTTAATTAAACAGCAAAATTAGAGTCCAACTCCAATTCCACGTTTTAGGGCGAATTTATTTAATTAAAATCAAATTTTAATTAAATACCAAATTAGAGTCTTAATTCAATTCCAAGAAGAAATTTAGGGTGAGACAATTTTAATTAAAATCTAATTCTAATTAAATATCAAATTCGAATTCAATTCTAATTTCAAGAACAAATTAGGGCGAATTATTTAATTAAAATCAAATTTTAATTAAATACCAAATTAGAGTCTAACTCTAATTCAAAGAATAAATTTTAGGGCGAAACAATTTAATTATAATCTAATTATAATTAAATGTTAAATTAGAATCAAATTCTAATTTGAAGAGTACATGGGGAAAATTATTTAATTAAAATCAAATTTCAATTAAATATTAAATTAAAGTCAAACTCTAATTTAGAATGAATTAACATTTTAATTTAGGATAAAACTCCTAAATAAAATAGAATTTAATTAAGGGTCAAAGTTTAATATTTAAGTTAAAATCTAATTTTAACGAAAATATAAAAGTCGTCAATTTTAAATAAAATTTTAATTGAGTCAAAAATGCAACTTTAGGTCAAAACCCATTTGAAATTCAATTTTAAAACCTTTTGAAAATTGCCAAATGACCCTAATTTAAAATTATAAGGAGTACCTTCAATTTCGTAAATTGCACGGTTGCCCTTTTCTTAAGAATTGCACAATGACCCTTATATTTAAATTATGACAGGGCCCTCCACTTTCTGAAAATTCAAACAAGCCCTTTTTATTAAATTACAAACTTGACTCATTTTCATAATTGCAAGCAGCGGCCTACAAATCATCAATTTGCATCACACCCCCCCCCCCCCCCGGCTCCATTCACCCCAAATCTGAAAACCCTGGAGAAAACGCCTTCCATCCCCTTTTTTTTCGCATCGCCCCATCACCATCTCTGACACGGAGACCTCAAGTTCCACCGTCGTTGTCAAAAAGCGGCGGTCAGCTGCGAGCACGACTGCTTCTGCAGCTGCGTATTCGCAGCTTCTGCAGCAGCGTCAAACGCTGCTGCAGAAGCAGACGGCGTTGTTGCTTCACAGCAGCAGCGCCCAGAGTTGATCAACCAGCATCGGCGTCATGCGCAAGCGCTAGAGGCGCGATTTCCAGCGCTGTCGGTGCGTTTTTCGATCCTCCATTTTTTTTATTTTTTTTATTTTTAAAAACAGATTTTTAAAATTACTTTCTTTTCAAAAACCAATTTTTGAAGATAAAAAATTATAATCTAATTGCTAGATTCAAGAAAAGTAATCACAATCAACTTTTGATTGATTCAACATGCAAAACAGTTTCTAACAAGTACAAAGTAGGCTCTGATACCACTGTTGGGAATTTACTTATCATGCGCAGCGAAAAATTAAATAAATTTCAATTCCCATCCAAAGATCTGCTTTGTGTTTAGATAGAAGCTGTGATAGAAACTATACCTTAATTCAGATCTGCAAACTCCTTTGCTATTCCTGTAGTTCCAGCAATCCCGATCTGTCTCCCACAACTGTCCAATTGTCCAGCCTCCAATGGAATCCACACATGGAACAAGATTGAGAGAATCAGGGTTTTACTTTTCTTGTGCTAGCAAGAATAATGAAAATTCATCTACTGTTTACAAACCCTAGCAGCTTATATATATAAGATCAAACGGGCTTGGCCCGTCTCTTAAACTTAACCCGGTCCAATATTTAATTAATCCAATTAATTAAATCCGGTTCATGAATTAATTAATCCAATTAATTAATTCAGGCCTATTAATAAGCAATTCAATTACACTTGTCAACTAATTAATTGACGGATCTCAATCTTCTAATTCTCCTTTTATGTGTGACCCATTAGGTTCCCAATCACGATGCCTAACGACATAAATTATTATTTTGATCTAATCAAAATCGATAAATCAAAACACCCTTTTGATTTATCACTAATTCACATCTGTCATCCCAGATTGACATCTAGCAATGTGTTAGGGCAATACATGTGACGGAAAATGTCACGTGGTATAACAAAACCAAACTCGTTCGTTTATCGTGAAACTATAATCCCTTCGTCAATATGATCCGATCAATTACGAGATATGGATTGTGTCAATCTCGATTATCAATCATATCTTTCATTCCACTTATTAAGTCAATGTAAGTCGAAAACTCCTTTTCGACTTATAGGTACACCTTGGCCAATGATTTCGTTATCAACTTAACTGGAAAATGTAGATCATAAACTCTTACTATCTAAGAACGACGAATCCTCTATCGATCATTCACAACCTTCATATGATTCTTGACATACCCGAACGATGTCGTATTAGCAGCCCTTGACGGAGCTACTTCCAACATCACCAAAGCATGACTGTCCCCACATAAGGTACTATGATGATCTCAAGTCGAAGTATCAATTCCACTATCGAACGTTAAAGATTAACCACTGACACTCAAATAGTTATCAATGTGGAATCTCTCAACGGGTATCCAATGTTTTGTTCTATAACAAAATATCCACGTATTCATTTAAGTGTCATTACACTTTAGCTTGTGAGATCAGCTACTTACTTCACAAGTAAGGAATGTCACACGTGATGGTCTATCCGTAATAACGATATCCGTATTTTGTTATTACTTACGACCACGGATGATTTAAGATTCAATCATATGTAATTTGTATCTCACAATCACAACTCCTTGTGATTAACGAATTACCGAGACTTGAATCTACAGACTCTATTATTTAATATTATAATAGATCTTGTCATAATAAATGCACTAAACATATATCAAAAGTACTTATGCCCAAAGTTGTTGGACCTAGGGCATAATACTTACAGATTCCGCCATAAAATTACTATCACTCAGCTCCCCCCTCGAATTCATCTACTACTTTTGACCCACTTTCTTCATTCAACAGTCCATTTGTAAACATTAGTTGCTCCTCTTGTCGATCAAATGATCTCGTCTCTACCTGGGATGTAATTGATATTGTTTCCAACTGATTCTCTATCGCATCCAGCGAAAGAGCCATTGAACCCGAGTTCGGGCTCAGGATCGCATTAAGGTTTTGATCATCATTGTCGGAACCGGAATCCGAGGACATTGCTATGAAACTAACAAATAAATATATAAATTCGATTAGGGGATTTGTGATAAAAATATGAGTTCAATTATCTACAAAAAGATTGATAAAGGAGAAATATTTTGATTGTTAATTATCCACTTGTTATAATTGTTGAATGGGAAACAGTAACGACGTCGTTTTTCAAGAAGGTGGGCTTTAAGTAGTCGGATCATCTCTTAAAATATTAGAGGTTCTCTATTTTAAACAGTACACCCATAATCATAGCAAGAAAACTTTTTAAAGTTTCACTCTCCAAATTTAAAAAAAATTAGAGAGCCAATTTGGAGAGTAAAGTTCAATCTCTATAATTAAAAGAAAAAGTCATTTGTACATTAATATTGACATCCCCCTCACATGAGGGAGTCCCACCAGTGACGGATCTATGTAGGGTCAAGTGGGGTCAAATGACCCCACATTTTTTTTCTATCCTTTTTTTTTTATTATTTATCTTTTAATTTTTGTGGCTATTACTTAGCCATATATCTCCCATCATTATAATTTTTTTAATTTTTTTTTTGTATACCTTTTTTATTAATGATATGTTGTTTTTAAAAAAAATTGTATTTCAATTTTTGACCCCACATCATCAAACGTCTGGCTCCGTCCCTGAGTCCCACCAATTTTTTTATTCAACATAGGGCTCCTCCTATGTGAGAGGAATGTCATCCATGATGTCAACATTAATGTATATGTAGCTTAATTAAATATATTCAAAGTGTTTCAATTTTCAATGTAGAAAAATTAATAAAATAATATAGAGAAGAGTTAGTTAAAATATAAGACAAGAAAAATAATTTAGGCATGTTTGATTTTTATTTTTGGGAAAAGAATGTATTTTGAATAGTTGATTGATGGAGAATGTGTGATTAAAAATTAAGAAAAAGTTTTGGATTTGCGTATAATATTATATTATTGAAAAATGTGAAAGAAGAGAAAGAAAAATGAAAATCAAATGGGGCTAAATATTTTGTAAGAGTATCTCCAATAGACTCTTTAAATGTGGAATGCTCTCTATTTTAAAGAGTCCATTTTTAAAATTTTATTCCAAGAGGTTCTTCAATTTAATATTTTAAAATAGAGAGTGAGTTTGACTCTCTAAATTTGGAGAGTCAAGTCCACCTCTTTATAATTTAATGTTTCAAAGATTCCAACTTCCAAGGCATAGTTTATTGACTTGTTTAAATAAATATAGTTGAAGAATGATATAATTAGTTGAATCAAAAATAAATCATGAGAGGGAAAAAAAAAAAAAAAAATCCATGACAAGATACAAAGAGGAATACAAACAATTTGTATGATGAAGCAGACAAAGTGAGTGATGCAGGCAAACTCACTCGGACACAGAAATACTTGCATATTTTCATTTCAATGAAAATGACTTGGTATTTAAATAACAATTCCAGAGTTCCATTTTACCCATATTTCGAAATTAGATGAATACTAAATGTAAAACCAATTAATGAAAATGTATCGTTCATTGCATGCATAAAACCCAGAAATGTTCAATTTCCTTGTGACGACTCCGTCAACGAATTTATGAGATGCACAACTTTTTAATCATATATTTTATCGACATTTATTAAAATCTACTGAAAATCAAATTTTAATCACTACCAAATAGGGTAAATCTTTTTATTAATAAAGGGTGGTTATATTGACACAACCAATTTTCATTTGTTAAACTACATTTTAATTACAGTTAAATTCCTCAATCTTTATTCCTTGTACGATTATTTCCGTAATTTTTTTTTTTTTTTTTGAATTCTTATCTTCAACCTCCCATTAATTAGTACATATCGTTCTTGATGATAATTTATTTATGGCTAATTATCACAAAAGTCATCATCTTTAATTTTTTTTTTTTGACATTTTTACCCCTATTTTCACATTTATTGTGAAAAATGTCATTTTCATCCAATTTTTCAATAAAAAAAATGTAAAATGACAAACATATCCCCATATTTAAATAAAAAAGAAAATTTAAAGAATGAATTGCAATTATACTCCCAATTTTTTTTTAAAAACTGCAATTAAGTACAAATAAATTATTAAAAGGGTAATTAGCACAAAAACTCCTACCTTTCAAAATTATTGTGCAAAATGTCCTTACTTTTTTTTTTTTTTTTTTTGATATTTTCCCCCTTATTTTCAGTTCAGGAGTATAATTGCAATTTTTTAAAAAACTTTTTTTTTGTTTTATTTAAATATGATGGTATATTTGTCCTTTTTTATTTTTTATTGAGAAATCTGATGAAAATGACTTTTTTCGCAATAAAAGGTGAAAATATCGGTAAAAATGCCAAAAAAAGAAAAAAGTAAGGACGTTTTGCGCTAATTACTCTTTATGTAAAATTGTATTGTTTTCATGTTTTGAAATGAGGGAAAAATAATTTTTTTCATACTTTTTATTTTTTAAAATATGATATATTGTATTAATTAATGAACAGTTTGAATATAAGAATTCCATGAAAAATTGTCAAGCACATAAATGTTATAATGAATAAAAATTGAAAACCTTAAGTATAATTAAAATATAGTAAAAATAAATAAAAATTGTAGTATAATTACCGTATAAAACACGCCTAGAAAATAACCCATCAATCAGCCCTTTTAATTGATCGTTATATTGTCATTATTTCTTGAGAAGTTAGGTTTCCTTCAATATAAAAAATTATCTCAGTGATTAAACTCATTGTCAAACATTCGTGTCAATTAAAATTTTTCAACAATCTTGAACTCGGGCACGTCAAGTAGACAAGCCGTCAGGGGTGGACCCACCTTTGGAGTTGGTGGATTGTGGGACCAACTAATTTTTTATTTTTTTTCCATTTAAAATGGATATAATTTTGGGTATACTTATCAACATATACAAACAGAAGCAATGAAATGGAAGTCTATTGGTCTCAAGTCAAGAGAATATACAATTTAAGTGAAATGATAAAACAAAAGTTTCTATTGAGTAAAGATGACATAAAAAATTGAAATGGGTATTCAATACCACTATCAAAATCAATTATAAGCAGGCATTTTAGTTGATGCTCGTGTGAATTACGCTTGAGGTTGAACATGAATTCAATGCGTACAAATGTTCACTATGTCGAATTTTCAGAATTATTATCTACGAATCATTGGCAACATAAGAATAATATAGAAAGGCAATCGTGTAATTACCACAAAGTGCTATGAGCATACTGGGCATTAGTGTGATTTGCCCACCTCTAGCCAGAACCAAACAACATCATGTTTGTCCTCTGTCAAATATCGGAATAGAGAAATGAGCATCTACCCAATCATTGCCAGCGTTGTTTGTTCAATTGTTCTGTTGGTTTGGATATCTTGTCATCTTGCCGGCGTTGCTTGTTGGTTTAGATATCGAATAGTTAAATTTTTTGTCAGCATTTTAACATTTTTGAGTGTGACCCACTAATATAAATTTCTACGTTCGCCACTGCAAGCCGTGTAATACTTTAAGACTGTCCGTTCATAGGAACTCTCGTGTCCAACAGTAGAATTCCAAATGTACAACAAAGAAATATCACCCTATAAAGAATGTTAAGCGACAAAATCAGGACAAAAGATGAGATGAATCATGAAGAAATCAGTTAAAGATACATATTTTCTTCTTCTTCGTCTTCTTCTTCTTCTTCTTCTAGCATCCTTACTGTCCATTGCTGCAAACGATATCCTAAATACAACTCAGATACTCAGAGATGGTGACACTCTAGTTTCATCAGAGGGGACATTTGCACTGGGATTTTTCAGCCCTGGTAACTCGGATAATCGATATGTCGGAATTTGGTATAACAAGATACCTGTTTTCACTGTAGTTTGGGTTGCCAACAGAGAAATTCCACTAAAGAACACATCAGGAGTGTTGAAGGTCATCGAGCCAGGACTTCTGGTTCTTTTCGACAATACTAGTAACATCATATGGTCGACTAAAGCATCAAGGTCAAGTCAGATTCCAGTAGCCCAGTTGTTGGATTCTGGAAATCTCGTCGTTAAAGAATCAGAAGATGACAGGCCAGAGAATTATCTGTGGCAGAGTTTTGAGTATCCAACTGACACGTATTTACCAGGTATGAAGAGTGGCTGTAACTTTGTGACTGGTAAAGAGACTAATTTCTCATCATGGAAGAGTGACGACAATCCAGCTCCAGGAGACTACGAATTCTGGGTGGACCCTAATGGATATCCACAGTTATTAATCGTAAGAAAAGGTACAATTGTGCAGCATAGAGTTGGACCGTGGAACGGTCTTCGCTTCAGTGGAACACCAAATCCTGGACCAGATCCCTCATACAGGTTCGGATTATTCATGAACAAGAACGAAGTGTACTTTTGGGGAAAACCCCATTAGTAAGTCACTTATTTTTAGGTACAAATTGAATCCAAATGGACTTGGACAGCGCTGGACGTGGGTTGATAAAAATCAAGACTGGATCAGTTATTCTTCCATACCACTAGATAACTGCGACACTTATAAATTGTGCGGTGCTTATGGTAGCTGCGATGTTGGAAATTCTCCTGTATGTGGATGTCTCAGTAGATTTGTGCCTAGAGATCCAGAAGATTGGTCAAACGGGTGCATTAGACGAGATCCCTTGAATTGCCAAAAGGGTGATATATTTTTAAAGTATTCTGGTATTAAAATGCCCGACACACGAAAATCTTGGTTTAACAAGAGCATGACGCTTGAAGAATGCAAGTTAGTGTGCTTGAGGAATTGCTCTTGTACAGCTTATACAAACTTAGATATAAGACAAGGAGGAAGTGGATGCTTGCTTTGGTTTGGAGACTTGATCGACATCAGACGTCTCTATGTAGAAGATCAAGTTATTTATATTAGAATGGCTGCTTCTGAGTTGGGTAAGAATTCATGATAAATAAATGTCGATTGTCTAGAAATTTTCTCAAAAAGTTGTATATAGTCTATTCGAATAGGCAAGCTAACACTTGACACTGAAAATAAAGAAAAAGGAGAATGATCTTAATCTGTACATGCCATAAAATGTTTCAGACAGAGAAGAAAGGAGAGGAGAAATACTTTTATGGAGTTTGTTAGCATCAGTGGGAATAATAGTTCTGCTTGGCCTGGGCTGGATTCTACTCATTCGAAAGACGAAAAAGAAAAAACGGAAGCTGAAAAAAGAAGGTAATCGACAAACACATTCTGCAGGGAGACAGTTTCTTTATTCAACATCTATTAGATAAATTATAGCCTCCATTTTGCCCTTATCGCAGAAAGGTATATCGAACTTCACAATGAGGAGTTGGAGCTACCCTCATTTGACTTCTCAACAATATCTAAAGCTACCAACAACTTTGCAATTGACAACAAGCTTGGAGAGGGTGGATTTGGACCTGTTTATAAGGTATAAATGTGCTGCACAGCCTCATGTAGATAGCTAAAAGTAATTAGGGCCACTGAGGCATAATGCTATCCCATACTTAAATCAAATTCTAAATCTTCGTGATTTCGCTCATCTAAACCGGTCAATGAAGTGCAGGCCTTTTAGAGGGAAATACCATTAAGAGCATCATTTTAGCAGGAACGAGAAAAACTATAGACTTCTGTTAGAAAATATGAACATTTTCCAGATTATGATCATATTTTGTGTCTTCTGCAAATTAACTTTCTTGTTTATGTCTAACTCTTAGTTGGGTTCTGGCAAATACTTGGGGATAAAAAATGTCAATTCTTTATATCTTCGGGCTGAACTAAAAATAAGTGATCCCCTTTCGAGGAAGCTTCATAAAAGTTTCCCGGAGAACGTTGTTCTTTGATGAATCCCCTGAATACACATAAAGATGTAGATTTTTCAATAAGCAACACGTTAAAAGAGAGAGCACTTAATTTCTTTTTAGTGTATGCATACCTTGCGTATTCACATGTTCTGATGTTAGGGCATGCTGGAAGACGGACAAGAAATTGCTGTGAAACGGTTATCAAAAACTTCCGAGCAAGGAAATGAAGAATTCAAGAATGAAGTGGTATGCATTTCCAAACTTCAGCATCGAAATCTCGTGAAGCTTCTTGGATGCTGCATTGAAAAAGAGAAAAAGATGTTGGTTTATGAATACATGCCCAACAAAAGCCTGGACTTTATTCTTTTTGGTGAGGATTTCTTACTTCAATACATTTCCCTTTAAATTTGTATTACCAGTACTTATGTGGAATGCCCTAATAATGGCGCTAGGATTTGTTTCGACATTATTTAGGTTGTAGTGACCACTGACCAGTATCTCAATATGGACAGAACAGAAGATCAATGCTGGAAGTGAGCGGAATTCTCTGTTATAATTTTGTATAAATACTGGAATTTTTATTCTTTATGACAAGCATAACTTCATATTATAGTGAGCGAGATGCAGAGATGATATAGATTAATCTTAGACTTTGAAACTAATACTATTTAATTCAAGCAACCAAAAATGGTAAAATATGTTGATAAGATAAAAACTTTTGGCAGATGAAACAAAAAGTAGGTTACTTGATTGGCCCAAGCGCTTCAATATTATCAATGGCATTGCCAGGGGTCTAATGTATCTTCATCAAGATTCTCGGATGAGAATTATCCATAGAGACCTCAAAGCAAGCAACATATTGCTAGATGCTGACATGAACCCAAGGATATCTGATTTTGGTATGGCTAGAAGTTTTAGAGGAGATGAGACTGGAGCCAAGACTCGCCGGATTGTGGGAACCTAGTAAGAATATCTATACGGCAATATATCTAATACATTTCGATTGTTTTATAACATTATTTTCTAGTTAACGCTTTTACGCTTTTATGCAGTGGCTACATGTCACCAGAATATGTATTGGGCGGCGTGTTCTCGGTAAAATCAGATGTATATAGTTTCGGAGTCTTGGTGCTAGAAATTGTCAGTGGAAAGAGGAACTGGGGATTTTCTCATAGTGATCACCACATCAACCTTCTTGGACATGTAAACGTTTTGTCTTACGAGAAATTACAACCATTAATATTTGTAGAAATTAAGGTCATCTTAGCCTTATTCAAATTTATACAGGCATGGATACTTCACAAAGAAGGAAGGTCACTAGAACTAGCTGATACTTCTCAAGCTAATCCACATTACTTAAAAGAAGTGCTACGATCAATCCATGTGGGTCTGTTATGCGTGCAACAATATCCAGGAGATAGGCCTATCATGTCTACAGCAATTTTCATGTTGGAAAATGAAGTTATGCTCCCGAACCCTAAACGGCCTGGTTTTTTCACAGAAATTGCTGAGAGTTCAACCAGCACAAATGCAGCCAACTCATTAAACGAAATGACAATTACGCTGCTAGATGCCAGATAGAAATTGAGCTATATTACACTAATTCGTGATCTTGATTCTTGCATTTCACATGTTCTTTTGGCATACATTTTTCCAGTCTCTGCAAAAAGTTCTATACATCATAGTGGTATCAGTTGGTTTCAGAATTCTGGAATTAGTTTTATAGTGTCAATGTTTCCAAGTCGACTATTAGGCAGAACAAGTATGATGATGATGCAAGCGGGCAGGTCTAAGACAGGGTGGAACCCTAGGCATCCCACGCATATTGACACCTATATGGTAGTACATAGAGGAGCTTCGACACAGTTCAACTCACAAGTACGAATATCCATAGAGTTAAATAAATGCCTATTAGCCCATACACAATTATAGTTAATATTTTCATTTAAACTCAGCTAAAAAGAAATGTTATTTAGCATCATTGATGTTAAAATGCCAGTCTACGCAGCACTGATATGACATTAAATGAATGAGTTACTCAATGCTACCTTTCATTGAATTAATCACATTATGCCACCTAAATTAGTGTTGTAGCACCGTAGTGCTAGATGACATTATTCTAAGCAGAAAATTATTTATTGCAAGCATGAATATCAAGACCTGGTTATTCCATTCTATATTTCTCTCATTCACATTGACATTTCCCATCTATATCAATGAAAACAATGGTCCTAATAGAATCTAAGCATTTTATAGGCGGGATGGACCAAAATAGTCATAGCCACCCACAGTAGCGGAGTAGCACAATTTCCATTCCGAGGTCAAAAAGTAGGTTGTTAATTTTGAAAAATAACATAACTCTACCAATGGATTGAAACTTGAGAGATGAAAAGAAAGGTGGTCCAGTGGCTAAATATTTTTTGCCTTTTCATGCCTACATCAACGAGTTGAGCAGTGATGGACGTTGGATTTTGATAAAATCGACAAACTCTAGATATTATGGAGGAATGAGAAATTAATTAGTGATTTTAAATTTGGACCTTTAAAGAAAAAAACGTTGTGCATAGTCCTCAAAAGAGGAGACAACAAAATTTTAAGTTTTGGAAAAAGGAAAAAAAAACAAATATATATATATATATATATATATATATATATATATATATATGAAGACACATATATTTCAAAAGTTTATGGGATCATTGGACCCCACATGTAGATATGGCAATTTAACCCATACTGACCCGACAGGGCGTCGCCCCAAATGGGGCCTAAAAAACCCGTCTGAAGGGTTGGCGGAACGGGGCGGGGCATCGCATGGAAAAAAAAAATTAAAAATATAAATTTAATAAATTGTTAGTTTTAAAATATTGTTGAATGTATTTACAATTTTATAACATGTTTCTAATCTAGTAATTATATTATATAATTGTCAATTTAAAATTTTACATAACTAACAACTGTTTATATAATTTATAAATTCGAGCATTCAATCTTTTTATTATAATTAAATTATATGATCTGAAATTTTGAATCATGATAGTTAAATAAATATTCTTTACTTTTGAAAGATTTATATCAATTAATCAAAGAAAGTTAATATCTTGATCGAAAAAACAAGAAAAAAAATTTAAAATATATGGAATGACTTTTAAGTCTTGGATTAAAGGTTGAACTTTAAATAATAATATGACTCGAATTTTTGAAAATGTGCAAAAAAAAAAAAATTAAACGGGACAAATTCTAAACCTATCCCAGTCCCCGCCCCATCTAACGCAAGGCAGGACACGGGACGAGGCAGAGGTGCCCCACCCCGTTGCCATCCCTACCCACATGACACCATGTGGTTCCGTCACTTGTCATTCGGGCATGTGCTCCTAGCCCAATGGAATCTAACCTATCAGAATTAAAGTAGGGGTTAGTTGCGTAACTAAGGAACAATATTTGGAGGATAAAGTTAAAAAATTGGGTAAATTAATAAGTATTGTAACATTACAAAATCTGACGAAATTATACTGAAAGATTGGGTTATATATATATATACATAAAATTTTGACGTGTATGCAATTTTTTGTATCTTACATTCTGTAATTTTTCGAGATATTGCAATGCTATAAATTACACATTCTATATAATTTATATAAGAATCATGTTACACTATAATTTCTTTGAAATTATAACTTACAATGTGTTATCATGGATAGTTTGGGTAATTAATTTTTGAAAATTCTAACTTATTAACGCATTCACTACCACTATCCACCACCACTGATGTCAAGCTCTCCATCATCTACATCTCCATACCACCCGGAAACACCACATTCTATCAAAATTCACTGCAAATTGATAAGTAAAATAAAAGGCCACCATAAATAGCCAAAACCACCACCCTAAATCACCAATTTGAAATTACAAATTTGGATCATTAACTCTCCCCCAATCCCACAATATTCACCAAATTCAGATCTTGAAGGAGAAACTATAGCCCCTCTGAATTCATTTTTGATTGTCCAGTTGGGGCAATTTCGCCAATTTGGTCTCTGGAAGTTGAACAGAGATAGTGGTGATTTGGTGAATGTTGATGTCTGGTGGCGTGGTGATGTGACGATGAAAGCGGAGTTGATGGCGATGGTGGTAGTCATTGATTTGGTGAATGTTGGTATGCGTGGTGATCTGATGATGAAATACGAGTTGGTGGCTATGACAGTAGCACACATGTAACTGGTAGTTGAAGCTATACAGCATCGCTAATGCTAACTGTTATATACTTAGGCAAAATTTAGGCAAGTTCCGACTGAGCGGTGATCGACCGAAAATTATGGTTCGATCAACCGAACTAGAGTTCCGGTCGACCGGAATAGACTTAAATCCGGTATTAACAGATTAAATACCGTATATGCTGTTGGTACTCCAGAAATCCGGTAAATTGCACAGAAATCCGATATACGCGAAATTAGGTATGCAATTTAGCAATATAATAACTACGATGAACGCAAATTCAACATACATATATCATGCTTAATACTATATACGTACAGAATGTAAACATGAACAAAGAGAAATCGCAGAACGAATAATAGAATCGAAAACTTTTAACCCGAGGCCTGTGTTGCACACAGTTTCCTTAAAACAGATTCGCCCCCTCACCGTTCGTGCTTGAGGTTTACAACGAGCGTCCGTTTCTCAGGATACAACGGTAGAACCAGTAGCTTCCGAGCACCACGGGAACCACTCCGGCGAACTGAACTAGTGCCTGAACTACACCACCACCAAGACCGAAATGCAGAAAAAAAATAGAACTCTATGCAAATGAATTTCTTATGTATTCTAGACTTGAAAGCCTTTGCTTTTTTTTGTTGTGTGTTGAAATGAGGAAAATGAGCCACTATTTATAGGCTAGGCTACCATCAATGACAATGACCTTTGGAGTTTCTCATCTTTTTCCTATGTGGGACAAATTCATTTTTTCCACATAAACTCCCTTTTGAGTGGTACACTTTGAGCCTCAATTTCTCATTCACCCGAGCATCAACTTTGGCAAGTAAGTATATGATTTCGATGTACTCACGGAGGAGAACACAAATCAACTTTCATCTTCCAAATTGAACAACCGGGTCCCACTCAAAACTCGTGCCAAAGTCAGCCCATAAACTCAATTTTTCCAACAATCCCCCACATGAATGAAAATTGGGAGCGACTCATGCATGTGACACATGACGACTTATGAATGTGACACATGACAACTTGGTGATATAGTTCAACAGTTGAAACCTGCATAGGATAGGTAGGTGTTACCCTTTGAACCTTCCCTTGTGAAAGCATATTTACTTTACTGGCTGATCAGTAGACGCGATGTCCTTGAACTGTTCTGCTGTTTATGTAAACGATGATACACTTCACACAGGATTCTTCCTAACACATTTCAGTTCTCATTATTATGTTCGTTTTGGCCATGAACATACGCCTGGTTCTGTGAGAGATCACTAGAATTGCGCCCCACACAATTCCCTTAGAAGCGGCCCCACTTCTCTCTCACATAGGTGATTTCTTATTACAAGTAACCCGCATTACTTGGCTCGATTTTCGACGCATAAGAATCATTAAAAGCCAACTGCTTATCCTCCAACTTCACGAGCATCACTGTCGCATCACAGGAATGGACATGAGGTAATATCCCCCACAGTGATTACATCTAGTCTTTACAATTAGGTTGTCCCTTTGAACCTAGATCTTGGGATCTCCAGTCAACTAGGTTGGGTTTTCCTTTGTATTGACTTATCCATTCAAGGGCTTAAGTCCCATTCCACTCAATGATTTCTCAACTAACTCTCGATTTAACCCTTTGGTTAGCGGATCCGCAATGTTATCCTTTGACTTTACATAGTCAATAGTGATAACTCCAGTTGAGAGTAGTTGTCTTATGGTATTGTGTCTACGACGTATATGTCTAGACTTACCATTATACATGTTACTCTGTGCCCTTCCAATTGCTGATTGACTATCACAGTGTATGCAAATTGCTGGCACAGGTTTTGACCATCTTGGAATATCCTCTAAGAAGTTACGTAACCATTCAGCCTCTTCACCACTTTTATCTAGAGCTATAAACTCAGATTCCATAGTGGATCGTACTATTACTGTTTGTTTAGAGGATTTCCAAGAAATAGCTGCACCTGCCAATGTGAACACAAATCCACTCGTGGATTTTGAGTCTTTCATATCAGATATCCAATTAGCATCACTATATCCTTCAATGACCGCTGGATATTTGGCATAATGCAATCCATAATTACGAGTCAATCTTAAGTACCTTAGTACTCTTACTATTCCTTTCCAATGATCAGCTCCTGGATTACTCGTATACCTACTTAGTTTACTAACTGTGTAGGCTATGTCTGGTCTTGTACAGCTCATTAAGTACATCAGACTTCCAATGATTCTCGAGTATTCTACTTTGAGAAACACTTTCACTTTTATTCTTGGATAGGTGTTGACTCGTATCTATCGGTGTTCTAGCCATGCCAATATCATCATTACTGAACTTTTCCAGAATTTTATCCACATAATGTGACTGGCTTAGAACGAGTCCATCTGATGTTCTTGAAACTTTGATTCCAAGTATAACATCAGCCAAGCCCATATCTTTCATGTCAAATCTTGAATTTAACATATTCTTGGTGGATTTGATCATCTTATCGTTGCTACCAACAATAAGCATATCGTCAACGTAAAGACATAAAATGACATAGCCATTTTTCGTGTCTTTGATGTAAACACATTTATCACACTCATTGATTTTAAACCCACACTCCATCATGACACTATCGAATTTCTCATGCCATTGTTTTGGTGCTTGTTTTAAGCCATATAATGACTTCACCAATTTGCAGACTTTCTTTTCCTGCCCTGGAGATGAAAACCCCTCGGGTTGTTCCATATAGATTTCTTCATCTAAATCTCCATTTAAGAAGGCAGTCTTAACATCCATTTGATGTACTTCAAGATTCCGCAAAGCAGCAATCGCAAGTATCATTCTAATAGATGTTATTCTTGTTACTGGAGAATATGTATCAAAGTAATCAAAGCCTTCCCGTTGTCGGTAACCTTTTATTACTAACCTGACCTTGTACTTTTCAATAGTTCCATCTGTTTTCATTTTTCGTTTGAAAATCCATTTGTAGCCTAGTGGTTTACTTCCTGGGGGAAGATCCACTAGCTCCCATGTATGATTTTGCAAGATGGAATCTATTTCACTTTTAATGGCCTCTTTCCATTGAGGTTCTTCTGAGGAGTTTACAGCTTCTTGATAGCTTCGAGGTTCACTTTCTAGCATATAGGTCAGAAAATCTGGACCATAAGATTTTTCTGTTCTTTCTCTTTTGCTACGTCTTGGTTCAACCTCAACTCCCTCTTCTAGTTCTTGGTCCTGACTATCTTCAATCATAGTCTCATACGTCCGTTTAGAAGAGCTTGCCTCTTCTTTGGACTTATACGGAAATACATGTTCAAAGAACGAAGCATTTCTCGATTCCATTATCGTGTTTTTGTGTATATCTGAGATTTTCGATTCATACACAAGAAACCGATAAGCACTACTGTTATGAGCATATCCAATAAAGATGCAATCTACAGTTTTCGGGCCTATCTTCACCTTCTTTGGTGTTGGGATAGCCACTTTAGCGAGACACCCCCACACTCGTAAGTATTTATAGGAAGACTTTCTTCCTTTCCATAACTCATACGGAGTCTTTTCCATTTTCTTTCGGGGCACCTTATTTAAAAGGTAATTTGCTGACAACACAGCCTCCCCCCACATGTTCTGAGGTAACCCAGAACTTACTAGCATTGCATTCATCATTTCTTTTAAGGTGCGATTTTTCCTTTCAGCAATGCCATTTTGTTGCGGTGAATAAGGTGCGGTGGTTTCATGTATGATTCCGTGTTGTGCACAGAATTCAGCAAACGGTGCTTCATACTCACCACCTCGATCGCTTCTCAACACCTTAATTTTCTTGCTAAGTTGATTTTCAACTTCCGTCTTATAGAGAATGAATTTCTCTATCGCTTCATCCTTACTTTTTAGCAAGTACACATAGCAGTATTTTGTGCTATCGTCGATAAAAGTAATGAAATACTTGTTGCCACCTCTCGTTTGTACAAATTTTAAATCACATAAGTCACTGTGAATTAAATCAAGTGGTTCAGTATTCCGTTCAATTGATTTGAATGACGACCTTGTCAAATTTTGCTTCAACACAAGTGTCACACTTATGTTTCGAATCAACATGGAACGCGGGTATGCAATTCAAGTTAACTAGTCTACGTAAAGAATCATAGTTAACATGTCCTAGTCTACCATGCCACACATTGGAAGACTCAAGCAAATAAGCAGAAGAGTTCAATTTATTCATTTTTGGCTTAACAACCATTACATTTAGTTTGAACATGCCATCGGAAACATACCCTTTTCCGACAAACATTCCACTTTTGGACAGAATAACTTTGTCTGACTCAAATACAATACGAAACCCATGCTTATTCAAAAGCGACCCGGACACTAGGTTCTTGCGGATTTTCGGCACATATAGCACATTGTTAAGAGTCAACTCTTTCCCTGAAGTCATCTTCAGAACCACCTTCCCTTGTCCTTTGATTTCAGAAGTTGCTGAATTTCCCATGAACAACTTCTCTCCATTTTCAATTGCTTCGAAAGCATTAAACATCTCTTTATCAGAGCACACATGTCTTGTAGCACCAGTGTCAATCCACCACTCTTTCGGGTTAGAACCCACCATGTTTACTTCAGAAATGACGGCTGCGAGATTCATCTCCGACACGTCATTTGCCATGTAATCAACCACATTTGCTTCCTTCTTCTTCTTTGGCATTCTGCACTCCGAAAACTTGTGACCTACTTTGTCACAGTTGAAGCATTTTCCTTGAAATTTCTTTTTAGAAATTCCACCTTTTAGTCCTTGCTTGGTCCATTTGCCACCGGATGACCCAGCCTTACTTTTGTAGGCCTTATTGCTTTGACCATGCTCTACCACATTGGCTTTAGCAACATCAGGACTGAACCACTTCTTCTCCGAACCCTTGTTGTCTTCTTCAATTCGAAGTCTAACAATCAGTTCTTCGACGTTCATTTCCTTTCGTTTGTGCTTCAGATAGTTCTTGAAGTCTTTCCACGCGGGGGGCAATTTCTCAACAATTGCTGCCACTTGGAAAGTTTCACTCACAACCATCCCTTCGGCATGAATTTCGTGAAGAATCACTTGGAGTTCTTGCACTTGACTGATTACTGGTTTGGAATCCACCATCTTATAATCCAAGAATCTGCCGACAATAAACTTTTTTGCCCCGGCATCCTCAGTCTTATATTTTCGGTCCAACGACTCCCACAGCTCCTTAGCAGTTTTCATACTACTATACACGATGTATAGCGAGTCTGCTAAGCTGTTCAATATATAGTTTCGGCACAGAAAGTCTGAATGTTTCCAAGCATCAACCGCACTGATCACTTGAATATCTCCTTCACCCTCATTGAGTATTGGAGCAGTTTCAGTCAAGAATCTCGCAAGATTCAAGGTGGTCAGGTAAAATAACATTTTTTGCTGCCACCTCTTGAAATTCAAGCCATTGAATTTTTTTCCGATTTTTCCCCATGGTTAACCGGAACATTAGCCACATGTTGGCTCACAACACGACTTGGCACCTGAGCCACAGTCTGAGCCACAACAGAGCTAGGCCCTGCACCCATAGCTGCACCCATACCCACAGTTTGGGAAACTTGGGACACATCCATGTTGGTTGGTTCGGTTGTCATTTCTGAAATAAAACACACAAAAATTAGTTTCCAAAAAACTAAATATCAACTTGTCTTTAAAAAAAAAACAAATCTGTTTTAAGCTTGTTATATACTTAGACAAAATTTAGGCAAGTTCCGACTGAGCGGTGATCGACCGAAAATTATGGTTCGATCAACCGAACTAGAGTTCCGGTCGACCGGAATAGACTTAAATCCGGTATTAACAGATTAAATACCGTATATGCTGTTGGTACTCCAGAAATCCGGTAAATTGCACAGAAATCCGATATACGCGAAATTAGGTATGCAATTTAGCAATATAATAACTACGATGAACGCAAATTCAACATACATATATCATGCTTAATACTATATACGTACAGAATGTAAACATAAACAAAGAGAAATCGCAGAACGAATAATAGAATCGAAAACTTTTAACCCGAGGCCTGTGTTGCACACAGTTTCCTTAAAACAGATTCGCCCCCTCACCGTTCGTGCTTGAGGTTTACAACGAGCGTCCGTTTCTCAGGATACAACGGTAGAACCAGTAGCTTCCGAGCACCACGGGAATCACTCCGGCGAACTGAACTAGTGCCTGAACTACACCACCACCAAGACCGAAATGCAGAAAAAAAATAGAACTCTATGCAAATGAATTTCTTATGTATTCTAGACTTGAAAGCCTTTGCTTTTTTTTGTTGTGTGTTGAAATGAGGAAAATGAGCCACTATTTATAGGCTAGGCTACCATCAATGACAATGACCTTTGGAGTTTCTCATCTTTTTCCTATGTGGGACAAATTCATTTTTTCCACATAAACTCCCTTTTGAGTGGTACACTTTGAGCCTCAATTTCTCATTCACCCGAGTATCAACTTTGGCAAGTAAGTATATGATTTCGATGTACTCACGGAGGAGAACACAAATCAACTTTCAACCGGGTCCCACTCAAAACTCGTGCCAAAGTCAGCCCATAAACTCAATTTTTCCAACACTAACCACCAATCTAGTTGACAATTAAATGATATTAAATAAAAAATTATTTTAAATGCAAGATCACATTATTCATTTGATTGAACCTATCAAGTATGACCGCCTAGACAGGTCCTAGATAATATTATTCTTCTAAAAATCTTATTTTTTCAATTTTTTTCATGCAATTGCAAGATTTGACCAATTTTTCCTTTAATTATTGGCTATTCGCCTATACAAAATTATAGTTCATATAGTTCTTAAAAAATAATTTTTATAGATGATATTTTCATTTAGCTCTTGTTTGATGTAGAATAATTAAAATCGAAATTTTAGTAGACTTTGATAAGAATTGATAAAATATGTGGTTGAAAAGTTGCGGATCACATGAAATGTGTGGTTAAAATTAGTTATTGACTCTAATATGATATTAAAACCAGATTTAAGTTATATCAAACATAGATTTAATCTTAACTATTTTAGATTAGGGAAAAATAATAAGTCGGGTATTAAGTATGCATCAAATCAAATTTCAGACATTAAGTTTAAAAATGCAAAAGTCAAGTATTGATTCTATTTTAATTTTCAACAATAATATTATCAAATTAAATTAATCTACCCATACCCACCCGACCCCAATCCTCATGTACCTGCCCGTCACCATCCTATCTTATAGCCGTCGATATTCACTCGTCATTGGCATCCACTCGCCGACATCCACCTCGTCGGTGATTTCTTCACCTATGAACTGATTGTCGCTCAATAGTTAATGAGCATAGTCGGCTCAAAATAATAGAAATAGAAGGAGAAACATAGCGGCCATTGGAGAACATCAACTGAGCATCTCCGAGAACTGAACATCTTCTTCAATGGCGGCTCAATAGTGATTTATATAATTTAAAACTATTTTTTAAAATTGAATTGAAAAATAGCCTCGGGTGAAATTTAAAGAGTACTCACCGGAGCAAATAACTTTAATGCTCACCGTCGAAATTTGATTAATTGAATTTGTGACCAATTTGGAGAACTCAGGTCGGAGAAATCAATGGCATGTGACCAGATCTCTTGAATTTGTGACTCGTGACCTACGCATTTTAACATATGACCTTAGAAATTGCTCTTGTACGGCTTATTCTAACTTGGATATAAGCAAAGGGGGGAGTGGATGCCTACTTTGGTTTGGAGACCTAGTTAACATCAAAAAACTATCTGAAGGAGGACAAGATACTTACATCAGGCTAGCTTCTTTTGAATTAGGTAAGAATTACTAATCAATTTTTTTTCCTATTAGATTGTTTGTACTTCTCGATTTAAAGGTTTTATCATCAAGGAAAAATAATCCATTTTTTATTTTCATATAGAATTTTGCAGAGATAAAAGGAAAGAAAGAATAGTTCTTGAAGTAAGTCTGTCGTTGTCAATAGGAATTTTTCCGCTTGGCCTAAGTCTGATGCTGTATCTTCGGAAAAGGACGAAAAGAAACCACAGGCTGAGAACTAGGTAAGCAAAATCTACCATTTTCCACTGTAGACAATTGTAGAAACCAAGCTTATCTATATTGTGCTAATTGGAATCCTTTTTTTTGCTTTTCTCGATCAAGTACGTCCAATTCATTGCTTTTGTTTCAGGCAGGCTGGTGGACAACTTTATGGACCGAAAAAATGATGAAAGTCACAACAAAGACATAGAGCTACCACTGTTTGATTTACATAAAATAATTAAAGCCACAGATAATTTTTCAATTGATAACAAGCTTGGAGATGGTGGATTTGGACCTGTTTACAAGGTAATATATTATTTTGTTTTTCTTTTTTCATTTTTAATTTAACAGGGCTGGCACCACATTGGGAAACCATGCTCTCAGATTTTATCTAGTGTTAAAAATTTTGGATGTCTAATTGATGAACAGTATCAAATACTTTGTTCGCATAATCATTTGGAAATGTACTCTTCGTTTCATGTGAAATGAAGTCTTTTAATGCAAAAATGCATCAATGTCACACTTGGCCACTCGACAAGTGAGTGGAAGATGATTTGCACTGTGCAAAACAAATATCTTACGTGCATAAGTTCTTTTGTAGGGCCTACTGGAGGAGGGACAGGAAATTGCTGTCAAACGGCTATCTAGAATTTCCTTCCAAGGACTCGATGAGTTCAAGAATGAAGTTATCTGTATAGCTAAACTACAACATCGAAATCTCGTGAAGCTTCTAGGATGCTGCATTCAAAGAGAAGAAAAGATGTTGATTTATGAATACATGCCTAATAGAAGTCTTGACTTGATTCTTTTTGGTAAGAAATGTTCACTTCACACAATCAACTCAATAGCATATTCTATCAAGAGTACCAATTCCATGTAATGTTATAAAAAAGTTTCATACATATTCTTCAAATCCCAAGCAGAACTTTTGAAATAAATAGTAATAATAAAGTACGGAACTTTACTCGATTGCGAGGGATGAAGCTTCGTGCTACTCTATGCTTGAAGATATATAATTATAGATATTGGATTTGATTTCTAAGTTCCAATTATCCAACGTCTATTTTATCCTCATAAGCAGAGAAATTTTTTTGGCAGATCCAATGCAAAGTGTGGCGCTTGATTGGCCTAAGCCCTTTCACATAATAAATGGTATTGCTCGGGGACTAATGTATCTCCATCAAGATTCCCGTCTCATAGATATCAATAGAGACCTCAAAGCTCAATATTTTGCTGGATTCTAACATGAACCCAAAAATATCAAACTTTGGCATTGCTAGAAGTTTAGAGGGAAATGAGACTCGAGCTAACACGAGCCGAATAGTTGGAACATAGTAATAATCTCTTTCCCATAAAATATGAAATTCTCTTCTGTTGTTTATGACTTAGTTTCATGATAAATTTTATCATGTAGTGGCTACATGTCCCCTAAATACGCTATAGATGGCTTATTCTCGGTAAAATCGGATGTATTTAGCTTTGGGTTTTGGTGCTTGAGATAGTGAGTGGCAAAAGAAACAGAGGATTTTTCTCATGGAGATCACCAACACAACCTCCTTGGACATGTAAGTACAGTGTACTTATTTTTATATACTTCATAACAAAATTAGTCCATTTAGCATTGGAATTCAAGAAGATGGTCCTTTCAACTGAGTTCAATTAGTGCAGTCATGGATGATGTATAAAGAAGGAAGGTCTCCAGAATTAGTTGATGCTTGCTTTAGTGTCTCAGGATATTTTTCTGAAGTATTGTGATCTATCCATGTGGGACTGCTGTGCGTTCAACAATGTCCAGAAGACAGGCCAAGCATGTCTTCGGTAGTGTTCATGTTTGGCAATGAAGGTGTGTTGCCTCAAGCTAGGCAACCTGGGTTTTTCACAGAAAGATATTTATTTACTACGCAAAGTTCAAGTAGCACAAATGCAGCAAGTTCAACAAACCAAATGACCATTACATTGATGAAAGCATGATAAATAAACAAGTTGCTTTAGTTACTCCTATATTGCTTTTATCGATTTTATTCAACCAGAAAACCAAATTGTATACCTCTTCCAATATGTTCATAATTGTCTGTTTCAGTAGTTGGAGGATCTGATGCACTTACCAATCATGTCCTCTGATAAAGACTTCACTGTCATTCATGTGTTTTCTGATAACATTCATAAATAGAACTGCTTCTGACAGCTGTATATTAATCCACTGTATAAACAGTGCAAATACCTTCAAGTCCTGTGGTGATTTTTGTGTGAAACAAATCATGCATTTGTTATTTGTATTAAGGGATATAATCCCATGTAAGACTCAAAAATATGAGCATATGGATTTCAAGATTGGTCTGCTCAAACGAGCCACCATCTTGCGGGGGCATATTAAGGGATATAATCCCACATCGAATAAAGATGTAAATATAGGCCAATTTATAAAGGCCTTGGACTACTCCTCTTAACAAGGTTGACCTTTTAAGATGGACCCCAAGTCTTTACAATTTGGTGCATCATTCATGGCATACATCTCAAGAATACCAAAAGGCTACAAATATCAGGAGTCATTGAAATTGACATTCCAAGTAAGTTGTTAAACTAAACCAGTTTTGCTGACATAAAACTTTGATGGCAAACTTATGGGTTTGGTAAATAGTACACGATTAAGGAACAAAAATAAATAAATAAATAGATAAATTTTTTATCTGTTGTTTTTCCAATGCTGCGAATCAAAATGCGCTAAGAAAATTTTACAGGCTTGTCATACAGCACGCTTGAACCCAATTTTCTGCACTTGTAGAATTTGCTGACCAAGGCACCTAATGCCGTATAGAGGAGCTTCAACTCAGTTCACCCTGGGAGTCAAGCTCAACATAATCGAACATCAGCAAAATAAAATTAATTTCTATTAACCTATACACTATTATAATTGATATTTTCTTTAAGATAAACTGCTAAATGATCTATACAATTATAGATATCAAGATCTAATTATTCCACGTCAATATCGATGGAAATGATAAAGGGAATAGCTCCAGATATCATAGACTAGTCCCATTCCACTCTGATGGTCCATTTAACTAACCTATTAATATCAGTGAAACAGCAGTCTAAGCATGCAAAGAAATTAGAAGCAGAATGTTGACTTTGTAATGTGCATTAGTCCAAGTCAAGAAACTAGGCTATGCATATTGGACACCTCATAGTCAGTCAGTATGCATTGATGCTTCTGTTTATATCCTGCATATCTATTAAATTAAACAAGAAAAACAGAGACAGACAGAACTATATTCATGAAGATATCGAATAACGATTTCCCCTTACTTTTTGTCTTCAGCTTTTTAATTTCCTCCAGAAAATTTCCAGTGCAATGGGTACTATAACTACTACCTGTGATGCTCGGACTTGGCATTCCGGTCGACATAGCCATGTTGACATGACACGACATGGGTACTCGTATGAAATACGGGACGGATACTTCAATTTTCAAGCCGACAAGGCAACCTAGGAAGGCTGACCGTGGCGGCACCCCCACAGAGAAAGTAACAAAAAACTTACCAGCATCTAGGGGCAGAGCCACGGATGAACTTTGGAGGTCTGGATGGCTGCGGGTGGTGGCAGCGGAGGAGAAATAAGTAAAAATAAGTAAGTTTAAAATGATGCCACATACTGCAACTATTAGAAATAGAGTACAGGTGAGTGGTGCAGTACACCCTAAACAGAGAGGTCAGACTTTTTAATTTTTGAAAAAGGGGTCCAATGCTTCTATCTTTTAATAATTTGTCATTAGTATTTAACTTTTTAAGTGTGAATTTCTGAAAAAATAAAATAAAAAATTGAAGTTTGAAAGATGTACCCACGTACATGCGTTCAAAATTTCGACTCTTTTTAGTTAAGTCCCCGTATTCTACATTTTAGAAAATAAAAAATCCGACATTTGGATACGTAACCATATCCATAACCGAGTTCAAGCATCATAGACTACTACACAGATCCTTAGAGATGCTGAGACTTTGGTTCCAGCTGGTGGAAGCTTTGAAGATGGATTTTTTAGCCCAGGAAATTCCAAGAATCGATATGTGGGTGTGGTACAAAGAAATATCAGTTAAGACTGTAGTATGGGTAGCAAACAGAGAACTTCCACTTATAAATACATCAGGAGTCTTGAAAGTTATTGAGCCAGGACTTCTAGTTCTCCTAGACGATGCTAATGGTGGTAACACATGGTCTTCTAATACGTCACGGCATGTGAAAAGTCCAGTTCCAAAGTTGTTGGACTCTGGAAACCTTGTTGTGAAAGATGCAAATGATGCTGACCCGGGGAATTTCCTATGGGAGAGTTTTAATTATCCAACTGATACAATTTTACAAGGGATGAAGTTCAGTTGGAACTTTATAGCTGGGCTAGAGGTATATCTATCATCTTCAGGAGATTTGTCATCTCACTTTGATCATACTGGTTACCCACATCTCTTAAAAAAAGATTCCATAGTACAGTTTAAATCTGGACCTTGGAATGGACTAACCTATAGTGGGACACCAAACTCGAGGAAAAATCCTATTTTCAAATACAGAGTAGTTCTAAACAAAAACGAGGCGTACTTACTTTTGAGCTCCTTAACAGATCAATAATTTCAAGGTTTACATTGAGTGGTAGTGGTGTTGGACAGTGCTGGATATGGGTTAATCGAACGAAGGAGTGGGTGGTCTGTCTCCAACAGATAATTGAGATTATAGATTGTGTGGTGCATATGGTAGTTGGAATTTTGCAATTTTTTCTGTTTGTGGATGTTTTGATAGATTTCTGCCTGAAGATCCAGAAGGTTGGGATAGGGCAGATTGGTCTAATGGTTGCATTTGCATTCTTAGAACTCCTTTGAATTGTCAAATTGGGAGATGTATTTCTTATGTCTCTAGTATTAAATTGCCGGACACACGATATTCTTGGTTTAATGAGAGTATGACATTCAATGAATGTGAGTTGGTGTGTTTAAAGAATTGCTCTTATATGGCTTATTCTTACTTGGATATAAGCATGGGACGAAGTGGATGCCTACTTCGGTTGGAAGATCTGATGAACATCAAAGTGCTATCTAAAGGAGGATACGATATCTACATTAGAATGACTTCTTCTGAATTCTGTGAGAATTTAATGAAGAAAAATTCTTATTATTATTCAACATATGTTTACTGTTGTCTTGCTTTCCTTTATAAATCAATGAGAAATAATCCATTTTATTAGCATATAAAAATTTTCAGAGCTAAAACGAAAGAAAATAGAAATTCTTGTTGTAAGTTTGTCAGAGTGATGCTCTAACTACCATTATATACCAAAATATTTTATCTTTTTGTATGTTCATTGTATTGAATAGGACCGCACTTAATAGGATTCGGGAAGAAAAAATGTGTGGAAATTAGTCTGTTGTAATGTTCAATATACTATATACCAAATATGCTCTTGGAGCAACCAATCCTATCTATGTAAATAACTACAGTGGCACTACAGTGGCTTTGTAAGGCACTTCGATTATAAATAAAAGAAAGGGCATTGTAGTTTTTTCAATCAAAAAAGAAAGAAAAATAGAGAGACTGAAACTACTGTACGAAAAAAAAGGACGGAAATCATAAAAATGGACCATCTGCTCAGATAATCATAGATAGAGGACATCCATGCCAAGAAAAAATATTAGGGACCGAAGTCCCACATAGGCCATGGGTAAAGGGACCATTTGTGCCAATTTTCATAATTTGGGGATTTTTTTTTAAAAAAAAAAAATTGGGATTTTTAGTTTTGAGAACTTCATTTTATTTGAATTTCTTTAATTTTAATAATTGCCAACTAAATTTCCTTTTATTGTGGCTATCCTAATATAAAAATAATTTTAAATCCTAGTGATATTAAATTTTGATTTAATCGCTCTCAAGTGGTTGCGTGAAATTGCCTTTTTTGTTGCAATTTTCTTCTCAATGGTACGACTCATCTCTCTTGACATATTTGTCTAATTTTCCGATTACAAAATCAATCGGGGTCTACCGATTCATAATAGGAAAAATCTGAATGAGACTAAAAGGTAGTCAAGTTATTATATAATAAAAATCGCCGAGAAAACAACCCACGATCAGTGCATTCAATTGAAACTAGGTCAATCGATTAGGATTTTCTCAGTTATCCACATTACTTTTTAATGAAAGGACAAAAAAATAATAATAAAATTTCCTTGTGCGCGTATTCTTCATTTTCACTCCACAGAGTGATATTGTCAAGAATAATTCCTTGCGTACAGGAATTATTTACAGATGATTTATAGGAATTTGAAATGGTTTCATCCAGGCTCTCAATCTGTTTTTTTCTTCTTCCCATTTTCAATCTCTTCCCTCCATTTCAAATTTCTGTATGATTTCTGTATAATTTTCCTGTACTTATAGCAGGATTCTATTGTCAATCGTGTTCTTTGAAATTTATATTTTCTTTTATATAAAAAATTATCTCTATAATTAAACTCTGTCAAACTTTCAGTCCAGATAACTCCAATAATCAATAGAGGAAATTACACTTGTTGTCACTTTCCTTGTTTATAATTACAAAAATGTCACATTTTAAAAGTTATTTCAAAAGTGTCACTTTTGGACATTTTCGTCCCTAAATTTTTTTTTAATACCTTATAGGTCCAGTGCTTAGTCGAAAAAGAAATTGATGAAAATTTGTACTGACACTCTGCCCCATGTCAGATGAGTGGACTGAAATGAGAAAGAAAAAGTGAAGTGACTGAAATGAGAAAAAAAAACAAAAGAAAAGAAGGGAAAGTAAAAACAAAACAAGGCAGAAGAAAATCACTCAACGAACCCTATTCTCCCTCCTATGGTCGAAAACCAGAGTACCAGGCACCAGGTTTTGAATATAGATCTGGTTATGGAAGGAAATCGCAGTAGGAGGAGCCATTTTCCGAGCATGGATCCAGGTATGGGTGGAAGCAAATATACGAGGTACCTAGTTCTGAATACGGGTCCGGTTATGGGAGCAAACCACAGTTCAAGGAATCCACCTCTGAATACGGATTAGGGTATGGGAGGAAACCCGAGATTGAGCACCCCAGTTCTGGATACGGATCTAGGTATGTTAGAAAGAGTGAATACGAGGAACCCCCTTCAGAGTACGGATTCGGGTACGGCAGAAGACCGGGATCGGAATATAGTGAAGGTGGTGGTGGTAATGTATATGGTGGGAGGTCCGAGAGGACTGAGTATGGAGAGGAGAAGCCCAGGTACGAGAGGTCTAAGGAGGAGGAATACAGGAAGAAATATGTGAGCATCTCTCCTTCACGCATAATTTAATCGATTGTTTAAAATATAATATGCAAACACGATCAAATCCAATGCTATAAATAGCTGGGTTTGTAATTGTAGTCTAGCTTAAATAAATAGATGGCTTGTTCTTCATTACATCTCATGTTGGTTTGGCATGATTGGGATTTTTTTTGGAGAAATGAAATCGTTGTCCATGGATCTATTGATGAATCTAATTTTGACAATGCGTTCAATTCTATACTGGTTGGGGAGAAAATGTGTATAATGATGCATTAGCCACTCAAGGTTTTGTTTATTTATTTTAGTCTCGCTAATATAAGTTTGGGTGGATAGAGAGAACTCAGATATGAGGTTAAAAACATAAGTACATAAGAGATTGAATACCTGATTATTTCTTTAATTATCATGCTGAACTTTTCTTGTTCTGATCTTAACAACTGCCATTTGCAGGGTGGTGAAAACTCTGACGAGGAGGCTAAGCTTCAGAAGTTCTCGACATTTGGGTGGATTCCGACAGATGAAGTGTCGTGCCCCAACATTTGAACTCTGTCATTCTCGACAGATGGTGCATGTTAGTCGAATTTTTTAAAAAAACGCCATCAGTTTGTGATTTTCCTATGTTCATATAACGTGATTTTCCTATGGTTTCGTGATCGAAATTCTTATTACTTCGTTATATGCTCTTCAATGTATTTGTTGTATCCCTTCTGACATTATTCCTGTCGTCCACCTGTCTTACAGAAACTATGGAATTTCAATTTCTCGTTTCGGATAATGCACGCATGCGGGAGTTTGTCGAGCATAGCGAAGCAATGAAACAAACGTTGGAACGTGGGAATGTGATTTTTGATTCGTAACATTAGTGTCAAATAGAATTTAAAAATTTTGACTATTGAGGCATTGAATTAACAAAATGTGGGCATGTAGATCAAATAGTTGACCAATCAATTTTTGGTTTCTATGATTTGTAGAAGTTTTGAGCTTAGTTGAAGCAGGACCGTAAGCAAGTTTGAACACATTCTACGTATGCACTTTTGACAATTAAATGTATCGACCAATTATATTCATTCTGTTTTGCTAAGCAAAATGTATTGAATGTTTGATTTACAAGAAATACAAGCTGCTGGAATTCGTCAGATAATTTTTTTCCATGTGGGAATTTAGAAATAAATACCTAAGAATGTAATGAGGACCATGGTGTAAATAAACAATAGAGCACCCATAAGATGATAGAGATACATCAAAGAAGATCTATATTTAATATGGAAGGGAAAAAAATTATTACAAGTACAAATTTTGTAGATTTACAACAGTGTTATCTTGGCAAAAGTCTATCAATTTATGGAAGATGAAACAATCACACCATGATGTCAATCATCGTACCTTTTCACAACTATAACAAAAATGAACAATGAATATGTAGATATGTAATAGCATGGAAGTGGAACTTTTAATATTCACATCAATGCAGTAGCAGAATGTGAAAGAACAAATTGGTTCAACTGTCGAATTCGACAGTTAAATTGTCTACCCCAACAATTTCAAAATGTCGGGTTTCGACAGTTCAAATGTTGTCCCCAACGGTTTCAAAATGTCTAGTTCGACATTTCAACTGTCGGGACTCGCCGGAGAAGATAGACACATTGTCCGGTCGTCGGAAAGTCTAAAAATATTTTGTATTTTCGATACCTTGGAAGAATGTGTTGGAAACATTAATGGTCATAATTAATTCTCAACTACAACATCTTACCAAAAATTAATTACTCAATGTGCTTCATTAACTATGGTTCATTATGAAATTCTTCACATTTGCCAAAATTATATTGTTAAAATTTTCTTTTTCAAAAATCAAGCACATCATCATCAATAGTAGTTTCAAAAGTTTCAAAAAAAAAAGTGATCATGTTCTATTTAACATTTATTAAATAGTACGCTATTTAAAACAAATTTAAACACTTAGTATGAACTAATCTCTCAAAATTAATGGAGACTCCAATAACTTGATCAAATAATGAAGAAGATGTAGAGAAAGTTAGGGTTTCTTAATGGGGAAGGAAGATATTAGAGAAGTTAAAATAAAATTTATTTTATCTTTTTTTTTTTCGTATTAACAAAATTCGTAATTAACAATATAATATACAAATATCTAATATTTATAATATAAAAAATCAATTATCACATCAAACATTAATGATAATGAAATATAGTCTTAATGAGCATTAAATGTTCATAGAATTGTGAGTCTAAGGGTAATATGGACCATTCACACCAAAAAAGTGATATTTTTTATCAAATCATGTGACAATCAAAGTTTTTTATGCATTTTCAAAAAAAATGACATTTTTGAAAATTCCCCTAATCGATATGTGGGAATTTGCTAGGGGTTAGTTACTAAGGACCATGTGGATGTTCAAGTTGAAAAATCAGGCGAATTAATAAAAACTGTAACATTACAAAATCGGATGAAATTATTCTCAAGAATTAGGTGCATCTATATTTTTGACCTTTAACGCTTAAACCCGCTAAATTTGAACCCTCCAACTCATTCTTCATCATATATACGATAATAGCTCATAAGCGGTGCTAAATTCCAGTAGTCCCAGGAGCTTAGCATCAAAATCACCAGACATTTTATCCCACTGCCTCCACCCAGGGAGCCGAGGGCATTTACGTCTTTGATACATATATGAAGGCATTTACATACGTATGCTTGGAAATAGGACCTGCCGGAAGTAGGGAAGGAAATTGCTATCCGACGGCTATCAAGAACTTCCCTCCAAGGTCTTGAAGTTATTTGTATAGCTCAACTTCCAGGATGCTGCATTCAAGGAGAGGAATAGATGTTTATTTATAAATACATGCCTAACAGATATGATCTGGCACATGTCATAATTAGAAGAAACTGTTCTTTTTCATAAAGTATTTTATTTTGGCTAGAATTCTTATTTTTGGCAAGTTTGTTATTTTAGAACTCTTTGATATCGTATTTTCCATATTTCTTAGGATTTATTGCTTTAGTATAGATATGTTTATTTTTCATTGTAAACATAAGACTTTTGACATTATAAAAATTGAGATTTTTCTCTTCATGGTTTTTCAATGAACTTTCAAACTTATCAAATATTTTGATATATTTGTGGCGTTCAAACCTAGAGCTTAACAAAGAATGATGCACCCTTTGTGGCGTTCGCAAATCGAGGTTCGTTAGTTTTGTAATTAAGCGGTCTTTCAAATATCGTTCTTGTTTGGTTGTTTGGTTCAATAATTTGCGGGTCGAGATCCTATCGTCTACAACTTGAATTTGGACTTTCCGGCGTTTTCAAATCATTCCGCGAGTTCCATGCGATTCCCCCAACCGGGATCTCATCAAGTGGTATCAGAGTTCGGGCTCCAGATTCAGGTTCTATCTTTTTATTCTTTTTGAGTTTTTTTTTTTTTTTGTGTGTTCTTGTGTCCAGTAACAGTTTTAGAGTCTTTAATCCAAAAAAATCCCCAAAAAAATTCAAAAGTTGTTTTTGTGCTCAATTTGAGTCCAAATCAACTTTCGTTTTCTTTGCCGTTCTCATAGTTAAATTCTTGAGTTTGTAAAAAAAAAAAATTACTGTTAATCGTTGGTACTATTCATCCGAGAGAAAAAAAATTCCTTTGATTTATTCTGGAAATTATTACTATCCTATTATCTTTTCTGAATTCAAAATCTATTTCTGTCCAAACCAATCTAAAATTCAAGAACCACTTTTTTTAATTAAATTCTCACTCATCCAATTCTTTAATTCTTTTCTTGAATATTTTTTATTACGCCTACGTTAAGGATGAATTATGATTGGGGATTTGTTTTTCAAACTCGGTGTTTTGTGGGTAGTGCGGTATGTAGTTTAGCTATTGATAAGACGCACATGTCAAACTTGGCTAGCAACACTATGGTTGAAAAATTGGGATTACCTCTGCCACAACACCCTAAACCTTATAGGATGATTTGATTGAATGAGTGTGGAAAGGTAAATGTGACTAAGCAGGTTCTAGTAAATTTCACCATTGGGAGATATAGTGATGAAATTTGATGTGATGTGGTACCGTTGAAATCTTTTCATATCTTGTTTGGGAAACCTTGGAGGTATGAGAAGAAGGTTGTTTATGATGTGGGGAGGAACATGTATTGGTTTCTTCAGGACAGGGAAAAAAATCACTTTAGTTGGTTTGACACTAGAACAGTCCCTTGCAGATCAACTCAAAGTGAGAAGTAAGGAAAGAGAGCATTCAGAAAGAAGAGAAATAGAAAGTAAAAATGAGGGTGAGAAAGAGATAGAAAAAGAAAATGAGAATAGAGAGGTAGCAAAAAATGAAGTGGAGCCACAAGAGGTAAAAGAAAGTGAGTCTTCAAAAAGAAAAGAAAAGTCAGAAGAAAGTTTGCAGGAAAATAAAAGTGAAGTTGAGAGGGCATTAGTGAGAACTAACAATCCCCTCTCTAGTTTTGCTATTTCTATTTTGCAGGTTTCTGAATATATTAACATCTATGAAAGCGAGCCTATTGGAATACCATTTAATCCAGGCATTGAGCATCGACTTGTGGGTGAAATTAACAAGCCCTACCTCTGCTTGGATATCACTTTGATTCCTGAGGAGACAAATAAGTTTCAAGGACAGTGGAAGGAGTTCATATGCGAGGGTTTGAGCAACAAAGATGATCTGATTGAGTTCCTGATGCAATACATACATATCTACAAAGTTGATGGGTGTCATCCGTTGATCCTCTGGTATGAAAAGAAAAGTTTTTCATTTGATCCAGGTGGTACAGTGATAAAACTAGTGGCAGATTGGTTATCCCCTACGCGATCACAATGCATAGATTAGAAGACGAATCATTTCGAAAAGAGAGGGGATGATATGATCTGGCACATACCATAATTAAAAGAAACTGTCATTTTTCATAAAATATTTTATTTTGGCTAGAATTCTTATTTTTGGCAAGTTTGTTATTTTAAAACTCTTTGATATCGTATTTTTCATATTTCTTAGGGTTTATTACTTTAATATAAATAGGTTTATTTTTCATTGTAAACATAAGACTTTTGACATTATAAAAATTGAATTTTTTCTCTCCATGGTTCTTTAATGAACTTTCGAACTTATCAAATATTTTGATATATTTGTGGCGTTCAAATCTAAAACTTATCAAAGGATTAAGCACCATTTGTGGCGTTCGCAAATCGAGGTTCGTTAATTTTGTAATCAAGAGATCTTTCAAACTTTGTTCTTGTTTGGTTGTTTGGTTCAATAATTTGCGGGTCGAGATCCTATCGTCTACAACTTGAATTTGAACTTTCCCGGCGTTTTCAAATCATTCCGCGAGTTCCATGCGATTCCCCCAACCGGAATCTCATCAAATAGTTATTGAACTTTGCCATATGTTACTACTTAATAACTAAACTTAAAAATGTAACTCAATGGTCACTAAATTTCGCCAAGTGTTACTACTTCATAACTGAAGTTAAAAATGTATTTCAATCATCACTGAACTATGAGTTGAAGTTCTCTGTTGGCAACCCATACTACAATTTTAATTGTTATTTCATTGTACCACATGCCCACGTATCGATTCTTGGAATTTCCAGGGCTAAAAAATCCCAATTCAAAGCTTCCACCAGATGGAACCAGGTCTCTATGGATTTGTGTCGTAGTTATAGTATCCGTTGCACTGGAAATTTTCTTGATGGACATTAAAAATTTCAAGACAAAAGTAAGGGGAAAGCTTTATTCTGTTTTTTCATGGACGTAGTTCTGTCTGTCTGTTTCTGTTTTTCCTGTTTAATATAATAATGCAGGAAATAAACAGAAGCATCAAAGCATACAGACTGACTAGAAGGTGTCCAGCAGTATGCACACCCTAGTTTCTAGACTTAACCTAATCCTAATGCATATGAAAATTGAAAAATTGCCATTACAGACACTGCATCCACTTGGCAATCAGAAATATTACATAGTCAACATTATGCTTCTAATTTCTTTGCATGCTTAGACCGCTGTTTCACTGATAGTAATAGGACAGTTAAATGGACCATCAGAGTGGAATGGATCCAAGAATGTAAGAAGTTTTAAATTGCTGACTAGTCTATGATATCTAGAGCTATTCCCCTTATCCACTTCTGTCGATATTGACCTGGAATAATTAGTTCTTGATATCCATGGGTTATTTATATAAATGATTACTGAACTTTGTCATATATTACTATTTAATAACTGAACTTAAAAACGTAATTCGGAACTGAACTTAAAAATATATCTTAATGGTCACTGAATTAAGCACCGTGTTACCCATCTATCACTTAAATGAAAAAATCCGTTAAGTTCAACAAACGTTGTCAACTTGAGTAATGGATGGGTAACACAGTGCATAGTTCAATAACCATTGAGATACATTTTTAAATTCGGTTATTAAGTAGTAACACTTGGCATAGTTTAGCGGCTATTGAGATATATTTTTAAATTCATTTATTAAGTTCCTCAAATCGACCTTCATGAAAAAAGAAATCAAAGAAAATTAAGGGAAAAAAGAGGAAACAAAAAATCAGAGACTTATAAATCGAATAAAAATAGAATTTTTGCTGATGTTCATCCATCACGGTGAAAAGTACGTTTGATTTTTAGATCAACTAGTATCAGTTCACAGTATCTCAAACTTCGCATAAATGGATTGAAAGAGAAACAGTAGGAATACTAAAAGAAATTGATAGAAAAAATTAAATAAAAGTACAAATAGGGTATTTCTAGATCAAATTGAATGACTAAGACTGCTTTTTTGTAATATGGTACAATGAGATGAGTTTGGTTTGCGATTACAGATGAATCAGAAAATTTAAAAAAAAAAAAATTGAGTTGAAACACGGAAATGATCAGAACTTGCGATTCAATCTGAATGTAATCTATTCAATTTTGGGATCTCAAATAAGGCCGTCAAAGGATTGGATGTTGGGTGATTCAGATTTCAGATTAATTTCACATGAATCATATTTTACTGTGCTAACATTTTTCTTCAGTCACATCTCTCTGGTTGTACAAGTTACTCCCCTGTTGAATCTCTATCTGGCTTCTAGGTTAGATATGCTCATTTCGTTACAGGGACCCAAAACTACGCTATCTGAAATGTAGAGACAACCTAGTTTTGTATGAAAAATCTTGGTCACAATTAAGGCATTGCGGCACTCATGAAATTGGACAGAGGGTTTAGGAACTTACAAGTTGTGTTTTTCAGGTGTCACTCCAAATGGAATTCTTTTTTATTTTTTTACTTTTACACAAGTTTATCAATCAAGAGCATGAATACCTATAATTAGTTGCATGCAATTCCTTTCTCTTTTTTCAGTCTGGAATTGGGACATAACAAACCTTCATGAAGAACAAGAATTGAACTAATCTTACCACGCAACATCTGAAAAGAATATTTTTCTGAATTTAATCAACATTTTAGCATGTAAGTGACTGTTTCTTCCATAATTATCATACTATTCGACCTCTCTATCTGCCTTCTAGATCAGTTATTGAGATTGTATATGTGTTGGCCTCTGATGTACTGGTTTTTTCATTAAAAGAACTCCTTTCCATGAAAAATCCAGGTTCCTTGGGTTCTGGAAGAATTGCTCCCTCCTCACTTCCTAACATGAAAAGCACAGAGGACATTACTGGCCTGTCTTCTGCGTGTTTCTGAACACATAATAAGCCCACATGAATGCATCTCTTTACTTGACATTCAACAAATGAATCTTTCAAACTTTCATCCATTAGTTCCAAAGCCTTGTCTTCATTCCAAAGTAGCCATGCCTGTGAAAATTGCTTGAGTTAGACGAGTTTTGTTGCTCACAAGAAACAGTATATGTGTATTATAAATTACCAAAAGCTAACTTGGAAAGTGAAATTCGATTTTTTGCGCTACTCACATGTCCTAAAAGGCTGCGATAGTGATCTAGATGTCTGAAACCTTTGTTCCTTTTGCCACTCACTATTTCTAACAAGACAACTCCCATGCTGAAAACATCTGATTTTACTGAGAACTTCCCATCAATTGTATACTCTGGAGCCATATAGCCACTGTGTAAAGATATTGGTTATGAGATATTGTACAAACAATTATATGTTTGCCTCAAGTTAAGGAGAAACTTACTATGTCCCAATAACTCTTTTTGTTGTTGCAATACCGTGACCCCCTGCGAGAATTCTTGCTAAGCCGAAGTCAGAAATTTTTGGATTTAGATTTTCATCCAGCAAAATATTGCTTGTTTTCAGATCCCTGTGGATAATCTTTAATCTGGAGTCATGGTGAAGATAGAGCAAACCCCGTGCAATCCCCATAATAATGTCAAACCGCTTAGGCCATGTCAATATTGTCCTTCTTTCTTGATCTGCACCGAATTGAACACTTTCTGAGTGTCAAAATTCCTTGAAACTAAAATTAATTATTCAAAACAAATCAATAAGATAAAAAGGTTTCTTAAGTCCAACCAAAAATAAAATTATCCAAGCTTTTGTTCTGCATGTACTCATAGATTAACATTCTTTCATCTCCTTTAGTGCAGCAACCCAAAAGTCTGACGAGGTTTCTGTGTTGGAGTTTGGCGATCAAACTCACTTCATTCTTGAATTCTTCAAGACCTTGTCTGGATGTTTTGGACAGTCTTTTTACTGCTATTTCTTGTCCATCTGGTAAGCTACCCTGGATATACAATTTGTTAATCTTATATATTTGTACAATATGCAAACTTGTACAACTCGTGAGTCGTGTCCATTACCCTGTAAACCTGACCAAAACCACCTTCGCCAATCATGTTTTCACTGGAGAAGTTATCTGTCGCAGCCACAATAGTTGCCAAATCAAATGAAGGTAAATCAAAGTCTTCAGTTTTCCTTTCTCCTGTGAAACAAATTTTGCCTTAGGATACTTGTTTAAAGCTGTTCTCCGTGTGAATTATTCATTCTTATGCAGTCTGGGCGTATGGGATATTGGAAACCTTTGTGAAGAAATACAAGGTTAGTATTGTTACCTTTTCTCATTAATCTTATCTTTAGAAGTGTTGCCCCCAAGATTATGCCACAGATGAGCACTCCAACAGCAGTCGATATGAAGATTAGCTTTCCCGGTTTTTTCTTTTTCTTCTTCTCATCTGAATCATCGTCCGACTCTACAAATCAAAAGACCAGCTAATGTAATCATTCTTCACATGAATCATGTTTTAATTAACTTGTTATCTATTGTTGCTGCTATATTCTACAATGAACAAGATTGGTCGATGTTCTTTTTTCTCTGTTCTGCTTTATGAAACTTGATTATAAAATTAGGCTGCATACTGTGATGTTAGCCTTCAGAAGTTCATAATAATGATAGCCAAGGATCTCCACTCTGTTCTATGTTAGACCATACTTTCCCACGAGTAAAACGAGTTTTCACGTTTTCAACAGGCAGAAAGCTCTCAATTGAACTAAGGACACTTGGACCGTGTGTATTTATTTATATGAACATACCATTCTTATCTATGTATAACACGAGCTAAAATAACGTTTATTCACGACTCTGTCATGATTTTACCCGCAAAACCTGGACCAGACCAGGTGGTCCGACTTTTAAACAGGCAACATGTACCATTGCATGTCAACAGGTCGACCTTAGGTACCTTGTTGGAATCAATGGTCTGGCCGAGCTTGATAAGTATTCATTATCCACTAAAGAACGTCACCCAAATTTTCAATCCAACATAACTTTCAGATTCTAACAGCATGCCTTATATTTTCCAGCTAAGATACGCGTCTTAGAAACTAAAAGAGATGTCTAACCAATAGACTTACCTAGTTCTGAACGTGGCAAGCGAATATGGAAGTTCAACATGCTATCTGCTCCAGGAACCTCTCTGATATCAATCAAATCCCCATACCACATCAAGCACCCAATGACTCCATCACCTATAACTGGAGTAGCAAAAGCTGTACAAGAACAGCTTTTGGAACACTGTGCTTGACATACATCAAAACTCATATTAATAATCAACTGAAACTGCAACCTATCAGGAAAGTTGGCACCCACCTTTTGAAATCCATCTCCATTCTGGCAATTCAGAGGCCTAATTCTAGTGCATCCACTCGACCAGTCTTGTACGTCCCAATCCTTTTGAGACCTGGGTGAGAATCCCTTCAGACACTCGCATATTGGTATTTTATTAATTTTGCAGA